>CM053548.1:4494853-4515060 GCA_028646465.1 Rhinoceros unicornis | reverse complement strand
GCTCCTGAGGTTGTGTGCTCCCCCCCCCCCCCGCGCTCCAACACCCGCCATGGCTCCCGCCGCTCCGCAGGCCGGGACAGCACGGGCCCAGCCCACCCCCTGCCCCGCTCCCCGCTCCCGGCCCGGCGGGCTCACGGCCGCTCTGCCCCGCCCAGGTCCCGCTGACGGAAGTCGTCGAGCCCCTGGACTTCGAGGATGTGCTCCTGAGCCGGCCGCCGGACGCCGAGCCCGGGCCCCTGCGCGACCTGGTGGAGTTCCCGGCCGACGACCTGGAGCTGCTGCTGCAGCCCCGGGAATGCCGGACCGCGGAGCCCGGGATCCCCGAGGAGGGGTGCGTCCGGCCCCCGCCTCCCTGGCGCGGCTCCGCGCCCCCCCCAGCCCCCCCCCGCACCCCCTTTCCCATCAAGCCCCCCACAGCCCCGAGGTCACCTCCTGGCCCGCTGTGTGACCTTGGACAGGGCACCCTCCCTCTCTGAGCCTCC
This sequence comes from Rhinoceros unicornis, assembly GCA_028646465.1. Taxonomy (NCBI): domain Eukaryota; kingdom Metazoa; phylum Chordata; class Mammalia; order Perissodactyla; family Rhinocerotidae; genus Rhinoceros; species Rhinoceros unicornis. Next base: position 4,514,578 of record CM053548.1, on the reverse strand, counting down.
ATCTCTGAAACAGGCCCCACCTCACAGGCCCCTGGAAAGATTAACACCGGGCCCTGCCTCAGTTTACCCGGACTTTATCTTGCGCAGAAAGCTGGATGCCCAGGTGAGGGCCGCGGTGGAGATGTACACAGAAGACTGGATCATCGCCCACAGGAGGTGGGTCTGGCTCGGGGCCAGCTCGGGGTGGACCGAGGGCCAAGAGGCCGGGTCTGATTCCAGAAGAGCCAAGTGGTCCCCAGGGACCGGTCCCCCTGCTTATCCGCCCACTGTCGCTGCACGGGCAGCCGGACTTCTCCGGTGAAGCGCAGGGAGGGTGGATGGCCTTGCCCGCGTCACGTGGGCCCCGTGGGGGTGTGGGAGCACATCCGGGACCCTGGGAGCCCTCATCCCTGCCACCCACCCAGCCCCGCCCCCTCCTAGGTACCAGCACCTGAGTGCGGCCTACAGCCCCATCACCACCGAGACGCAGCGAGAGCGGCAGAGGGGCCTCCCCCGCCAGGTCTATGAGCAGGACGCCTCTGGGGACGAGAAGCCCAGCGCGGAGGACTCGGTGAGGGAGCCCCGGGCGGGGGTCGCCGCAGGGGTTTGCGTGTGGCCCCCATCCTCAGTCACATATGAGGGAAATGACCCAGACAGCCTTCAACCCAAAGGGAAATGTATCCCTCGTGTGAGTGAAGAGTTAAGGCCTGCTGGGTCTTGAGCTTGTATTTTGTCAGCCAACACTTATTGAGCGCCTACTGTATACCAACAAGAATCATCCCAAGAATTATTGTTATTGTTTCTACTCGTACTATTTTGAGATGTAGATGGGGAAACTGAGGCCCTTGGCGGGGGTGGTGGTCAGAGAGCTGGGGTCACAGAGCAGAGCTGGGATTTGAACCAGAGCAGCCTGGCTCTGACGGTAGCTGAGTCGGGGGGGCTCAGAGAGGGTCCTGGGCCGGTGACAGCCCAGGGGAAGAACTCTCCTTCCCGTAGCAACAGTGAGCAGAGTCCCGGGGAAGGCTCTCATTGGCCCAGCAGAGGCACGTCCTGATGTTAGAGCCAATGCCTGGGGCCAGCACATGTTGTGTTCTGATGGGCCAGAGAGGGTCATGTGAAAACTACAACTGGAAACTAGCCTCCCCCAACAGTGATAAAGGAGGGGGCTCCCCAGACAGAAGTTTCTAGAAAGAGGGTCAGCAAAGCCCCCCCACGTGACCCTTGTGGTGGTGATCCCACCCCCGGCCTTAGCTTCCCCATCCATAGAATGGGCATGAGGACAGTCTCCCCTGAGTGGGATGAAGGTGTATCCAGCTGGCACTCAGTGCTTGCCCATTCTGCGCTGGCAGGATGACCCCCGGCACTCATCGGGCTCCCCAGACGACACCCCGCGGAGCAGCGGCGCCTCTGGCATCTTCGACCTGAGGAACCTGGCAGCCGACTCGCTGTTGCCCTCGCTGCTGGAGCGCGCGGCCCCGGAGGACGTGGACCGGCGCAATGAGACCCTGCGGAGGCAGAACCGGCCCCGCGCGCTGCTTGCCCTCTACCCCGCGCCCGAGGAGGTGGGTGCCCGTGCCCGCATGGGCTCCGAGGCCAGTACCCGTCTAGCTGACTTGTATCCCTAGATATTATCCCACTGACATTTATTGGGCACCTATTGTATACTCTATTTTTATTCAGTGGCTTTTATTGGATGCCTACTATATATTCTATTTATCCAACCAGCATTTATTGGACACTTACTATATATCCCTGTATTTCTTCAACCAGTACTTATTGTATGCCTACTGTATAGTGTTCTCTTTACTCAAACAGAATTTAATCAATCAACATTTACTGAGCACCTACTATATATGTCTATAGTTATCTAATCCACATTTAGTGAGCACCTAGTATATACGGTATTTTTATTCAATGGCTTTTATTGGATACCTAATATATACCCCTATATTTATCCAGCCAGCATTTATTGGGTACCTACTGTATACTCCTATATTTATTTAATCAATATTAATTGTATGCCTACTGTATAGTCCTCTATTTAATCAAACAGCATTTAAGCAACTAATATTTATTGAGCACCTACTATATATGCCTATATTTATCCGACCAACTTTTATTGGGCACCTAGTGTGTATGCCTATGTTTTCATTCAGCCGCTTACTGTGTACTCCTATTTTTATTTAATCAGTACTGATTGGGTGTCTAGTGTATATCCCTATGTATGTCCAATCAGCATTAATTGAATGCTTTCTGTATACATCTATGTTTAGCTAACCAACTTTTAGTAGGTACCTACTGTATACCTCTGTATTTATTCAACCAACATGTTTGGGTGCCTACTGTATGGCAGGCACTGGGGATACAGGTGTGAAAAAGATAGAGCCAGTCCCTGTCCTCAGACTTCAGTCTAGTGTAGGAGAGACCCTCCTACTGGGAAATTACAAGCCAGGGTAGTGCCAGGTGAGATGTGGCAGTGGTCCCTTCCTCGGCCCTCAGTGTCCAGCCATGGGGCCCATTGCGACGGGCCATTGTGGTGCCCAGACGAGGTGCCTGCCTGGGCCTCAGGGGTCAGGAAGGCTTCCTGGAGAAAGTGCTGGCTAAGCCACGACCTGACAGTGAGCAGGTGTCACTAGACAAGGAGGACAGGGGGCAAAGGGCATTCCAGGCAGGGGGAACAGCATGTGCAAAGGCTCAGAGGCAAGGGACTGCAGGACGTTTAGTCAGGCCCGGGGTAGAGCCGGTCTCAGGCTGCGCCTTCCAGGCCCTTCTGGGAGGATGTGTCCCAGCTGCCCCCTCGGCTCTTGGCAGGACGAGGCCGTGGAACGCTGCAGCCACCCAGAGCCGCCCCGGGAGCACTTCGGACAGAGGATCCTGGTCAAGTGTCTGTCGCTTAAGTGAGTGTGCTGACCCGCCCTCCCTTCAGACACGCGAGGGGACCACGTGGGTGACGGTGTGGCGCACACTTGGCGCTCACACAGGCCATGCCATTACGGTGTGCGGCCCTGAGACCCACGAGGCCGCCCAGGGCATTTAGGCCAGAAAATGAGACTTCCTTTTTCATTATTCCAAGCCGCCAGTCCTTAAGCACCAGCTGTGTGCCAGGCCCTGTTCTCAGCCCCTCATGTATATTATCATTATTATTATTTTTTTAAAGATTTTATTTATTTATTTTATAATTTCCCTCCAAAGCCCCAGTAGATAGTTGTATGTCATAGCTGCACATCCTTCTAGTTGCTGCATGTGGGACGCGGCCTCAGCATGGCTGGAGAAGCGGCGCGTCGGTGCACGCCCGGGATCTGAACCCCGGGCCGCCAGCATCGGAGTGCGCGCACTTAACCGCTAAGCCACGGGGCCGGCCCCCCTCATGTATATTAAACCTCATCTTCCCCACAAGCTTGTGAAGCGGGCGCAGGTGGGGAAACTGAGGCACACGGTGGTGACGTCATGGTGCCCAAGATTACACAACTTGGGAGGCCGGCGGCCGGCATTCGCTGTGCTGTGGGGACCCAGGCTGGAGGGGGCGCTGGTGACCCTGGGCCTGGCTTCCAGCCGCCCACGGCCCCCTCCACACCGGCCTCTGGGAGCAGCCAGAAGTGCGTGGGAATCGAGCCGACAGGATGTGGCCTTGGACCCGAGCCCGGCCCTGCCCCTCCCACCCCGGTTCCTGCCTGGACATGGGCAGGAAAGGGAGGCCCCGGGCTCACCCAAGCACGCTGCTTGGGAAACGGCTTCGTAGGCTCATCCAGTCATTCAGCAAACACTCATTGAGCACCAACTGTATACAGGACATGAAACCGTGGGATGACCACACAGGGCTCTCTAGGTGGGGACATCTGGAGACAGGAAAATGAGGCCAAGGGGTGGGCAGGGCCGGGCCACGCAGGGTTTTGTTCTCAGGGCAATGGGGAGCCTCAAATTCCATCCCACCTGAACAAGGGCCCTGGTTGGCGTGGCTCTGCGTGAGTGACTTACCTTTTGCAAAATGGGACAAACCTTTCTTGCAAGCCCTTAAGTGGTGGTTTTGTGTGGCCCACTGGGAATCAGATGACCCCCCCACAATGCACCAAGACTGGGCTGGGCCTCGAGGGAGTCGGGGGTGTGGACGGCACAGCCTCTGCCAGAGCCCCCGTTCACCGACAGGTTTGAGATCGAAATTGAGCCCATCTTTGGCATCTTGGCCCTGTACGATGTGCGGGAGAAAAAGAAGGTAGGAGCCCCTTCCTTCCCCTTCCCCTTTCCCACCGCCACCCACTCCTTGTCTCACGGCGGCAGGCTTCCTGGAAGTGGTGGCCCAGCTGCCTCTCGTGCCCCCAGATCTCAGAGAACTTCTACTTTGACCTCAACTCGGACTCCATGAAGGGGCTGCTGCGGGCCCACGGCGCCCACCCCGCCATCTCCACCCTGGCCCGCTCCGCCATCTTCTCTGTGACTTACCCCTCGCCCGACATCTTCCTGGTCATCAAGGTGCCCGCTGGGGCTGGGCAGGGGGTGATCATGGCAGATGCCGCAGGTGTGGTCCCTGCTCTCGTGCTAGAGGACAGTGTGTCACCAAGGAGGGAGATCAGGGCTGTCGTGGGGGAAGCACAGGCAGCTCTGAGCCCGGAGGAGGCTCCTGATCCAGCTGAGGTGGGGAGAAATCACGGAGGGCTTCCAAGGAGAGGTGACAGCTGAGCCGAGACCCATGCGTGGGCCACCTGAGGAGAAATGGCATCCTGGCACATTTAAAGACAGCCGTTTAAAATGTCTTTTTAAGTTGAGAGTGTTTCAGTTTATTAGGGAAGACCTAGTTGGCACATTCGTTTGGGATTTTCTGTTCCCAGGAATGAGCTCGAATTTCCTTTCCCAAAACACTCAATTAGGTGACACTAATTGAGCACGTCCAGGCAGGCACTGCTAGTCAGTCAGGCTTCACGGGGATTTCTGCCTTTAGTCCTCACAGCAGCCCGGGGAGGTGGGGCTTGCCCTGGCCCCCATTTTACAGATGGAAAAACTGAGGCACAGGATGGGTGAGGGACCCGCTTGGGATCCTGCAGCCCCCGAGTGGTCAGGATTGGAGTTCAGGCCTAGTGGCCCAGAGCCGTGCTCAGAGTGGCCTCTGTTGATAGCTAACAAAGGAAATAGTAAACGTAGGGGAAATATGGAGCCTTGGGTTTGGGCTGGGTTCAGAGGGTGGGGCGGGGGCAGCTAGCTGGGCAATACGACTGCTAGCGCTCAATCCTGAGGACAGTGGGAGCCATGGGAGGTGTTGGAGGGGGGGGCCCTAGCTGGATCGAGTGTCGGGGTGTCTAGGAGGTGGGGGGAGGGTGGGAGCTGGGGTGCCCGCAGCGCCTTACTGGGCCTGCCTGCCCCGCAGCTGGAGAAGGTGCTACAGCAGGGGGACATCAGCGAGTGCTGCGAGCCCTACATGGTGATGAAGGAGGTGGACACGGCCAAGGTAGGCGCCAGGAGGCTGGAGCGGTTGGGGAAGGGGCCACCCGGCCGGGCGGAGCCTGGATTCAGCAGGCCTGGGGTGCTGAGTTTGTGGGGGCCTGGGGGGGGGTCTCCCCACAGAACAAAGAGAAGCTGGAGAAGCTGCGCCTGGCGGCCGAGCAGTTCTGCACCCGCCTGGGCCGCTACCGCATGCCCTTCGCCTGGACGGCCGTGCACTTGGCCAACATCGTGAGCAGCGCGGGGCAGCCCGACCGCGACTCGGACTCGGAGGGCGGTGAGGGGGCGGGGCCGGCGCGCCGGGGCGGGGCTGCGGGGAGGGGCGGGGCCACAGGGCCAGGGGAGGGGCCGTCGGGCCAGGGGCGGGGCTGCGGGGAGGGGCGGGGCCGCCGGGCGAGGGGAGGGGCCGTCGGGCCAGGGGCGGGGCTGCGGGGAGGGGCGGGGCGGGAAGGAGGGGGGGCGGGAAGGAGGGGAGGGGATGATGGGCCGGGGGCGGGGCCACCGGGAGGTGCTTGTCCGTCGGGCCGGGAGGGGTGGGGCCGCCGGGCCACAGGGCGGGGTGACGGGAGAGGACGGAGCGACCTCTGCTGGTCGGAGTCGGTACAGGCTGAGTCCCCGCTTCTCTCATCTCTGTCCTCTCCATCGCTGTCCCCGCCCTCCCTAGAGCGCCGACCCGCCTGGACTGACCGCCGCCGTCGGGGGCCCCAGGACAGGACGAGTAGCGGGGACGACGCCTGCAGCTTCTCCGGCTTCCGCCCGGCCACTCTGACGGTCACCAACTTCTTTAAGCAGGTGTCGTGGCCTGGGGAAGGGCGCCCAGGGACTCCTCCCATGACCCCTCTGTAGCCACACAGGCCCCGGGGACCCCCAGCCCCTCAGCCCCGGCTCACGGGGCGGGTCTGGTGCAGGAGGCCGAGCGGCTCAGCGACGAGGACCTTTTCAAGTTCCTGGCTGACATGCGACGCCCGTCGTCTCTACTACGGCGCCTACGGCCTGTGACCGGTACGTGGCTCACCCCGTAAAGAAGAGGTGTTACTCATGCAGTCACTCAACAAACCCAGCCTGAGCACCTGCTGTGCTGGGCCCTGGGGACCCAGCCGTGACCATGAGAGACAAAGCCTTAACTTCAGGGGCTGGATCTCTAATGGGGGCCACAGACGAGAAGCAGAATAAATAAGACAGATCGTGGGTCAAATGAGGGACGTGGGAGCAGTGGGGACATGGGTCCCAGAGCAGAGCTGATCAAATGTCAGCCATCAGAGAGCATCGTGGGAGAGTCAGAGCCCTGACCCTGAGGCCAGAGAGGGTGGGGCCCGGCCCGGAGGCTCCTAGGCAGGTGCAAACCAGCTGCCCCTCCCCAGCCCAGCTCAAGATCGACATCTCCCCGGCCCCTGAGAACCCCCACTTCTGCCTCTCCCCGGAGCTGCTTCATGTCAAGCCCTACCCGGACCCCAGGGGCCGGCCCACCAAGGAGATCCTCGAGTTCCCCGCCCGGGAGGTCTACGCCCCGCACACCAGCTACAGGTACGGCCTCAGGGGGGCCCTGGAATGGGGGGCATTTGGGCATAGTGCAGAGTGAGGTCCCCTTTCTCCCAGACACACACACACACACCCAGGGCGCGACCCCGCCGCTCTGCTTTAATGGATGTGTAGACAGACAAGAAGGGGTACGTGGTCTTCCTCCGTCCCCCGTCGACGGGGCACGTCCTCTGCCTGTGTCCCCGCCTGCTTCCGTCTCTGCTCCGTTGCTGGAAGTGGGGTCCAGTGCCCTGGCTGACCCCAGCGGCCAGGCAGCTCCTCCTCGTGCAGGGGCTGCGTGGGGTGTGCAAGCATCCTCAGCGTGTGACTGGTCCTTAGTTCCACCCCGGCAGGCTCAGGCCGGGAGCGCCGCCGTGTGGAGTCTGGGGGGAGACAAGGCTCAGCCGAGGCGCAGGGGCCCCCATCCCGTTCCCCTGTACCCCTGGCACACCCAGCCCCCGCCAGGCTCACCTCTGCTGGATCTGTCGCAGCCGGCGCTCCTGGGCCGCAATCTCCTGCCTCTGCCGCTGCACGTGGCCCGTGAGGACCCACACAATGTGGCTCTGCTTGTCAGCGTGGGCCTGGGGGGTCACAGAAACCTTAGCTGCCCATCCCTGGACCGTGCCCAGCCCCCCTCCCCCGGTTACATCTCTGTGATCCAGCAAGTCACTGCCACTCTCTGGCCTTAGCTTCCCCGTCTGTAAAGTAGGGGTGACATAGGACTGGCTTCACGGGCTTGTTATGAGCACGATATAGATTATCATGTGCTGGGTATTTATTGAGCGCTCAAGAAATGTTACTAGTTACTCTAATAGTGTGCGTTTATTGAGTAACTAACTGCATGCACCCTGCCCCATGCTGAGTATTTTGTCTGCACTGAGTCCCTGGTTCTGCTCTGAGATATCAGTTGTTGCCTTTATGTGCAAATGGGGAAACTGAGGCAGGGGAAGGGACGTGGGTGGGCCATGGTGCTGGAAAGCTGACCTGGGGGTCTCTGGGACTCAAGGTTCAGAAGTGAGTTCTGGCTGGGAATCAGGGTCTCAACTCCCCTGGGGCTGGGAGCCCCGTACCTTTAAGGCCTCCAATTCTTGGTGGGCGTGGCCCAGCCGAGCGCCCCTCAGCCAGGCTTCTAGCTGCCGCAGGCTCTCCCACAGCTCCTGCTGTCCCTGGGCTGCCTCCCCCAGCTCCTGGGCTGTGGCCTCTGCTTGGAGCTGCAGAGCATTCTCTTCCATCTGATGAATAGATAGTGAGCATTAGTAGAATGACCTACTTGTCTTTATTTGCCTGATTTTAATACTGAAAGTCCTGTAACATTGAACCCTCTCAGTCCTGGGCAAATCCAGACAGTTGATCACCTGAGACATAACTGTACCGCAGACCTCTACCCACCCCACAATGCCCCAACTGCAGTGCCCACCTGCAGCTCCAACAGGCTTCCACGTAGCTCCTGGGCCACATCCCGGCCCCGGCTGACCTCCTGCCCCAGGAGCCCTAGTGCTCCGCCATAGAGGCCCACACTGTGCCCGGCCTCCTTCAGCTGTGTCTCTGTGGTCCTGTACACGCTGTTGAGGGCCTGGCCCAGCTGCAGGGCCCCGTGGGAGAGCAGGATCAGCTCCTCCTGGTGCGCCAGCTCCTGGCCGCCCATGGGAGCCCCAGAGACGGGCCGGGCCACCGTCGCCAGGGCGCACAGCAGGCACAGCGCAAGCACGAGCATGGCCGAGGGCCTGGGAGTGCGGCCACAGCGCCACTGCCGCCGCCTTTTATGCCCCCACACCCCCCAGCCCCTAGTCAATTGTTAACGGGACAGCCGGGTGTCCCGTGTTATGCAAGGGCCTGGAGGTGGCGAGACAGTTGCATCAGGCGAATGTCCGGTTGGGCCACGCTGGGATCACGCTGGCTGGGGCTCAGGGCCAAGTGTGGGCTGGGCCCACTGGGACGGGACAGGCTCTGAGCCTCAGTTTCCACACAGTTTGCCCAGAGCTGTTCCAGCCACCATACCCGTAGCTGGTCTCATCTGCTCCCACAGGCCTGTGGCCCGTCTCTGTTGGCCCAGTCGAGAGCTGGGGGAGCGGGTGCAGGTAGCACAGACCCCCAAGGCCACACGGCCTCACTCCAGGACCCACAGGTGTCCCAGACCAATGCTAACTGCCATTTTGCTCCCCAGATGACTGTGGGCCAGTGCCTCAGTTTCCCTGCCTGTCAAATGGGGGTGATGTTAGTCCCGCCTCACAGGCCACTTGTGTGAAATAAATGAGTTGTTTTGTGCTGAGCGCTTAGAACAGAGTCTGCACACAGTAGGTGCCACATTAGTGTTTGGTGCATCTATTGTCACTATTGTTTACCATCACTGGTATTGTTATGAAGGCCCAATGGGGAGGCTCAATGCCCCTGTTATACAGATAGGGAAACTGAGGCCCAGCAGGAGGTTGGGGCTGGCACAGAGTTACTCCTAGGGGAAGGAGACAGAACTCTGGCTGCAGCCCAGCCCCTGCCTCCAAGTCTGGCCTCAGTTTCCCCACCTGAGAGTCAGGCCACATCACCCCAGTGGCCTCTCCTGGGGGAAGAGGGATCAGGCCCTGAGGCGGGTGAGGGGCGGGCCAGCCACGGTGGGGCTCGGGCCGGACCGACCGCTGGCTGCCTGGACCACCTTCCTGGAACCCCAGCCCTCCACCTCACCGTCCCCGCTTGCTGCCCCCAAAGTCCCTTTGTGTTCCCACTCTCGGCCACACTGTCTGGCCCCCACTCTCCGCCACTCTGTGACATCTCCTGCCCGGTGCCCATCGTCGCCCCTCACCCGGCCTCAATGCCCCAGCCGCGTGGCTGCTGTTCCCCGTGTCCCCGGCCAGCTCTCCTGTCCCTCTGCCGCCCCCGTGCCCGCAGGAACCTGCTGTTCGTGTACCCGCACTGCCTCAACTTCAGCAGCCGCCAGGGCTCCGTGCGCAACCTCGCTGTGCGAGTCCAGTACATGGCGGGCGAGGACCCCGGCCAGGCCCTGCCGGTCAGTGGCTGTGCCCGGGGCGGGGGGGGGCGGGGGTGTCGCGGGGAGGCCCCTCACGGCCCCGCTCCCTCAGGTCATCTTCGGCAAGTCCAGCTGCAGCGAGTTCACCCGCGAGGCCTTCACCCCGGTGGTCTACCACAACAAGTACGCGGGGTGGGGGGCACCGGACGCCGAGGGGTATGCGATGGGGCGGGGGGGGCAGGGAGAGAGACGGTGGGGTGGCAGAGGGGGCGGGGCAGCCGGGGGAGGCCCCAGCAGAACCCCAGCCCGGCCCCGCCAGGTCCCCCGAGTTCTACGAGGAGTTCAAGCTGCGGCTCCCAGCCTGCGTCACCGAGAACCACCACCTGCTCTTCACCTTCTTTCACATCAGCTGCCAGCCCCGGCCGGGCACGGCCCTGGAGACTCCCGTGGGCTTCACTGTGAGCACCCCACGCCGGCCCACACCCCCCCCAGCCCCCCGGGCCCTGCCCGGCCCCCCACCTGACCCGCAGCCTCTCCCCAGTGGATCCCGCTGCTGCAGCACGGCCGCCTGAGGACTGGCCCCTTCTGCCTCCCGGTGTCCGTGGACCAGCCGCCACCCAGCTACTCCGTGCTCACACCGGACGTGAGTGCCCTGGACCCTGCCTCCCATCGCCCTGTGCGCCTGTGCGTGCTCTCGACGCTTCTCCCGTGCGGTCCCCCATTCAGGGCCCTGCCTTCCTCCCCATCAACGCCCCCGGGGGCCTTGCTGTCCTCCGTTAGGGCCTCCAGGGCCCCTGGCTGCCTCATCACCCCTATTATCGCCTCTGTGTGTCCCACTGCCCCAGTGTGTCCCTCCCTGTCCCCACCAGCCCTGCCTCATCACCTCCCTCCACTAGGACTCCCCTGGCCTCTGGCTCAGGCCTCCGCTAGCAGAGCAGCCCTGCCTGCCCCCGGAGTATTTCTGGGGCTGATCACCTCTGTTCATGCCCTGTCACCCTCCCACTCACCCTTGAGCTGTTCGTTAATTCCCCGGGGCCTCCCATTAGGCTGTTTCCTGACCCAGGACCGTTCACCCTGGGTCTCTGGTCTCCGTTCCCCATTAGCATGCCGGGCGTCCAGCCTGCCCAGTGCACCCCCCGCCCCAGAGTGCCCTCTCCCATCTGCCCCCCGTCCCCTGGGCTGGGCCGGGGCCAGGGTGCCCGGCTGCCCCCCCCCAAGCAGGGCCGTGCTCAGGCCACCGTGTCGCAATGGCTGGGTGATCGGTCACCCCATCGGTGGGGGAGGGCCGGCCAGCGCCCATCCGGTGCGTCCCTCCCACAGGTGGCGCTCCCGGGCATGCGCTGGGTGGATGGGCACAAGGGCGTGTTCAGCGTGGAGCTCACGGCTGTGTCCTCCGTGCACCCCCAGGTAGGGAGTGGGGCGGGGACCCCGGAATCCAGCCCTGGGGTCGGGCAGCCGTTCCCGCTGACCGGGGAGGCTGGCCTCGGGCCGTGGACGTGACTTGGGTCAGCTGTGCTGGGCTCCCAGGGAGGCTGCTGATTCAGGCGGGGTGGCCATGCCAGTGACCACCCCAGCTGGGCTTTGGCCCCCTGCGTGGTCTCTCCTCTCCTTGTTCGTCCCTTGCCCCTCAACCAGTCCCCCAAGGCCTTCCTGGGCAGAGGCCCTGGCACACCCCGCTCACCCCCGGTCCCCTCCAGGACCCCCAGCTGGACAAGTTCTTCACTCTGGTGCACGTTCTGGAGGAGGGGGCCTTCCCCTTCCGGCTCAAGGACGCCGTGCTGAGCGAGGCCACTGTGGAGCAGGAGTTGCGGGCCAGCCTGGCCGCGCTGCGCCTCGCCAGCCCCGAGCCCCTGGTCGCCTTCTCCCACCACGTGCTGGACAAGCTCGTGCATCTCATTGTGCGGCCCCCGATCATCGGCGGCCAGATCGGTGAGCAGGCACGGCCTCAGACCTCAGTTTCCCCATCTGGAAAATGGCCCCTCAGTCTGTTCCTGGGTGACCACCTGTAGCCCAGTTCTCTCTCTGGCCTCAGTTTCCCCATCCGGAAAATGGCTCCTCAGTCTCTTCCTGGGTGACCACCTGTAGCTGGTCTTGCTGCCTCAGTTTCCCCATCTGGAAAATGGCCCCCACCCTCCTGGGCCCAGAGCAGGTCCCCTGTGACCTTTTGTGGCCATATGACCCCTTGGACCCTAAAGTCTCTTCCTTGGGGAGTTAGGAGGCCCTGGGCCCTGGACCTTGACTTCTGCTCTGCCCGGCAGTAAACCTAGGTCGTGGGGCTTTTGAAGCAATGGCCCACGTGGTCAGCCTCGTCCACCGGAGCCTGGAAGCTGCCCAAGATGCCCGTGGTCATTGCCCGGTGCTGGCTGCCTATGTTCACTACGCCTTCCGACTGCCTGGCACTGAGCCCAGCCTCCTGGGTGGTGAGTGTTGGTGGGAGATCCTGGGGGACGGGAAATATCTGTCAAAGGGAATACTCGTGTTAATCAAAGGGAATAGCATGTGCAAAGGCCCTGAGGCCACACAGGCCTTGGCTGGTTTGCGAGAGAGAGAGAACGTTTTGCTCACTTTTGCCCCATCCTAGGGCTGTGGTCAGTGTGCTTGACTGGTGGGTGATTCAGCCAGTCAATAAGCATCTTTAGTAGCTTGAAGCAGGGACTCAAGCTGGGCTGCCTGAGTTTGCATCCCAGCTCTGCTTTCTACGAGCTCCATGACCCTGGGCAAGTGACTTCACCTCTCTGGGCCTGTTTTCCATTTGTGAAACAAGGATAATAATGGGACCTCCCTCCTTGGGGTGCTGGTAATAGTAAAGGACATAGTAATCCGTGTAAAATGCTTGGTATAGTGAGCACTCAATAAAGTTGGATTTTTGTTTTTCATTCGCTCAATAATTTATAATAATTCCTCTGCGTACTTACTATGTGCCAGGCACTGTTCTCAGTGTTTCTCAGTCTCCCCAAATCTCTATGAGGGAGCAGTCACTATCACACCCATTTCACAGATGAGGAACCTGGAGGCTCAGAGAAGGAACATGGCTCACTGGGAAGGGGCAGAGGGTCATCAGGGCAGGTGGGTGGGTGGCTGACCACATTCCCTCCATCCTCAGGGGCCCCTCCGGTGGCGGTGCAGCCTGCCACGCTGGCCCGTGGCCCTGGCCGCCCTGCCAGCCTCTATCTGGCCCGCTCCAAGAGCATCAGCAGCAGTAATCCTGACCTGGCCGTGGGCCCTGGCTCTGTGGACGATGAGGTCTCACGCATCCTGGCCAGCAAGGTAGGGCGAGGGGGCCCTGGCATCTCCAGCCCCAGGGGCCGTGGCTGCCAGGCGGGCGGGTGAAGGATCTCGGTGTTGACGGAGGACAGTCTGCAATAGAAACACAGTACGGACGAAGCTTGACTCTGGGCAGCGGGGCTGTCACAGGTGGGGGCTGTCACTTGGACTCTGCTCTGGGCTGCGTGCTCCCAGGCTGACCAGGGGAGGGGTGGCTGGAGCTGGGCCTGGTTGAAAAAGAGCTGTGTGTGCATAGTGTAGCAGGTGCGCATTCGTGTGTACCACGTGCACGTACGTACAGAGGGGCGTATACGTGTGTAACCCATGCACATACATACACGGGGGCATATACGTGTGTACCACATGCATGTACGTACACGGGGGCATATATGCGTGCACTCCATGCACACACAGACACGGGGGCATATACGTGTGTACCCCATGCACATACATACAGGGGGGCATATACGTGTGTACCACATGCACGTATGTACACGGGGGCATATACGTGTGGACCCCATGCACACGTACACGGGGGCATATACGTGTGTACCACATGCATGTATGTACATGGGGGCATATACATGTGTACCCCATGCACATACGTACGCGGGGGCATATACGTGTGTACCACATGCACATATGTACACAGGGGCATATACGTGTGGACACCATGCACGTACGTACACGGGGGCATATATGTGTGGATCCCATGCACGTACGTACATGGGGGCATATACACGTGCACTCCATGCACACACAGACACGGGGGCATATATGCGTGCACTCCACGCACACACAGACACGGGGGCATATACGCGTGCACTCCATGCACACCCAGACACGGGGGCATATACACGTGCATTCCATGCACACACAGACATGGGGGCATATATGCGTGCACTCCATGCACACACAGACATGGGGGCATACACTCCATGCACATACAGACACAGTGCTTATATGTGTGTACTCTGTGCACATACGTACGTGGGTGCATATATGCGTGCGCTTTGTGCACATACGCACATGGGGGCATATATGCGTGCACTCCAAGCACATACGCACATGGCATATATGTGTGCACTCCAAGCACATATGCACACGGAGGCATATATGCATGACTCCATGCACGTATGTAGACAGGTGCATATATGTGCACACTCCACGCACATACATACACGGTTGCATATACACATGCACATATTTGCACACACATTTTCAGGGTTGTGTGTGGGTGCCCATGCAGGCACACGTATGGTCCCGGGCAGTGACCACACTTGGTGTTTCACACTGGTTTCCCTGCCCTCTGCCCATGGCCCCTCCCTCTTACCCGTATATCTCCAGGGTATCGACCGCTCACACTCCTGGGTGAATTCTGCTTATGCTCCAGGAGGCAGCAAGGCTGTGCTGCGACGAGCACCCCCTTATTGCGGGGCCGACCCCAGACAGGTGCCCTCCCTACCTGCCCCTGCTCGCGTGTGATCCCACCTCAGCATGAGCTCCTGGCCACTTCCTGACTGTAACCGACTAACCTAGGGGGGCTGCCTGAAGGAGGCGGCAGACCCCTCCTGCCTTTGTTTGGGGCTGTGGAGTCAGTGCTGTAGGCATCACAGGATCATCTTAACCCGCCTTTTGCTGCCACACAGACCACAGCCTCAGGCAGAGACAGAAGAGACAGGGGTGGTATGCAAGTAGCATGCAAATGATATGCAAATCCAGCCACTATAACCTCACTGCCCTGCATGGCCTTATCTCTTTAATGCACTCACTGTCCCTTTGACAGAGCAACTCAAATGGTGCCAAGGGGCAGAACTGAACCTCTGGGCTCCCCCATCCTGTTTCAGGCAGAGAGGGATCCCTGTGGGCAGCTCCCTTTGTTCTGCCCCCTCCCATGCACCTGGTGTGGGGAGGAGCATTGCCTTCAGACCAGCCTGGGTTCGAGTCCTGTGCCCCAGGCTCTGAGTTTTCAGATGCAGTAAAGACTCGAAGTAAAGTGCCCAGAGCGGCAGTCCCGGGCCTGGGAAGGAGTTAGGGCATCACAGGCGGGATGTCGTTGGGGGGCTAGGTCCTTGGCCCAGCCTCGCCCCTGAACTGCCTGCTAGTTGGGGAGATAGACACGGATCAGACACGCACGAGTGTGTGAGTGCACGGTGTGCTCAAAAGCTCAGGCCTCTGGGCAGCAAGAGGAAGCCACAGGGCTTGTTTCTCTGCACACTCGGCACCAGGCCCTGTCCCAGCTCTGCACGTGTCACCCGGACAGCCTGCACCACATGTGGCCCTGAGCACGCGGGCAGGGGGACTTCTGGACAGTCCTCTCCTGGGGTTGCTGGGAATCTGGGTTCGTGGGCCCTGCCATACCCCCCCAGCATTTTTAGCAGGACTGGGCCTTGAATAACACATAAGAGGTGACAAGGTGGTGGGAGGGCATTCCAGGCAGGAGGTGGCACTGAGGCTGGCCTTTGCAGTGGATGGCCCATCTGGTGCGGGCCGAGGAGCCAGCATGTGTGGCTGGGACTGTGGGAGCTGGGGGGCCCTCCCGTGCCAAGACAGGGGCCTGGGCAGGTCTCGGGGCCACTCCGTCACTGCCCTCCTCTCCCTGTCAGCGGCCTCGCCTCCTGACCAGCGAAGGAGGAGGGGAGAGTGGAGCTTGGGCCGCCATACCTATTTCACAGATGGGGACACTGAGGCCCAGCGAGGCCCCGAGCAAGGCTGGAGGGGGCCGGGCCTGGAACCCGGGGCTCTCGGCTGTTTCGCTGCCTCTCGTCCACCTCTCACCTCCTCTGTCCTTATCTCTCTTCCGCTTCTTTCTCTTCCTCCACCTCCGTGCCCTGCTCCTCCTCTGTCCACCCCTGAACTCACTCACTCACTCACATCCCCTGCGTCGTCCACACTCACTCTCACCTCCTCTGATCCCTCTCCCTGTCTTCGCCATCTCCCGTCCACATTCTCGCCTCTTCTGTTCACCCGGCTTGTCACCTCCTTACTGTGTCTTCATTGTTATTCCCGTCTTCTCTGTCACATTCTGGCCTCCATCCACACCCACTCGCCTCTGTCTTTATTAACACGGCTCCCTCCATCCATGGCCCCACTGCCCATCCACACGGACACCTCTTTCCTTTGTCTGTGCCAACCGTCTCTCTTCCCCGTCCACACTGCCTGCTCCCACACTAACCCCCCTCGCCATCCCATCCTCTTCATCCCATCCCGTCATAGGCCATCGACCACTGCTCTAGCCGAACCTCTTCCTACCTCGAGGGCTCCTCCTCGGTCCCACCAGCCACCCAGCCGAGACCCACTGTGCAGAAGGTAGCGGGAGGCAGGGGGTGGGTGGCGCAGTTTTGGCCTGGCCCCCAGCAGAGGGGTCCAGAGCTCTGGTCACCCCGATCCCAGCAGGCTCTGGAGAGCCTGGGGAAAAGGCACGTCAGCTCTCTTTGCCCACTGTCTCCTCCTGCATGGCCTCCTGCTGTTCCAACCCGGAGCTCTCCAGCTGCCTCCTCCCCTGTCATGGCCTCCAGAGGGGGGTACGGGGGGGCTCCTCTGCTCTCTGTGACCCCTGCCCCTGCCTCCAGCTGCTTCACGAGGAGCTGGCCCTCCAGTGGGTGGTCAGTGGAAGTGCTGTGCGCGAGGCCGTCCTTCAACACGCCTGGTTCTTCTTCCAGCTCATGGTGAGACGCCCTTCTCCCTGCCGGAGAACAGGGGAACCCCAGGGGGACCCTCTCCTTGGGGAGAGAACCTCCTGAGAGTGCACCTAAGACCCCCGAGAAATCGCCCTAAGAGACCCCCACAGAAAGAGAGAGAAGATATGCTTCAGGGGATCTCTCCCTAGAGAGACGCCCCCTCCACCCAGAGAAGACCCCCTCCTTCCCTATGAGACTGTCTGGAGTGAGAGACCCCTAGCCAGCGAGGAGACTCCCCCCAACCCCCGCTGCCAAGAGATATCCCCAGAAAGAGAGGGAAACACTGATAGACTTGAGATACCCCCCAAACTCTTTAAGAGGTACCTTGAACAACACCTTCTGGCTACAGCACCCCGCAATCTGGTGGGCCTTCAAGCCCCAGCTGGGACTCCCCCCAACGCTGCCCCTCAAGCCCCACCCTCCATCCTCCCCACAGACTTTGCCCCAGGAGACCTGCTCTAGCCCCGCCCACACTCCCTCAGCCTTCCCACCCTCCACTCTGCCTGGGACCCGCTCAGGCTCCGCCCATGGCTGCCTCAAGCCCCGCCCACATCCCTCAGGCCCCTCCCTCAGCCCTTAATTACAAGGCTTAAGCTCCACCTAGGACTCCTTATGCCCGCCTCCCTTGCTGCTAAAGCACCAATCACGGCCCCTGAAGCCCCGCCCCTCTTCAGGCTCCCGCCGCCCACACCCCTGAAGCCCCGCCCGTGGCTCTCGCCCCACCCCCAGGTGAAGAGCATGATGCTGCACCTGCTCCTGGGCCAGAGGCTGGACACGCCCCGCAAGCTGCGCTTCCCAGGGCGCTTCCTGGACGACATCGCGGCCCTGGTGGGCTCTGTCGGCCTGGAGGTCATCACCCGGGTCCACAAGGTGAAGGGGGCGGGGCCTCCATGAGGGGCGGGGCTTGAGGGCAGACATAGAGGCAGCCAGATGGGGGCGCCAGTCCTGCCCTGTGCCTCCTGGCTGTGGAGACCATGAATCCGTTTGCAGAATCGGTCTGTTCCTTCAGCATCTCTTTCTTGAGCACCTACTGTGTGCACAGGCCTGTGCTGGGTGGTAGAGACACAAATGTGAATAAAAGAGACCAAAATCCTCGCCCTCCTGGGGCTGACTTTTAGGGCGAGGTTTGAAGGAGGTGAGGGAGCAATTTATGTGATGCCTGAGGGAAGAGCGGTCCAGGCAGCGGGGGAGCAACAAATGCAAAGGCGCTGAGGCAGGACCATGCCTGGGCTGTTAGAGGAACAACCAGGAGATGAGTATCGCTGGAATGGAAGGAGCAGAGGTGGGAATGGGAGTTGGTGAGGGCAGGGAAGGGACAGGGCAGATTAATTACCCCTTCCTGTGGTGCCAGTATACAGTAAGTGCTCAATAAATGAACGTTGATGTTTGGAGACCTTGATGATTGTTCAGGCTCTGGATCACTAGTTCCAGTGCCCATAGGAGCTAGGCAGGCAATAATAATAATGATAATAGTAATAATATTCAGCATTTTGTAAGTGCTTACTGTGTGTCTAAACACTTTAGATAGATCACATCATTTTTTTTTTTTTAAATTTTATTTATTTATTTTTTCCCCCAAAGCCCCAGTAGATAGTTGTATGTCATAGCTGCACATCCTTCTGGTTGCTGTACATGGGACGCGGCCTCAGCATGGCCAGAGAAGCCGTGCATCGGTGCGCGCCCGGGATCCGAACCCGGGCCACCAGTAGCGGAGCGTGCACACTTAACCGCTGAGCCACGGGGCCAGCCCTAGATCACATCATTAAATCCTCCTAACAATCCCGTGAAGTTAGCATTATTGTTATCTCCAGTTGACTGATGGAGAAACTGAGGCAGAGAATGACTGAGTGACAACTTGATACCACGCAGCTGGGAAGAATGGGGATTTGAACTCAAGCCACCAGCTTCAGCTGGGAGAGTGGGGCTTATGGTGGATCCGAAGGCGTGTGCCGATTAGCGGGGGCCAGAATGTCTGACTTTTAAAGAGAAATGGTATGTCTGGATTTGATGGGAACTTTCTAGATTTTTGAAACACTGGTCTGGCCACAGCTGGCTCTTGTGCAATCTCCCGCAACCTCTGGACTGGTCTCAAAGGTCTCGACCTTGTTTCGCTGGAGCCTCTCCAAGGGCTGATGTTCCCAGGGCTGACCCAGATTGTCAGGAAACCGCCCGAGGAAGGGCTCGGGAATGAACACGCCCCTGAGAAGCAGCACCGTCGCAGCTGCTAGTGGGGCACTGGTGACGGGCCACAGCTGTTTCATTCCATCACTTGACACTTATCGAGCACTGACTGTATCAGGCACCGTGCACAAGGCAGACCCAGTCTCTGCCCCACAAGGGCTCAGCTTCGGCAGGTTTTATATTTTCTTTATTTGGGTCACAGGGAACTGAGGGCCACTGAGGCTGACTTGGGAGGCCACGGAGTGGCTCATGAGAGCACGAGGGGAGAACGAGTCCCAGCTGGGCCTTGAAGCCATAGCAGTCTCCTTGCTGTTCCTCACACTTGCCGGGCACATCCTGCCTCAGGGCCTTTGCACATACTGTTCCCTCTGCTTGGATTGCCTCTCTCCCCTCGGCTCTTTCTCATCCTTTGGGCTTCTCTCAAAACAGCACCCTGTTCCATTGTCTTAAAAACACGTAGAACTATCTGGAATTCTTTTGTTTATTGTTTCTCTCTCCCCACATGAGACTGTGTGCTGGACAAGCAGCAGGAACTGCGTTTGCCTCATTCACAGGGCTTGTCACATAGTAGATGCTCATTAAAGGATTGCGGAGGGCGTATCAGTTGGGGCAGAGGTTAATTTGCTTGAGCATAATCACAGATGGTTTAAATGTGACCAAAGTTTATTTCTGAGCATAAGTGGGCTGCCGGGGGGGGGGGGGGGGGGGGGGGGG
>CM053548.1:4166931-4486024 GCA_028646465.1 Rhinoceros unicornis | reverse complement strand
GGTGAGGGGATGGACAGCTGGGGGGACAGGTGAGGGATGGACAGCTGGGGGGACAGGTGAGGGATGGACAAGTGAGACAGGTGAGGGGATGGACAGGTGAGGGGATGGACAGCTGGGGGGACAGGTGAGGGGATGGACAGGTGAGACAGGTGAGGGGATGGACAGCTGGGGGGACAGGTGAGGGATGGACAGGTGAGACAGGTGAGGGGATGGACAGGTAGGGTAACCAGTGAGGGGATGGAATGGTGAATGGGGTAACAGGAGAGTAGATGAAGAGGTGGGGCAGGTGACGGGATGAATAGGTTGGGAGACAAGTGAGGACACAGGCAAAGGGATGGACAGGTGAGACAGGTGAGAGGATAGGTGAAACAAGTGAAGGGATGGACAGGTGAAGGATGGACAGGTGGGGGGACAGGTGAGGGGATGGACAGGTGGGGGACAGGTGAAGGATGGACAGGTGAGGGGATGGACGGGTGAATGGGGCACAGGTGAGGAGACTGGCTGGTCCGGGGGGCAGATGGTGGGGCACCACGTGAAGGGGGTGGACAGATGAGGGGCGGGGGGCACGGTGAGTCCCCATGCTCCCCCGACCTGGGCTGCAGGATTGCCCGGGGCTACCAGGGCTCCCCGGACCTGCGGCTGACGTGGCTGCAGAACATGGCGGGGAAGCACGCGGAGCTAGGCAACCACGCGGAGGCCGCCCAGTGCATGGTGCACGCGGCCGCCCTGGTGGCCGAGTACCTCGCCCTGCTCGAGGACAGCCGCCACCTGCCCGTGGGCTGCGTTTCCTTCCAGGTGAGCGGCCGGGGGGGTGGCCAGGCGGGGGCATGCGTGGGGAGGGGACCAAGCTCTGACGCCACCTCCCCCCCCAGAACATCTCATCCAATGTGCTGGAGGAGTCCGCCATCTCTGACGACATCCTGTCGCCCGACGAGGAGGGCTTCTGCTCTGGGAAGCACTTCACGGAGCTGGGGCTGGTTGGGCTCCTGGAGCAGGCCGCCGTCTACTTCACCATGGTGAGACCAGGGGCACCGGGGATGGGGTTCAGGCAGGGCAGCCTCAGGGACCTGCCGATGGGCCAAGACGTGCTCCCAGAGGCTCGGGGAGAGGCTGTTGCCCAGGCACTTTCCGGGCGGGGGACTTGCAGAAAAAGAGAATTGCCCCCGTTACTGCCTTTCTCCCCATAAAACCATTGGCACACAGGCTGGATGTATAGTGAGCCTTCCATATGTTTAGCTACTATTAAAAAATGCTTTTTGTTATAGAAAATTCTGGGGCCAGCCCGGTGGCATAGCACTTAGGTTCACGTGCTCTGCTTCAGCGGCCCAGGGTTCGCGGGTTTGGATCCTGGGTGCAGACCTACGCACCGCTCATCAAGCCATGCTATGGCAGCGTCCTATGTACAAAATAGAAGAAGATGGGCACGGATGTTAGCTCAGGGACAGTCTTCCTCAAGCAAAAAGAGGAGGATTGGCAACAGATGTTAGCTCAGCGCCAATCTTCCTCACCAAAAAAAAAAAAAAATTCCAAGCATATGTAAAAGAAAGTTGTACCCCTGCCACCTACCCCCAGCCCAAAAATTCAGCAGCTACCTCTATTTACCGTCCTGTCTCGTCTCTTTGCCTCTAGTTTTTTGTTTGTTTATTTTTTTTGGACACCTAAAAAGACAAGATCTCAGTTTTCACAAATTGATGAAACCAAACGTAACCGATCGGCTAGAGAATTTTTAAATCCTGGCTACTTTGTGTGGTCTGAGGACCAGCAGGGTGGGCATCACCCAGGAGCTTGTTAGAAATACAGAGTCATGGGGCCCCCCAAGCCCTCGCAACCCTGGATTTTAACAAGATCTCAGAGATTCCTGTGTGCGTTGGTGTCGGAGAAGTTCCGGCTTAAACCAAATGCCAGATTCACCCTGTCACACCCACAGGTTCCTCTCTGTGCGGCCCTGGCTGATGAAGTCCCTCTTACACAACTCTTATCCCGCATGACCAACTCAACAGGAATTCTTTAATACCAGTCCATGCTTAGAGGTCCCTGATTATCTCAAAACGATTTTTTTTGTGGTTGGTTTGTTTGAATCAGGATCTCTATGAGACCCACAATGGCTGGGACTGACAAGTCTCTTAAGTCTCTTTTAATCCACAGAAAAAAACAAAAAAACAGGGCATCAGTTCCCCTCTTTTTGCAAAAGGGGTTTTATGCATATCTTCTTAGGTTGATGCCCAGGCGTTTTATTTTCCTCTGTCGTAAAGGGGTTTTCTCCTCCAATTGGCTCGTCAGTGTGAAAGCAATTGGTTTTGTCTGCATTTCACTTGTAAGGGACCCGGGTTTTGTTTCCAGGGGTTTTCTGGCCTACATGGGGCTGCTTGTGTCCTTGTGGTGTCGCTTAACCTGTTCCTTAGTTCCCTGCATTTCTGGGAACTGGCGATTCGATCTGGGGCCCTGCTCAGATTTGGGGTCAGGTTTTCTAGCGAGGTTTCTGTGGTGCCAGTCCCCCTAGTGATGTTGTTTTCATTATTGTCACTTTGCTGGAGTCTCAGAGACAAAGGTATCAGGGGAAGAAGCCAGACGGTAGACACAGACCTTCTGACAGTCAGTCAGCAAATATCCCAGGGCACCTGCTGTGTGCCAGGCTTGATACTGGCACTGGCTGGGGCTGAGGGGCACTCAGGAGCAACCATTACCACGTGCCAGGAGGCACTTGGGCCTGGAGGTCTTGGGTTCGGATCCTGGCCATGGGGAGCCCCTCTATGTCTCTGAGATTCAGTTTCTCCTCTGAGGAATAGAAAAACTCCAGCTCCTCCCACCAATGGGTGCAGTATGTACACAGCACCTGGTCTATAATAAGTGTGGTAGAGACCACAGAGGGGTCTTTGGGGGCTGAGTGGAAAGGCTGGTGCCCCATCTGGGGCGGGGGTGGTCAGGGTGGGCTTCCTGGAGGAGGTAATGGAGGCTGGAGCCCTGGAGGGTGGGTAGGAGCATGGAGAGAGGGCTGTTCCAGGCAGGAGAGTAGACCAGGGAGGCTACTGGGAATCATGATGTGCCCCCACCCCCAGGGCGGGCTCTATGAGGCGGTGAATGAGGTCTACAAGACCCTCATCCCCATCCTGGAAGCCCACCGTGACTACAAGAAGCTGGCTGCCGTGCACGGCAAACTGCAGGAGGCGTTCACCAAGATCATGCACCAGGTGGGCCCCGGGTGCCCTCCCAGACCCCAGCCTTGGCCCTCGCTCCCCCGAGGCTCAGCTGACTTTGAACTTCTCTGCCCCACAGAGCTCGGGCTGGGAGGTGAGTCAGCAGAGGCCGCCACCTGCCTCTGGGCCCCCATGACAGCTAGTCCGCAGTGGTCAGCGACCACCAGGGGGCGCTGGAGGAGCACGGCTGCCCGCCGCTGGGGCACGGTGGGCCATGACGCACCCCCATTCCTTCCCCCCAGATCCCCTCCCTGCCCCTGATCTGGAGGGCAGCCTGTGACTCACGCAGCGTGGAACTCTCCAGAGTCACCCCTCCCTCGGGCAGGGCCAGCTCGGTCACTGCCTGAAAGGGGGGGCTCCACTCCCTCCCTCTCTGTCTCTTTCTCTTTGTCTCTCTGTCTCTTTCCCTCCATCTCTCCCTGTCTCTGTCTCTCTCTTGGTCTCCCTCTCTCTGTCTCCCCAGCTTCTCCCAGAATCTCTGCTCCCCCTCGCCATTTACTACTCCCCTCTCCCGCCACTCCCCGACTTGGGTCTATTTTTAGGCATCTCCTAGTTTGGGGAGAATTTTCTGGCCGAAGATGGCAGGGACCCAGAGCTGAGGCGGGAGGGCCGGGTGGGGGCCGGGTGGGGCGGGCACGTCCCCTCTCTCCCCGGATCTCTAGTCTCTGCCCTGGGAATGGCTTCCACGAGGCTGCATAACCAGGACCCTGGGGGTTGGGGCTCTGACCTCTGACCTCTCCAATGACTTGGTCTCTCTGCGCCCCCTCCCCAATCTCCCGGTGCCCGCCCCACCCTGCCCGGATCTGCCTTGGTGAGTGAACATGGAGGCCCCCTTCCTTTCCGATGGAGGGTAGTGTACCAGCGGGGGGTGGGGGGTTCCCTTCTTCCAAACTTAGAGCTGTGGGGGGAAGAGGATGCCCTAGAATAAGGGAGCCAGAGCCTCTATCCCAGAGCAAGAGACGGCCATGCCTTCCCTCAGCCACTCAAGCATTATTGAGCACCTGCTGTATACCCAGCCCAGCTGTGAGCAATAGAACCCTAGTCCTAATTTCACACTGAGATCTAGACCCTGAAAAACTGCGTGGACCCGAGGGGAGAATCAGAAACGAGGGGCTTGTGTTAGATGAGAAGAAAGATTTGGGGGAGGGAGGGAGGAGACAGGCTGGGGAGGAAGAGCGAGGCGGTGGGCAGTTGGCCGTCGTCTGGGTCCATGCCCCGATAGTATCGGGGTCCCCCGCCCATGCCCACCTCTTCCACACGCGGGGCCCGAGGACGCGCGTCTCCGGGGCAGGGGGGCCTCCAGCGGGGCCTGCGGGCAACCACCCCCTTCCCGCAGCCCCAGCGCGTGTTCGGGACGTACTTCCGCGTGGGCTTCTACGGCGCGCGCTTCGGCGACCTGGACGAGCAGGAGTTCGTGTACAAGGAGCCGTCCATCACGAAGCTGGCCGAGATCTCACACCGGCTGGAGGCACGGCCGGAGGGGGAGGGGGCGGGGCGCCCTGGGGCGCGGGGGGGCTGCACCCGGGCGGCCCTGAGTCTGCCTGTGTCCCCAGGAGTTCTACACCGAGAGGTTCGGGGAGGACGTGGTCGAGATTGTCAAAGATTCGAACCCCGTGGACAAGACCAAGCTCGACCCCCAGAAGGTGACCATCCCCCTGGGAGAACCCAAATCTTACATTCAGGGAGGATCAAGTACTATTTCCTGGGGACCCGCTGATCCTGTTTCTCTGGGAAACTCCAAAGCTTATCTTCCTCGGGGACCCTAAGTCGTAGTCCTCAGGGGATTTCCAAACACCCAGATGTGGGGAGACCTGGGAGCCCCAGAGCAGGGAGGCCCAGATCCCCTTTCTCCAGGGAAGGGGCCCCGCGGGGAGACCGGCACGCGCCGGGTGTGTGTGCTGCGGCTGAGGGAGCCTCACACCGGAGCGCGCGCCCCAGGCCTACATCCAGATCACCTACGTGGAACCGCACTTCGACACCTACGAGCTCAAGGACCGCGTGACCTACTTCGACCGCAACTACGGCCTGCGCACCTTCCTGTTCTGCACGCCCTTCACGCCCGACGGGCGCGCGCACGGCGAGCTCCCGGAACAGCACAAGCGGAAGACGCTGCTCAGCACGGCCCACGCCTTCCCCTACATCAAGACGCGCATCCGCGTGTGCCACCGGGAGGAGGTGGGCGGGGGACCTCGTTCCCGCGGAGGGAGGCCCGCGCACCCCAGACCCGGGTGGGGAGGCGGGGGGACCCCCACCTCCACCCTCCAGACCCCGGCCAGCGCGTGCCACGCCCCCCCCACCCCCAGACAGTGCTGACGCCCGTGGAGGTGGCCATCGAGGACATGCAGAAGAAGACTCGGGAGCTGGCCTTCGCCACCGAGCAGGACCCGCCCGACGCGAAGATGCTGCAGATGGTGCTCCAGGGCTCCGTGGGGCCCACTGTGAACCAGGCACGGCCGGCGGGGGACGCGGGCTGCCCGGGGCCTCCGGGGGCCACGCAGGCACCCTCACCAGCCCCTCTCACCCCCCCAGGGTCCCCTGGAGGTGGCCCAGGTGTTCTTGACAGAGATCCCGGAAGACCCCAAGCTCTTCAGGCATCATAATAAGTTGCGGCTCTGTTTCAAGGACTTCTGCAAAAAGTAGGCCTGGGACCGCATTACAGCCCCCCCCCCGCCCCCGCCGCCAGCCCCCGCTACGGCTCTCTGCCGACCTGACCCCCAGTACAGCCTGTGTGTCACCCTGACCCTTGTTACAGCCCCTCTGTGCACAGTCTCCATGAGGGGTCCCCCACCTCTCTGAGTCCCCTCAAGTCCCCTCTACCCATCAGACCCTCCTTAGAGCTCCTGAGCCCACCTCATGGACTCCCCCACCTTCCATCGTGCTTTCTCTCCTGGGTGCTCGCCCCTGAGCATCTCCTGCCATCCGGCCCTCAGGTGTGAGGATGCGCTGCGGAAGAACAAGGCCCTGATTGGGCCGGACCAGAAGGAGTACCACCGCGAGCTGGAACGCAACTATTCCCGCCTGCGCGAGGCTCTGCAGCCTCTGCTCACCCAGCGTCTGCCCCAGCTGCTGGCGCCCACCACGGCCGGCCTCAGGTGCCTGACTGGGCCCCCCACTCTAGAGAGGGCAAGAGGAGGCGGCAAAGACAAGCCAGGGTGGGGGCTGTTGTCTGTGTGCACGTCAACACGTGCGCTTACGGTTTTGCACAAGCATGTGAATACATGGATGTGTGCATGCAGGCAGGCTCTGGGCAGCTGTTTTGGGTTCTGGTGGGTCAATTCCCAGACATGGGACTTCATCTCTCTGAGCCTCAGTTTCCACATTTGTAAAATGGGCATGATGTGTATCTCTAGTGGTGGATTCCAAGCGAGAATCTGTGAATCCACAGCTGGATCAGAACGGATGTGAAAGAAGCAAGGAAGAGCCTAGAATGATCTTTGGAGGAGAAGGAGGAGGGCTGGGGAGCACTGTGGAGTTGGGGGCCCTGTGGCCGTGCTGACCCACCTCATTCCTCCCCCAGGAACTCCTTGAACAGAGCAAGTTTCCGGAAGGCCGACCTCTGAGCCCACAGGGCATGAAGCCCCACCCAGAGGAACCAGCACCCTGGCCTCAGCTGTTGGCCTTCCTGGGGGTCTCCCCCACTGCCCACTCAGCTGTGGGGTGACCACATTGCACACGGGGCTGGGCCCTCTGTCTGTCTGTCTGTCTGTTCCCATCTGTGTGCACTGATGCTTACCTTTTTTAATTTAAAGTGGTTTTTATAAGCAGCCTGTGTGGTATGGTCCCTGGGGGCTGGGTCACGTGTGCAGCCTGCCCATACACCCTGATTGTCGAGGGACAGACACAGAACCTGTTGGGTGCCCGGGACACAGCAGTGACCACAGCCACAAATTCCTGCCCTGTGGGGCTGACATTATAGTGGGGAAGGCCACACACAAATGACTGTGTCACATGCGCGCATGGGGAATAATAGTAACATTTATTAGACCCTTGCTGTACTAAATGGCTCCCGGAAAGACACTGCCCCATTTATGGGCCTTTCTGCCGGAGGGACCTCCATTAAGTCCCTGCCTCCCAGTTAGTGAATCTTGTCAACACCACTGTGAGCTAGGCAGCGTTCTGAACCCCATCTTAGAAATGGGGCAGTTAAAGGCTTGGTGGGGCTGCGATTGGAGCTCAGGTCTGGCTGACCACGGATCCCAGGCCTGAGCATGGCCTGTGCAGCCTCGCGGTGACCCGGCCCCCTCCCCGCCCCGCGGCGGTCAAGCCACCGTGTCCCGGCCTGCGCTGGGCCGCTTCCAGCCCTGGCCTGGCAGGGGGAGGGGTGACCTCCCGCCGCCGCCCTCCGCGCCCTCCCGGAGCTGGGCCGCGGCCAGCCCCGCCCCCTCCCGCCCCCCGCAGCGGCCCAGCTGCACCGGGCGGGGGAGGACAGCGGCGGGGGACCCTGCCCCGGGGCCTGGGGGGACAGGGACGAGGCCGGACGCCCCCACGCGCGCGCGCACACCTGCGGACCAGGTGCGATCGTGTGTCCCCCGTGCATCGCCGCAGCGCGGCGGGCGTGCTGGTGACTGGAGGGGCGTGGTCAGCCGGAGGGCGTGGTCTGCCCCGAGGGGCGGGGCGTGGGCGGGGCCAGCGCCGAGGGCCGGGCGGCCGGGCGGCGGCGCGGAGGACGCACGGGCGGCGGGACGCTGGGACGGCGGCGGCCGGAGCGCGAGAGGCGAGTGGGACCCGGGGCGGGATCGGGGTTCGGGGTTCGAGTCCGGGTCGGGGTTCGAGCGTGGGCCCCCCCCCCCCCAGCCCGAGGCGCGACCTCGCCGGCGCCTCCGAGCCTCCAGCGCCACCATCTGTGCCCAGACTTTGCGGACTTTGGGTGTCGCGGTCCCCGCGCCTCTGCCCCCTCCCCAGCTCGGACCCCGTCCCCGCTTCTCTCCCCGCTCTGCGCCCCTCCTCTGCCCTCCGCCCCATCGCTGCCTCCCCTCCGCCCCATCTCCGTCCTCCCCTTCCTCCTCTCTGCTGTCCCCGCGCCCTCCTCCGCGGCCCGGCCGAGCCAGGCCCCAGGGGGCGGGAAGGCGGCCGGGCGTCCGGCGGGCTGGGCCTCGGCCTGGCGGCTGGGCCGGCGTGGGGAGCCGCAGCTGTTTGCCATTAGCCGGGACCCCGCAGGCCCCGCCCCCTCTCTGCGCGGGGCGGGGTCGTCCTCCTCTCCCCCGGCTTTGGGGCGGGGAGAGGGGCGCGGAGACCCCAGAGACGTCCAGGCCTGGCTGGGAGGGGGGCTTTAGGGAGACCCCGCCCGACCCCGCGAGCCTCCCGCCTGTCCCCTCCTGGAGTGTCCTGTTTCCCTTTCTCTCCATCTCTCTCTGTCCTGTCCCGTGTCCTCCTCCCTGTCCCCCAGGGGTCCCCTAGAGGAAGAGGGGCCTCAGACGCAGACATCCCCCCACCACACTCCCCTGACCCCCATCTCCTTTCTCCGCCTGGAGTCACCTGCCCACATGGAGGGCGCTCCGATGGCTGGACACCCTCAGACCTCAGTCTGTCTGTCTGGGAAATGGGCAGAGGGATGTGGCGTGGGGGTGCGGGTGGCTTGGCCGGCAGATTCCCCCTCTGCCCGGCTTAGGTTCAAATCCAGGCCCAGTCACTTCCCCCTCCAGTGACCCTGGACAAGTCGCTGTCCATTTCTGTGCCTCCAGATTCCCCATCTGTAAAACAGGGTGGCAGCTACCGCCTGGTGGTGTTGTGGTGATGTTTGTTATAGTCA
Source organism: Rhinoceros unicornis (assembly GCA_028646465.1). Classification (NCBI taxonomy): domain Eukaryota; kingdom Metazoa; phylum Chordata; class Mammalia; order Perissodactyla; family Rhinocerotidae; genus Rhinoceros; species Rhinoceros unicornis. Next base: position 4,477,081 of record CM053548.1, on the reverse strand, counting down.
TTACTATTACTCGCCCCACCCCTGTGCACCTCCGGGGGCCCCCACAGGCTGTTCCAGTCCTGCTCGCTGCCTCCAGTCTCTCTCAGGTCCCCACAAAATATATTTGATCACTTCCCCGTTGTGGAGGGGGTGCGCCTCCAGGCAGGCGGGAAACCAAAATTCCTGTCATCGGGGACCGTGTGTTTCAGGCATTGAAAGACAGAGAAGTGAGGACAGAGTCGTGGAGGGAGAGAGAGAAGTGGAAAGAGGCACAGAGAGGGACGCGGAGAGACGCAGAGAGACGCGGAGAGAGACTGAGCAGGAGACACGCAGAGTGAGAGAGGACAAGCTCGGCCGCCCGTGGAGTCCCAGCCCCGCCTTCATGCCCGGCAGGTGCCCCACCTGGCCCATCCTCCCAGGTACCCGCTGCCCTGGCCCCCACAGGCTGGAAAGGGTCCACTCTGGTGGTGGGGTGGGCTGGGGCCTCTGCAGCAGGGTGGCTGAAGGTCAGACAGCAGAAAGGACTGGCCGAGCTCAGGCAGAGTATTAGGGACAAAGTCCTGGCCGGACTCCAGGGCTGGGGGTGGGGGTGTGGGGGGGGGTAGTGAGATGCTCTGATTGTCCCTCCCCTTTGCAGCCCCCAGGCGCCCCCTCTTACTTCCTCCCCGCACCCCCATGATTTCCCGGGCCTCCGCCCGGCCTTCTATCTCTGCTGCGCCCCTCAGCCGGACGCGTCCTGGGGGGGGCAGGAAGTTCTCGTGTAGCCCGGCAGCGAAACTGTTTATTTTTAGAGAAAATTGTTTCCATAAAGGGGAAAGGCTGTGCTCGCTGCCTCCCCCCAAATTTCCCCAGAGCCCCCCACCCTGCCTGGCCTGACCCGGCTCTGCTTTGGGGTCCCCTACCCCGCGTTTTCTCTCTCTTTGTGCCCCTGGGTGTCTGTCTCCTGGGATCCGTGCAGGGAGGCTGTCCCCCATTAGTGCCCCAGCCCCTGCCCACCTCAGCCCCTGTCCGTCCCCGGAGCCTGCTCCTAGCCTGCGCTGAGGGGAGGGGTGCAGGAAGGGTGGGGTCTGTCAGGCTTAGGGCCCCCCGGCTCAGGGGGCCTTGTGGAGGCGGGGCCGTGGGAACAGCTGGAGCCTGTCCAGGGGCTGGACAGATGTGCGGGCGGGCCCTGAGGTTTGCTTTCTTTGTTGCAGGCCGCGGGGCTCCCCACCCCTGCCCACAGCCAGGCTGGGGTGTGCCTCTGAGAGTGTCCCGCACCTGGGGGAGAGAGGGGCTGGGAGGGGGCTCTGTGGAGGGGGGCGGGTATCCACATCCCCTCCCCTCCCCCTGCAGACTGGTCCTGACTCCCGGCTCCCTCGCCCCCCTCCCCAGGTAAGCCTCAGCCCGTGCTGCAGGCAGTCTGAATCACAGTCCCCAAAGTGACTCTTGAGGAGCGACCGCAGACCAGAGGATGGCCCAGGTGCTGCACGTGCCAGCCCCCTTCCCAGGTCAGGGGTCTCGGGGGAAGAGGGCCCTGCCCTGGGGTTGGACGTGGGGGATACGCTCTGTCGACACAGCCCTGCTCTGCGTGGCCTGAGGGAGGGGAGAGGGCTCTGCCCTGGGGTCTGGGGGTGGGGGGAGGGATCTGGACCTACCTGAGGGTGGGACACAGCCCTGCCCCGAGGGCCCGAATGAGGACAATTTAGCTCTGCCCTGGAGGATCTGACGGGGGAGGCAGGGCCCTGTCCTGGGAGGACTGGGGGGTGACAGGGCCTCGCCCTGGAGGGGAGACACAGTTGAGCAGCTGAGCGCCCAGTGGGCTCCCATCCCTTGGGCAAAGAAACCATCAGCCTTCGCCGGAGGAGGGGACAGCAGCGTTCAGAGGCCCTGCGTGTCTCCCCCTCCAGGGACCCCCGGCCCAGCCTCCCCGCCCGCCTTCCCCGCCAAGGAGCCCGACCCGCCCTACTCGGTGGAGACGCCGTACGGCTACCGCCTGGACCTGGACTTCCTCAAGTACGTGGATGACATCGAGAAGGGCCACACGCTGCGCCGGGTGGCCGTGCAGCGCCGGCCCCGCCTCGGCTCGCTGCCCCGCGGGCCCGGCTCCTGGTGGACGTCCACCGAGTCGCTGTGCTCCAATGCCAGCGGGGACAGCCGCCACTCGGCGTACTCTTACTGCGGCCGCGGCTTCTACCCGCAGTACGGCGCCCTGGAGACGCGCGCCGGCTTCAACCCGCGCGTGGAGCGCACGCTGCTGGACGCGCGGCGCCGCCTCGAGGACCAGGCGGCCGCGCCCCCGGGCCTGGGCTCGCTGACGCCCAGCGCGGCCGGCTCCACGGGCTCGCTGGTGGGCGTGGGGCTGCCGCCGCCGACGCCGCGGAGCTCGGGGCTGTCCACGCCGGTGGCGCCCAGCGCCGGGCACCTGGCCCACGTGCGCGAGCAGATGGCGGGCGCGCTGCGAAAGCTGCGGCAGCTGGAGGAGCAGGTGAAGCTGATCCCCGTGCTCCAGGTGAAGCTGTCGGTGCTGCAGGAGGAGAAGCGGCAGCTCACCGTGCAGCTCAAGAGCCAGAAGTTCCTGGGCCACCCCGCGGGGGCGCGGACCCGCGGCGAGCTCTGCCTGGACCTCCCCGAGGCCCCCGAGGACGCGGCGGCGCTGGAGACTCGGAGCGTGGGCACCTGGGTCCGCGAGCGGGACCTGGGCGTGCCCGACGGGGAGGCGGCGCTGGCCGCCAAGGTGGCGGTGCTGGAGACGCAGCTCAAGAAGGCGCTCCGGGAGCTGCAGGCGGCGCAGGCCCGGCCGCCGCCGGACAGCGCGGGGCGCGTGGACACCGTCCGGGTGGTGGAGGGGCCTCGCGAGGTGGAGGTGGCGGCCAGCACGGCCGCCGGGGCCCCTGCACAGCGCGCCCAGAGTCTGGAGCCCTACGGGGCGGGGCTGCGCGCCCTGGCGACGTCCGCAGGGGCCGAGAGCGCCCCCGGGTTCCGCAGCCGCGAGGTGGTGGAGACGGTGCTCCCGACGCCCGCCGCGCCCGCCGCCAACGTCCACCTGGTGAAGAAGATCAGCATCACCGAGCGCAGCTGCGAGGGGGCGGCAGGTGAGCCATAGCGGGCAGGGGGGGACGGCGGAGGGCCCCTGTTTCCTCCTCCGAGCGCCAGGGTCCAGCCCCAGCCCTGGCCTGCCACCAGGCAGACTACTCCGGCTCTCGGAGCCTTTGTCTCTTCTTCATCCGCAAAAAAGGGACAACTGTGCCGCCGACTCAACGCTGTAGGGACCATGCGGAGAAATTGAGTGTCTGTTAAGTGTGTATCCTCGTGTCTAGCGCATTGTAAGTGTCCAGAAAACAGGACGTATTTGGGGGAGGGGTCCCAAGGCTGTTGGTTTGCTGGGTAGAAAACCCTCCCTGTTTATTCATTAAGTGGCAGGAAGCAATCTCAGACCAGTTTAAGCAATGAAAAGGAAATGTGTGGGTCATGTAACTTAGGGACAGCTTCAGGCGTAGCTGGATCCAGGTGCTCAAATATCATCAGGACTCTCTCTTTCTCTTTCTGTGCCCCCTGGAGGCTTCTCCCTCAGGCAGGCAAAGGTGGCCCCACTGCTCCGGGCATCTGTCCTTGCAACTCAGTAGAAAGAGAACCCCTCAGTCTAAACAGCATCAACAAAAATCCTAGAGGTGGCCTTCATCGGCTGGTATGGGTTGTGTGCCCATCCTTGAGCAAATCGCTATGTCCCTCACTGCCCAGCCCTGGTGGAGGACACCGGGTGGAGGAGCCCCATCCGAGTCCTGAGGGAGGAAGGGGTGCTCCCTAGAGAAAATGCTGAGTCCTCATGCCAGGAAAGGGGATGTGGGGTGTGCAGGATGGCAGCTGCCCCTCCGTGACTGCCCTGAGGCCCCCGGAGAAGCTGCCAGGATGATTCATAATAATGACGACAGCTGTGCTTTATCGAACACTAGCCTGGTGCCGGGAGCCCTGCCAAGGGTTTCGCCCACGGAGGAGCTAACGGGGTGGGCTGTGCAGCCTGGCGACCAGGGTTCAGATTCCACTTCTTGCTGTGTGACCCTGGGGGAGTGGCTTCACCTCTCTGGGCCTCAGCTTCCGTAACTGTGAATTGGAATAATAACAGCCCCCACTTCTAGGAGTCTTGTGGATTAGCACACGCAGTAAGCACTCCGTCAGTGCTCCTGGCAGCTTAGGCTGATAGTTTTCGAGTCAGCTGTTTATAGCTGGGGAAACTGAGGCTCAGGGACAACCTGCACTTGCCCTGCATTGCACAACCAGGATCCAAACCCAGGTCGGCCTGAAGCTGCAGAAGGGCTCAAAGGTGGGGCCTGGGTCCTTGTCCCACCCCCGCATGTCAGGTGGCCAGAGCCCCTGGGAGGGACCAGGGGGCGTGGGCTGGAGGGCGGGGCCCCAGCTGTTTTCTTCCCTGTTGTTCCCGGCCAGCTGCAGACACCACCCCTCTGTTCTGTGTCCATCCCACTCTGGCCCCCAGCCAGGGGCCCCGCCCGCCCAACCTCGGGATGTCTGAGAGGCAGCCCCCAGGGTAGCCGGGGCGCCTCCTGCCTGCAGGACCCGCAGACACAGCGATGTCCCCACCCTTTGCAAGCCGCTGCCCCCGGAAGTTCTTCCTTGCGTCTCACTTAACTCCTGCATGCTGCAGCCAGCCCCCATCTCTGCCTCGCTTGAGTGGAACTGGCGTGCGCTCATTCGTTTCAGTGTCTTCTTATTCAGCAACGCTTTATTGAGTGCCTGCGATTTACCAGACTTTTCTAGGCTCTGGGGACACAGCGGTGAACAAGACAGACACAATCCCCTGCAATAAACAAATAAGAGACCACAATAAATAAGTGGAGAAATGTCATTTCAGAGAATATGTGTTTGAAACAAACAAGGGCTTGGGGTGGGCGGTGATTGGATGGGGCGGGGGCCCCGGTTAACATTCTGGTTTCCCTGCTCCCTAGCTCCGTGCCCTGGAGCAACTTAGTTAACCTCTCTGAGCCTCGTTTGCAAATCGGGGGTCGTGACAGCCGGATGTCACCAGATTAACATGAGGCTTAAATGCGTCTGTTTGCTTCGAGTGTTCGACGCGGCACGTAGTAGGTACCCGAGGGTTAGCTGCTGGCTCTTTGAGCCAAGATATGGGAAGAAGAGTGTTCCAGGAGGAGGGCACAGCAGGAGCAAAGGCCCTGAGATGAGGAGGGGCTTGGGCGCATCCAAGGTGTGGAACAATGTGGAATAGGATGAGGCCAGAGAAGCGAGGTCCAGGGGATCCTGAGCGTAGAGTGGGTCCGGCAGGGCTCCCAGACTGGGGAGGAGCATTATGGGAAAGGAAATGAGATGGTACAGGACGTGACGAGTGTTCAGACCATGTGTTGGCTTAGGTGGGTCAGCTCCATGTGTAGGTCAGGGAGGGCTCCCTGGGGGAGGAGGCAAGGAGGAGCCCAACCTCTCTGCCATCTCAGATTCCCTCACTGCGCCTGAAGGGCAGGGAGGGTGGGAGGCAGCTCTCTCCTCAGGCTGGCAAAGGTGGGTGGGCTGCTAGAGGACTGGGGACCCCACGATGTCACGTCCCCCCCACCTGGCTAAGGCCCCCCAGAGAGATCAGCGGGAGAAGGGGCGGCTGGGCACGTGCACCCGTGGGATCTCTCCAAGGCTTTGAAATTCCCTCTACCCTTGTTGGAAACATATTCCTGTGAAAGCAATTTATATCCTTAGTGGAAGGTTTGGAAAGTGCAGAAGAATCTAGAACAAAAAATAAAACCGCTATAAACCCACCACCGCCCAGACGCAGCTGCTGTCATCACTTCTGCTTCTTGCCTTCTGAATTTTGTAATGCAGAAAATCACATGTGTTTTTCAAGCCTGGCAACACGGAGCTGCAGGAATTTATTGTTTGGCTCTATTTTATTTTTAAAAGCATTCAGGCAGCCGTTATTGTGGGCCAGGGCATTTTCTGACGCCCTTTTCATGTTTAATTCATTTAAATCTCCAGCAGCCCTGTGAAGTTGGTGGTGTTTTTATTCCCAATTTACAGATGGGGAAACTGAGGCACAGGGAGGTTAAGGGATTTGCTCATGGTTCCTGAAGCCAGGGTTTAAACTCTTTGATTTCACATTATCCCAGGGGCATTTCTTCACATTATTAACAATTCTTGGGACCCGCTGTTTACTATTTAACAGCCACGTCATTCTTTACTGTCAAGGGTGCCACACAGGTGTCCTTCCTTGGGAACCCCTCCTGTCCTCCTATCTGTTTTTTCAGGGCAGGTTTCTCGAAGGGCATTTTTTGAGGGTGTTGAGGACTGTCACCAAATTGCTTTACACCCCCCGTGGGCTCAACGCCCTTCCCGCAGTGGGTGGCTGAGTGATTTAAATTTTTAAAAATTCCTTTTGGACTTAAGGAGCCCAAACCTGAGTTAATCTAATTCTTCAGCTCGTGGCAGCCATCCCCACTGGTCTGTGCATGGAAGCTTCTTTATTCTTTTGCACCTTCATCTTTCACCTTCAATGCTGAGGGTCGGTAAATATTTTTAGCTTTGCGAGCCATACAATCTCTGTTGCAATGACTCAATTCTGCTCAGTTTTATTTTTTTCCCCGGCTTTATTGGGGTATACTTAATGCACAAAAAGTTGCACGTTTTTAATGTATACATTTTGATGAGTTCGGTGCCTCCATTCTGCGTTGGTAGCAAGAAAGCAGACATAAACAATATATAAATGAATGAACGTGTGTGTGCCAATAAAACTTTATGCGTCGACACTGAAATTTCAATTTCAGGTAATTTTCACGTGTCCCAGATAAAAATCCTCGTTTTAATTTTTTTTTTCCAACGATTTAAAAATGTAACAACTGTGCCCACAAGCTGTGGTTTCCCAACCTCTGCTCTATGCGATTCAGACACCCCCACCCCATTTAATATCATTCCTTGCAATCCACCTTCCAGAAGCTTCTTTAGATATTCGGGTGTCCTTGAAAAATATGCCTTGTCTGTGTTTAATTTCCTAAAATGGTATTGTGCTTTAGAAAGAAAAAAAATCTTGTTCTGTCTCTTATTTTTTCCTCTCTACACACTGTTTTTGAACTCCCCACTCTGATGTTCATAAATCTGCTTTGTCACTTTTAATGACCGTGTAGATTTCTGCCCTGGGTATGTGCTACACTCTTATCTCATCCCCCCTCGGTGGGCACCTGGGTTACTTCCAACTCCTGGCTGCCATGAGCAGTGCTAGGGCCATCGTCATATGTCCCGTCCCGTGGGGCTGCTGGGTCACAGAGAATGCACAACTTTACTCCAGATTTTGTCCGATCCTCTCTGCAGAAGTTCTCCCTGTCCACACTCCCACCAGCCACGCTTGAGTCGGAGGTGCCCATTTCCCCACATCCCACCAACACATAGTTTTATGTATCTTTCTAATTTTTTGCCCATCTGACCATGGGGCCAAGTGGTATCTCCTTGTTGTTTTAATTTGCATGTCTTTAATTTCTGGTGAGGATGGGCATCACCACATTTGTTTAATAAGATTCCTCCCTGAATCACTTATTTATAGACTTTGTCCCTTTGTCTTTGGGCAGAAGTTTCTAGCATATTCCAGAATAGGGGTTGGCAACCTACAGCCTGTGGGCCAAATCCAGCCCACTGCCTATTTTTATATGGCCCACAAGCTAAGGATGGTTTTTACATGTTTAAATGGTTGAACAATAGGAAAAGAATAACGTTGTGCAACATGAGCAAAATTATGTGAAATTCAGACTTATTAGAAGGCAGCCATGCCCGTTCATTTGCATACTGCCTACGGCTGCTTCTGCACTGTTTATGACTGAGACCTTTTGGCTCGCCAAGCCAAAAATATTTACTATCTGGCCCTTTACAGAAAAAGTTTGTTGACTCCTGTTCTAGAAGATAATCCCTTACCCATTTTTGGCATTGGGAGTACAGTCGTGTGCCACATAACGATGTTTCTGCCAATGATGGACGACATATGTGAAGGTGGTCCCATAAGATTAGTTCCATAGGGGCCAGCCCGGTGGCGTAGCGGTTAAGTTCACACACTCCGCTTCGGCGGCCCGGGGTTCGCAGGTTCGGATCCCAGGCTCGGACCTACGCACTGTTCATCAAGCCAAGCTGTGGCGGCGTCCCATATAAAGTAGAAGAAGATGGCCACGAATGTTAGCCCAGGGCCAATCTTCCGCAGCAAAAAAAAAATTAGTGCCATGTAGCCTAGGTGTGTAGTAGGCTATACCATCTGGGTTTGTGTAAGTGCACTCCATGGTGTTTGCACAATGACAAAATTGCATAATGATGCCTTTCTCGCTAAGCAATGCATGACTACCTTCTCCCAGTCTGTGTTCTTCTATCAATTAACTTTGTCTATGAGATTTTTTTTTTAATCAAACAGAAGTCTTCGTGTTGGATGTAGTTAAACCCATCATATTCTTCTTTTTTTTTAATTTTTAATTTTTTTCCAGTTTTCTTGAGGCATAATTGACATATAACATTGTATTCATTTAAGGTGTACAAATTAATTATTTGATAATCGTCTATATTGCAAAATGATCACCACGAAAAGTTTAGTTAATATCCATCACCTCACAGAGTTATAATTTTTTTTCTTACGATGAGAACTTTGAAGATCTACTCTCTTAGCAACTTTCAAATGTACAGGACAGTGCTATTAACTGTAGTCACCACGTTGGACATTCCGTCCCCAGGACTTGATGTGATAGCTGGAAGTTGGTACCTTTTGACCCCTTCACCATTTCCCCACCTCCTGCCTCTGGCGACCACCAACCTGTTCTCTCTCTGAGTTCAGTTTCTTTTTTTTTTTTTTTTATAATTTTATTTATTTATTTTTCCCCCAAAGCCCCAGTAGATAGTTGTATGACATAGCTGCACATCCCTCTAGTTGCGTATGTGGGACGCGGCCTCAGCATGGCCTGAGGAGCGGTGCATCGGTGCGCACCTGGGATCCGAACCCAGGCCGCCAGCAGCGGAGCGCGCACACTTAACCGCTAAGCCATGGGGCCAGCCCTGAGTTCAGTTTCTTTAGATTCCACATATAAGTGAGATTATACAGTATTTTTCATATATGGTTTGTGCTTTGAGGAATTTTTTTTTTTTTTGTGAGGAGGACCAGCCCTGAGCTAACATCTGCCAATCCTCCCCTTTTTTGCTGAGGAAGACTGGCCCTGGGCTAACATCTGTGCCCACCTTCCTCTACTTTATATGGGACGCCACCACAGCATGGCCTGACAAGCAGTGCGTCGGTGCGCGCCCGGGATCCGAACCGGCGAACCCTGGGCCGCCACAGCGGAGCGCGCGCACTTAACCACTTGGGCCACCGGGCCGGCCCCTTAAAGGACTCTTTCCCCTCCCTGAGGCCCCTGATATTTGGCCCTGCCTTCTTCCTGTAGCTCTGTCTTCATCTTGATCCTTCCGTGGTTTAGTTTGTGTGTAAGGTGTGAGGTAGGGATCTGGCCTGAGTTTTCTTGGGTAGAGAGGCTGCTTTTCCCAACCCGACACCAGAGAGCCCAGCTTTTACCACTGATGTGTGGAAACCCCTCTGTCTCACCCTGGTCCCCAGAGACGGGGCCTGTGCTGGGTTCTCTCTCCTTCCTTCCTTCCTTCCTTCAGCCCATTTCTTCCGACTACAATGCCCTGCTGTTTGGATTGTCGTGGCTTTGGAATATGTTCTATTCTCTCTCTCTTATAGACCGGGCTCCCCATCTCTGCCCTTTCCTGTAAAATGGTCTTAGCTGGTCATGGACTTTATTTCTTGCGTATGAATTTCGGTATCACGTTGCCCCATCCCCCACTGGAATAATAATAATAATAAACATGATCCGTATTGTTATTGTTATTTTAGTGTTGCAGTGTCGACCTTGAACTCCTCAGGCTGGAAGGAGCCATCCAAGCTTGTGGAAGGCAGAGCCTGCTTTTCCCTTGGGGCAGAAGGGGCCTCGTGCTGTTCCGCGTTATTGTTTTTTTTTCACTTTTTTTAGATTGTTTTTGTAATTGTAATTTTTAAAATACGTATAACATAAAATTTATCACCCTAACCATTTTTAAGTGTTCAGCGGCATTAAGCACAGTCACGTTGTTGTGCAGCCGTCTCCAGAACTTTCTCATCTTCCCAAACTGGAACTCTGTCTCCATTAAACACTAACTCTTCATCCCCCTCCCCCAGCCCGCGGCCCCCACCGTCCTACTTCCTGTCTCTATGAATGTGACTGCTCTGGGGACCTCCTATGAGTGGAATCACACAGTATGTGTCCTTCTGTGACTGGCCCCTTTCACTCAGCATAGTGTTACTCCCACCGAATTTGTTGATGCTGCCGGGTGTTTAAATCAGAAACCCTGAGTCTGGGGTGACACTGAGATCATGAGCTGGCCCGTCCGCCTCCTGACACATCCACTTGGCCACACAGGGGTTTTGTCTGATGTGAATTTATTGACAAGGTTTAAAAAAAAAGAATCAGGAGATTCACATCAAAACCCGGCGTGTGCGCTTGGTTCCCTGGATGGTGCTGGAATCAGCCTGGGCGGGCCACGCCCTGGGCTGGGCTGCTGTCACTCGCCCTTATGACAAAGCGTCTTGTCTGTTCTGTGCACTCTGCCTGTGCTGAGCTCATACTCTGTTCCTAACCAGAGTCGAGTGTCGCCCTCGGACTTGAGGAAGTAGTTACTGTGTCTGTCAAGAAAAGTTTTAACTGTTCCAGGGCATTAAAATGAATTGGTCTGCAGAGCCCGTGGCCAGTGGCAGGATGGGACGTCCTGGGGAAGTGGTGGCACGGAAGCCACACGTGGCCTGGGGGGACCCGAGCAGGTTCCAAGACACGGGAGCCACTCAGAGTCGCCACTGGACTTGTGTTTCTGGCTCCAGGCTGGTGACACGGGGCTGGATCCCCCACCCCACTCCCAGATGGGCAGCGGGTACCGGGACAAAGTCATCTTTGGCCTGGGTCCAACCTGTGTGTGTTTTCTTTTTAATTGTGGTAAAATATACATAACATGAAATTTACCTTCTTAACGGTTTTTAAGTGTCCGGTTCAGTGGCATTAAGTACACTCACCTTGTTGTGCAACCATCACCCCCATCCGCCTCCAGCACTCTTTGATCTTCCCAAACTAAAACTGCTGGAATACGGTTTTTCATTTTCCAAAAGCCCTGATTGTTTATTTTTCCTGATGATTAAAGTAACACCTGCTTAATGTTAAGTAAAGAAGAAAAAATGGAAGCTGGATACGAAATGATATCCCCAACACAACCCTGCTTTTGTAAAAAAAAAAAAAAATCGTAATAAGTCTTATCAAAATACCGTTTACAATTCTCTGGAATTAGCAAATGCGCCTAGAGCATTCTTGATGCGCAGGCGTCGTTCTAAACCCTTTCCCCCAGTTACTGTCTTTACTCTGCACGACTTGCCAGGAAGTAGGAAATGTTAGTCACCCGAGGCACAGAGAGGTTAAGTGACTTGCCTGAGGTCACACAGCTCTCTCATCTGGGGAGATCTGAGTCCCTACGGTGACCACCACTCAGTGTGGTGTCGCGGGGGGGTGGGTCACAGGGTCCTCCCTGCCCCTGACCAGCTGTGGGACAGGCAACAAACTGAGGTTGGAATCAGTTTCTGCTGCTCGCTCACTTGCTGGGTGACCTCAGCAGCCCCCTGTGCCTCAGTTTCCTCGTCCGTAATAATCCCGTTTCCTCGTGGGCTGGGAAGATTTGATGAGGTCATGCAAGAATTAACCCCTGGTCCCCAGGAGGCGGGTATTGGTAGTGTTGTTGCCTGCTCCTGTGACCGACGGTGAGTGGCCTTTCCTGCCCCTCCAGGTGTCCCACAGCCTCCTGCAGAGTCGTCTTCCTCACCCACGGCGGCCTCCCTGGCACAGCCCGAGGAGAAGGCAGGCCAGGGCCCCGCCAGCGCCGCCGCCGACAGGGAGCCCTCCAGGCCAGCAGCCTCGTGCGCGTCGGAGGCGGCCGAGGGCGCGGGTGAGCGGGGGTGGCCGCCGAGAGGGACGAGAGGGCCGGGCAGGGGTCTGGCCCTGGAGACTGACGACGCCACCCCTCCCCCAGGCGGGCCCCCGGCGGGCGTGCGCTCCATCATGAAGCGGAAGGAGGAGCCCGCGGACCCCGCGGCCCACCAGAGGAGCCTCCAGTTCGTGGGGGTCAACGGCGGGTGAGAGGACCCCCCCACGCCCCCTGCCCTTAGCCTCCACCCTCCTGTCCGTTCCCTGGGCCCTTCGCGCCCAAGAACGTATCGAGGACCCTGGTCTGGATCCTCCCTTTGATTCGTACGTGTCACCAAAGCGCAATCGACAGAGGAGGAAACTGAGGCACAACGAGGCCGAGGGCCTTGCTGGAGCTCACACGGTGAGCAGGAGTCGGCCCGGTGGTCCGGCTCCGGAGTCTGTGCTGTAACCACTGCACCACACTACCCCGCGGAAGGTGCCGGAGCTCCCGGTCCACTGGGGCCCCGGGCACTGATGGGAGGTTCTGACACACGGGGGTTGGAGCAGTGATGGGGGACGCTCGGGCAGTGCGGGGCCTCGAGGAGGCCCTGATGCCCCCAGGGAGGTCCCTGACGGAGGGGACACGTGCTGCACTGCGGGCAGGAGTTAGCAAGGTGGAGAGCAGGGTAGAGGCCCTCCTGCGGGAGGCGCAGCCTGGATAAAGGCTCGGAGCTGGAGGAAGCAGAGAGACACAGCGGAGCCGTGGGGAGCGCTGGTCGGGGAGAGCTTGGGGCCTTGAATGCCGGGCCCAGACGCTGAGACTTTACCCAGGGGTGGCAGGAAGCATCAGAGGGTCCTACTCGCGGTGGGGCGAGTGTCTGCATCAGCACCGCCCGTGTAAGGAGACAGCGTGAGAGGTACCAAAGGGCTAGGAGGGAAAAGCAGTGTCCGCCGTCCCTGTCTCCCCGCATGATCACAGTCACAGCTGGTGTTTATTGAGCGCTTACTGTATACCGGGTACCGTTAGCCACAGCCCTGTGAGGTCGAGACTGCTGTGATCCCCGTTTATCAGATGAGGAAACTGAGGCCCAGAGACGTCGAGTCAGAGCCCCGCGCCCCTCCCCCCACGTCCCGGCCCACCCGCAGCATCCCCCGCCCTGCCCGTCCCCCTCCCCAGGTATGAGTCCTCGTCCGAGGACTCCAGCACGGCGGAGAACTTCTCGGACAATGAGAGCACCGAGGGCGAGGCCCCAGAGCCGGCGGGGAGGGCGCCGAGTGTGGCCGGAGCCCCCCAGCTCAGGCCCGAGGGGACGGCGGGAGCCAAGACCGGCCGGGAGGAGCGCCAGCCGTCTCGGGAGCCTCAGCCCGTGCCCGCAGCCGAGGGGGCGTCGGGGGCCAGTGCGGAGGAGGAGATCCGGTCAGTTTTCTGGGTGGGAGGAACTCAGGCAGGGCTGGGGGGCGACCCCCACCTCAGACCCCACCGTTCATGCCCTCTGAGGGACCCTCCGGTCAGTCATGCACACGTTAGTCTGAATTAGGGAACAAGCACTTTCTCCTTCTGGGCCTCTGAAGGTCTGGAGGCTTTGATACAGGGCTCGAGAAGGGCAATTGGGCTTAGGACAAACTTTGCATTTGTGCTAAGCCACCCACCTTCTTTGGGACGTTTGCCCCACCTGCCTATGCTGTTTATGTCTCCTTTTGTTCCCTGATGACAAATCTGCCCTTGGGAAGATTTTCCATCTGCCACTAGCCACTTGGAATAAACTTCTGCCTGTGTCCACTTTCTCTGGGGGTCTGTGTGTCCCCACGTCTGCCCCTTGGGGTGCAGTGTAAAATCGTGTCCCTGGCGAAGGGGGATCTGAGATTCCACCCCTCAGGTCAGCCCTGGCAGGACCGGGTGAGTGCGTGGTGGGGAGCGGTGAGGCCCTCCCGGAGCACCCCAGCTGGATGTGGGGGGCACCCAGGAGGCTGAGGGGGTGCCCCCCCCAGGTAGACTGCCCCTCTTCTGTCCCCGCAGGTTGGAGCTAAGCCCTGACCTCATCTTGGCCTGCCTGGCCCTAGAGAAGTACCTGGACGACCCCAACGCGCTCACGGAGCGGGAGCTGGTGCGCGGGGCCCGGGCCTGGGCCCTCCTTGCCCTACACCCCCCCCCCCCCCGGCTTCTCCCCCCCAGTGTCTCCAGTGCCTGCCTCCAGGGCCCCCGCGTCCGTGCCGGGAGCTGGGGTGCCTGAGTCACGCGTGTTGGAGAGAGGCCCGCCAGCCCACCCACCTGGTCTTGGGTCCTGTTCCTTTGGGGCTTGAGGGAAGGGGGCTGCCACAGTGCCCTTTGTGGGGTCCACACTTGCCTCTGAGGATCATTTCCGGAGATGCTCACGCCTGTCTCGGGAGCGTGTCTGGGGTGGCCGTGTCTACACCTCCCTTTGGAGTCCAGTCCAGGATGGGGATCCTACACTTCTGACTCATCGGGGTGGGGGGCCCACGCTTCTCCTTCCAGGCTCGGGCTCCGTCGGAGGGGTCCTGGGGCCGCCGCCACCCTCACGCCCCCCTCCTCCCGCCCCTTCCAGAAAGTGGCCTACACCACCGTGCTCCAGGAGTGGCTGCGCCTGGCCTGCCGGAGCGACGCCCACCCCGAGCTGGTGCGGCGCCACCTCGTCACCTTCCGGGCCATGTCGGCGCGGCTGCTCGACTACGTGGTCAACATCGCCGACAGCAACGGCAACACGGCGCTGCACTACTCCGTGTCGCACGCCAACTTCCCCGTGGTGCGCCAGCTGCTCGACAGCGGTGAGCCGCAGCGCCGCCCGGGCTGGGGTCAGGGGCGGACGCTGCCCCCCCCGTCTGATGGGGCAGACGCCGACCTCCCAGTCTGATGGGGGAGACGCCGCCCTCCCAGTCTGATGGGGGAGACGCCGCCCTCCCTGTCTGATGGGGGAGACGCGGCCCTCCCTGTCTGATGGGGGAGATGCGGCCCTCCCTGTCTGGTGAGGGAGATACAAGCCCTATCTGCAGGCCCAGGTACTGGAAAAGGCAGACTTGGTCTTCTGGAAAACACAGGGACCTTCCCCTACCCTCAGGGTTACACCCCTGTATAAGGAAGGCCCCACCTCTGTAGCCCGCCTCTCAGAGGACGTGCCTCCAGTCTGGGACGTGGAGAGAAAATGTGGCCCTCAATTTGGCAGGCAGAAACTTGCCCTTCCTAGTCTGATGGGGGAGACACGGCCCACAGTCTGATGGGGGAGACACGGCCCACAGTCTGATGGGGGAGACACGGCCCACAGTCTGATGGGGGAGACACGGCCCACAGTCTGATGGGGGAGACACGGCCCACAGTCTGATGGAGGAGACACGGCCCATCTGAAGAGCGATTGGCTCTTCCAGGTTCATGGGGGAGACAGCTCCTACTCTCAGCCCTGAATGTGGGTGCCAGTGTCAGGGGCCCCCGTCTGGTGGAGGAGGCCCAGTGCCCACTTTGAGGAGCCCCTTGTCTACTGAGGGCACCATGGAGATGGGGACCCCGGGGGCAGCCTGAGAAGAGGGAGAAAGTAGGCTGCCCCGAGACGGATGGAGGAGGCGCGATGCCCAGGGCTCGTCGTGACAGATTGGAGCACGGCCTCCAGTCTGACGGCGGAGACGCGGCCCGCTTCTCGGCGCCCCTCCCCCGGCCTCGAGGCGGGCCCGGCCGGCATCGGCCTCGGCGGGGTGTGAGCGCTCATGTCCTCCTTGCCCCCCAGGCGTCTGCCAGGTGGACAAGCAGAACCGGGCCGGCTACAGCCCCATCATGCTCACCGCCCTGGCCGCCCTGAAGACCCAGGAGGACCTCGAGACCATCCTGCAGCTCTTCCGGCTCGGGGACGTCAACGCCAAAGCCAGCCAGGTACGCTGCAGACGTCCCCACTGCACAGACGAGGAGACCGAGGCCCCGAGGAGCAGAGTCATTTCCCAGGTCAAACTGGGGTCGGGGGGGGGTGTTGACCCCAGGGGGTCAGCCCTGGAGCCCCGTTCTTAGGACCCGCCTGCCAGGCTGCCTTTGGTGCAGGACCTGGTGGAAACGGGGCGGGGGTGTGGGAGGACGTGGGGGCCTCCGCCTGCCTTCGTCCCGTCCCGCATCCTGCGTGGTGGCTCACTGAGGGGCAGCCGGGCGCCGGGGGCTCCCGTGGTGGACGAGCAGGCACGGTCCCCACCTCCCGAGGCTCACCAGCCAGCCAGGCGTCTCAGGCAGCACGAAGGGTCGGGGCGGGCTGGGACTCGGGGGCTGCAGGAAGCCACCAGGGGCGTCTGAGGGCAGTGGCGGGGGCTGCTCCCTGGTTTGAAATCTCCCTGTGGCTGCACGTTGAGGAGCAGAAGCTGGGAGACTGTGGGGCGACCGAAGCATGGAGGGTGTCCGGGCATAAGAGCAGCCAGGACTCCAAGGGGACAGCAGGGAGGGGCGGGATTTGCAACAGCCTAAAAGCAGTGGAAGAAAAGCAGGGGCCAGCCTGGTGGCATAGTGGTTAAGTTCGCACACTCCGCTTTGGTGGCCCGGGGTTCGCAGGTTTGGATCCCGGGTGAGGACCTACACACCGCTCATCAAGCCATGCTGAGGCAGCCACCCACATACAAAATAGAGGAAGACAGGCACAGATGGTAGCTCAGGGCCAATCTTCCTCAGCAAAAAAAAAAAAAAAAAAAAAAAAGCAGGGCGCCATGATGGCACATAGCAGGAGCAGACCCTGCTTGCTGCTTTATCAATTTCATTTTTCTTTAATTAAAAACAATTTTTAGTGGTTTCCTTTTTTTTAATTGAGGTGAAATTCACATAACGTAAGATTAACCCTTTTAAAGCATACAATTCAGGGGCATTTAGTACATTCGCAATATTGTGCAACCGCCAGCACTGTCTACTTCCAGCACATTCCCATCACCCCAAAAGGAAACCCGGCCCCCGTTAGCAGGCACTCCCCGTTCTCCCCTCTCTGCCCGGCGCCTGGCAGCCACCAGTCTGCTCTCTGTCTTGACGGGTTTGCCTATTCTGGACGTTTCATATAAACAGCATCGTATATGGGGGCTTTTGTGTCTGGCTTCTGTCACCGAGCATAATGTATTTCAAGTTCGTCCGTGCCGCATTTCTTTTTAAGGCTGAACAGTTTTCTGTAGTGTGTGTATACTACACATGATTTGTTTATCTGTTCATTCACTGATGAACGTTGATTTAATTTTTATTTTAACTGACGTACAGAAAAGTGTATACATCTTAGCTCCATAAATTTTTACTTCTTTACCCCTGTGAGTTAGGAACCTGCTTTAGGTGGCCGTGAGGGTGGGGAGGCAAGCAGCTCTCCCTGAGGAGGAGACTTTTAAGCTGAGACCTGCAGCAAGTGCAAAGGTCCAGTGGTAGGAAGGATGGTTTGAGATACAGAAGAAGGCCAGCAAGTAGGGTGCTGTTAGCATCAGGGTACTCGGGAACCACGGAAGGTTCTGGAGCAGGGGTGTCACCTGCATGGTCCATAACCGTGTTCCTTGCTCTGCCCAGGCGGGGCAGACAGCCCTGATGCTGGCGGTCAGCCACGGGCGCGTGGACGTGGTCAAGGCCCTGCTGGCATGTGAGGCGGATGTCAACGTGCAAGACGACGACGGCTCCACGGCCCTCATGTGCGCCTGCGAGCAGGGCCACAAGGAGATCACGGGGCTGCTGCTGGCCGTGCCCAGCTGCGACATCGCGCTCACTGACCGCGTGAGTCCCCACCCAGGCGCACCCGGGGAGGGCGGGAGCATAGCGCCGGGCGTCGCCATAGCAACGGCTGCTTTGCAGGACGGGAGCACGGCTCTGATGGTGGCCTTGGACGCGGGGCACAGTGACATCGCGTCCATGCTGTACTCCCGCATGAACATCAAGTGCTCGGTGAGTCCCCGGGCAGGGCAGGGGCAGGGGCTCTGGGGGGGGTGGAGGTTTACGAAGAGCTGATGGCGTGTGGCGCCCACGCCAAGTTAGAGACACACAAGCAAATCAGTGTGTCACAGCCAGCAGATGGTCAGTGCTGGGAAGACATATAAAACAGGGTAAGAGGGACAGCAACCTTGGAAAGAGGTGACATTTGAGCCGCCACCTGAGGAAGAGAGGGAGCGAGAGTGTGGCTCTCCATGCAGCAAGAACAGCCAGTGCAAAGGCCCTGAGGCAGGAGCATGCCTGGTGTGTCTGAGGAGCATCTCGGAGGCCAGTGGGAGGAAGAGAGGGCAGGGAGATGACACCACAGATCACGCAGGGCCTTGGGGGCCCCAGTGAGGACTCAGGCTTCTACTCAAGCCTGTCAGTGTGTTGAAGGCCTCAAGAAGCCTCGCTGTAAGGAAACCTCACCTAACCGTGTCTTACCCAGCCTTTCTATCTGACCACGGAAATCTGGGGTTTTTAAAAATCACACCTGTTAGCAAAACACTCTCTGGAAGCATCACAGGAGGATGATACTGATACTTGCTGTGCACTAAGTGCCTGATGGAGGAGATAGGGGCACTCCTCATAGGTGCCCAAATGATACCCTTGTCTGATGGAGGAGGCCATCCCTTCCAGTCTGATGGAGGAGACAGGGGCACTCCTCATAGGTCCCCCAAATGATACCCTTGTCTGATGGAGGAGACCATTCCTTCCAGTCTGATGGGGGAGACAAGCTCTTCCAGTCTGATGGAGGAGGCCATCCCCTCCAGTCTGATGGATGAGACAGGGGCACTTCTCATAGGTCCCCCAAACGATACCCTTGTCTGATGGGGGAGACAGGGGCACTCCTCATAGGTCCCCCAAACGATACCCTTGTCTGATGGGGGAGACAAGCTCTTCCAGTCTGATGGAGGAGGCCATCCCCTCCAGTCTGATGGAGGAGGCAACCTCTTCCAGTTTGATAGAGGAGGCCATCCCCTCCAGTCCCATGGACTGTATTAAGTGCCTCCCAGGCATGGTTTCTTAAACCCTCCACAATAGCCCGACTCGGTTGCATACAGAACTGTTATTACTGCCATTTTTCAGCTGGGGAAGCTGCAGCTTAGAGAGGTTCCCTCCCTGGTTCCAGGTCTCACATCCAGGAATGGTGGAGGTCCGGGGTCCATCTGACTCCAGACCTCGGGCAGGAGCCTCGCTGCCCCCTCCTCACCCCCACCTTGCACTTGCCCCGGCACCCTGAGGCATGTCTGGGGCCGGGTTCAAGGGTGGCCTGGTGCGTGTCGACCACAGAAGCTCCCCAGATGGTCCAGGAGAGAGAAGGTCGCTGAGACATAAGACATCAGTCTCCCACCTGGCTTCCAGGTTCTTCCTGGGGCTCTGAGTTTTTCTGGCTTCACTCCCCAGGGTGTCAGGACACCTGGGCCTCAGTTGTGCTCGGGGGATCAGCTTTGGGCCTCAGTTTCCTCAACTAGAAGATGGGGGCGATGGGGTCAGGTGATGCCCTCCTGTCTGATCTGTGGTCCTGAGGGACGAACCCCAACCCTCCATCATTGTCCACCTGGCTCACTGCCATCGCCTCTGTCCTGGTCCCCTGACCCCCACCCTCTCTGCCCCCTCCCATCTGTTCTCCCCCCAGCAACCAGAGGTCACTGTGAACACCCAAGTCAGGGCACACCCCTCCTCTGCTCACAGCCCTCCATGGCTCCCACCCTATTTGGAGAAAAAGCCAAAGTCATCCTCAAAGCCCGCCAAGCTCTGCACAGTCACCCTCTCCTTCCCCTCCCCTCGCTCACTCTGCTCCTGCCTCAGGGCCTTTGCACTTGCTGTGTCCTCTGCCTGGCATGCCCTGCCCCCTCAGCTGGCCCCTTGGCATCGTTCAGCTGAGACATCACCCTCCCTGCCCACTGGCTCTCCACTTTCACCCCCTTCCAGCCGTCACCCCCGAGGAAGATCCTCTCCCGCGTTCCTTTGTGTGCTTCTCCCCCTCAGCGTCGCCTCCTTGAGGCCAAGGGACCAGGCCTCTTGTTCACTCCCGGCGGCCACGGGGCCAGCCAACAAAGTCGGCGCCTCGCGGGCCTTGGAAAGGATGCCAAATGAGGAATTGTGCTTCTTGTTTCAGTTCGCCCCGATGTCAGATGACGAGAGTCTTGCATCTTCCTCCGCAGAAGAGTAGCCGCGAGGGGCCAGGCGCCTCCTGCGGGCCGGCCGGCCCCAGAGCAAACCGTCCCTCCCCCTGGGCCCTGGTCCTCGTCTCCTCCCCGCCAGCCCCGACCCGTACCCACCAAGGCCCGATCTCAGGGCAAGTGGGTTTTTCTTCTGCTTCCCAGGGGGCCCCTCCGCAGCGACACGACTCCAGCCTCCAGCGGGTTCTTCCCGGCACCCCGTTCAGAGCAGCCGCAGCACCAACAGAGGCTGACTTCTTACAGAAATTGGCGCCAGGGGCTGATGCTGGGGGGTGGGTTTATGAGGAACATCGAGAACAATCAACTGGCAATTATGGATGGAGGAGAATGAGATGGAAAAATAGCGGATTTTGGAATCATCGTCGGGGGAGCGGAGGAAAATCCTATTACTTGTTGCCAAATTTGAAAGTCACTGGAATCGCCTATTTTCATTTTAATCCTGAATGTCACCATGCATGGGTCACGTCTGGAGTGGCTGCACGCCCCCCTCGCCCCCCACATTTAATTGTCTGCTATATAATAGTGTTTTGTCCGCTCCCCCCAGACGGCTCTCTTGGGAGCATTTTCTTGTGGTCTCGTCACAGAATAGATTGTGGCCTGGTCCCCCGGGGCGGGAAGCTCACTCATTTCTTCTGCCTTCCTGCTGCCACTGTCACCCCCATTCAGGTGGGGGGCTCAGGACCCAGCAGCCGAGATGTGCATTTCGCCTCGAGAAATGAACCAGAAATCCGTCCCCTCCGCGCATGGAGGCCCTGGCCCCTGTTAATTTTCCTAGAAAATCCGTCAGGGCTGGAGATGCAGGAAGTGAATCCGGTTCCCAGAGCGCCTGCTGAGTCCCCGGGCTTGGAATCCTGGTGACGGGCCATCGTCGTCCTCCCCAGACTCCAGAATCGCTCTCCTCCAAGAAAACAAGGCCTGTGCTTGTTGGCAACGCAGAGGGCGAGCTCCGAAGGCCCCATGTGTGCACGATTAAAAGTTGGCTGCTCCCCGAGGACAAACTTAAAGAGACAGGGCTTTGCCGAAAACCAAACAAGGGCCAGCTGGGCTTCTTAACAACCTCCAGGCTTTCCGGAGCCGCCTGGAACAGAGCCTGCTGGAGAGCGGGCTCGCCAGACACACGCAGTTTCCTGCCGTCCTCCTGGGTGCCCAGAATCTCAGCATAGTTTCTCCTGTTCCTTCCTTCTGTGAACCAAAAAAAAAGGGGTTGGGTTCTGAGCCTCAGAAAGTGCCTTGGGTCAGGGGAGTAAGATCCACAGCAAATAGGTGTCCTGCCCTCTCTGGTCCAGCGCTCAGCTCAGCCGCCAGGGTGGAAGCCAGACCCGGCTGGACAGAGTGAGTCCTCAGAGCTTATGTGTCCATTCAATAAAGCGAGGTGCTGGCGTCCGTCCTAGAAAAGTAGGTTTCTCAGCTCCATAGAGTCTGGCTTGCTTTGATTTTCATTGAAGGGATTTACCTAAGACGAGAGAGCTTGGATGTTCAAAGGAGACACCCTAGATTGTGTGTGCGTGTAAACTGGAGAGAAAGCCGAAACCAAGCTGATTGACCACTGGTATCTGATGGAAGGCCACGGTACAAGAGTTGTGTGCCTGGGTGTCCAGCCCTGGAGTCAGCGGGTGCGTTTATTTGAAGCTTCTAGAAGTTTCTAGAAGAATCCCTGCATTCCCTTCTCCCTCAGGCCCACTGGGCTTGCCATGGTGGGCTACTGGGGATCCTGCCTTTGTCCCAGTTCTCTTCTCACATGTATCCATGACCTTTAACCTCACTCTCTGACCACGGTACGTCCATAAAGACAGTATTACACTTAAATGAAGTATTCCTTTTTGTAATCGTTTTTAGAAGGTAAAGGAATTTAATAAAGCTACCTTATGATAAGCTGATGTGTCTGTATCTGGTCTTTGTCACACTGTCCTCCTCCTCAAGCTTTAAAATGGATCTCTATCAAAATGGACTTAATTTGAACAATGTTCAAACAAAGCTACAGAGAAGTTACCAGACTATTGCAATAAACTCCCTTATGTTCTGCCCTAGACCAGCCTGTCCGATACCATAGCCACTAGCCACGTGTGGCTGTTTCCATTTAAGTGTAAAGTATAATTAATTTGTGCTCAATAGCCACACATGGCTGGTGGCTACTGTACTGGGCTTCAAAGTTAGAGAACATTGTCACTGTGACGGAAAGTTCTGATGAACACCCACTGTGAACACCTCAGGAAAAATCTTTACTCATTTTTTTTGCCTCATGACAAAATAATTGACAGTGATTGTAGAAGGTAAAATTCAAACAATACAGAAATGTTTGGCATAGTGGAGGGTGCCGTGCTCCCACTTGGTAGAAATGCCTGCCATTGTCAACACTCTGGAGTATCTCCTGTCAAACTTTTCTAAAAGGTTTAGTCTTAAAATATTTCATTTTGCTGTTTTATTTTTTATTGAAGTATCATATGCATACATTTTGAGCACAAGTCCGTGTGCAAAAGTGTACAACTCCACGGCTTTCACAAACTGAACATCCCTGAGTCCCCAGCGCCAGGACAGGAAGTGGAGCATCCTCAGGGGGCCCCCGAGCCCCAGGGCCCCCCATCACTCCCCCGAAGGGAGATCGATGATCGATGATCGCCCTCCTGACTTCTGACTTCCTCAGTTTTTCCTCTGGACTTTTTCACCAGGAGATAATGGGTGGCTTTCAGAGGTTGTAGGAAGTCGCCGAAATTTTATGCAAACTTGTGTATTTCTGAGCGGAAGGTCCAGTGCTCTTGTCAGCTTCCCAGAGTGGTTTGTGACCCGAGAAGGGGCTTTTTGGGGAAAAAAAAAATTGTTTCTCACAATTCCCAGGACCATTTTGTCATCATCTTTATTATCTTGTTCAGCTCAAGCTTAAGACCCCATTGCCCACCACCTCCCCGATTCCTGCTTTGCCTTTTTGATGTATATTTTCATTTTTAATTGTGGTAAAATACACATAACATAAAATTTACCATCTTAGCCATTTGTAAGCACACAGTTCAGTGGCATTAAGTCCATTCACATTGTTGTGCAACCATCACCCTCATCCGTCTCCAGAATCTCCGTCCCGTTAAACATTAACTCTTCATGGCCCTCCCCCAGTCCCTGGCACCCACCGTCCTACTTTCTGTCTCTAAATTTAACTACTCTAGGAACCTCACAGAAATGGAATCATGCAGTATTTGTCTTCTGTGTCTGGCTTCTTTCATTTGGCATAATGTCCTCAAGATTCATCCACATTGTACCATGTGTCAGAACGTCCCTCCTTTTAAAGGCTGCATAATATTCCATTGTATGGATGGACCGCATTTCATTTATCCATTCATCCATCAATGGACACTGGAATTGCTTCCACGTTTTGCTTATTTTAAATAATGTTGGGTGTACAAATCTCTCTCCAAGTCCCTGCTTTCAATTTTTGGTGTATATACTAGAGGTGAGACTGCTGGCTCATATGGTAATTCTATTTTTAATTTTTTGAGGACCCGCCATATTGTTTTCCATAGAATCTGCACCACTTGACATTCCCATCAACAGTGCACAGGATTCCAATTTCTCCACATCCCCTCCAACACTTGTTATTTTCTGTTTTGGGTGTTTTTTTATAGTAGCCATCCTAATGGCTGGGAGGTGGTAATTGATTTGTGTTTGGAAAGGAGGTGAAGGGCCTTCTTTGACAGAAGCATTTATATTTGGCAGGCTATGGTTGTGTAAACTCTTGGCTTATCTCTTGAACATCCCACCCCCGCTGATAAGAGAGAGCTATCATTAGCCCATGGCTCAGAAAGGTTAAGAACTTGCCAAGGTCACAGGTAAACTGCAGAGCCAGAAACAGACCACAGGTCTTATCTCCTCTTTATTTTGCTCTGCATTATTATGTAACCCACTGCCTTCAGGCACAGAGAAGGTGATTCCCTGCCACCAAAGGTCACTCAGCTGATGGTGACAGAGCAACCTCAGCAACAAATGCTCCGCCATCAGGAGGGTGAGCGATGCTCACCGTGAACGCTGACTGGGGAGCTGGCTCCAAGCCGGGACATCAATATTTCTGCAGGAAACAATGAAGCTGTTATCACTTCTACATCTGCTGGCTGTGCCCGAGACAAAGGCTGGGAGCTTCTCAACCTGGGGATGGCCTTCTGGGGTCCTGAACCCCAAAGCTGCCCAAAACCCAAAAATGTGTGGATGTTGGATATATTTTTCAAGGAAGAGCCTCTCTTGTTGCTTTTGTCTGATTTCAGAGGGATCTGTGACCTGGGAAAAACTAAATATATTAGTCTTAAGGCTGTCCCTGGCTACGTGATCACTGTAAAAATATAAAAATACGAGTAGCTCTGGGGTCTTCGCAAAAACTCTCTCCTGGAAGTAAGCCCTGAGGAGGAGGGTGGCCCCAGGCCTGCGGTTGGGGACCTGTCAGATTCCTGATGGTCAATCAAAATCATATTTCCTGACAACTCTGTTGGGGCTTCATGTCTCCCTCCCTGGCTGTGCCTTTTCTGTCTGTCTTGCTGGCTTCTCCTCTTTTCTATGATTTCTAGAATTGGAGGGTCTCAGAGCTTGGTCCTTGGACCCCCTCCTCTCCATACTGTCCCCCAGGGTGGTGTCATCTGATCTCGCCTGCACCCTGACAACCCCTAGATTTTTATCCCCAGCCCAAATGCCTCTGTGGACTCCTATAGCCAAGCGACCATCACCTGGATAGCTGCATGTGGCCATATCCCAGGCACTGGGAACTGCCCCAAACTTTTCATTTCCTGCAGCCCCTCCCCTCCAAGCCTGTTCCTTCCCATCCCGGCCACTAGCACCACCACCCATCCGGGTATTTGGGCCAAACACCCAGGAAGCATCCTCTTCCTCTTCCTCATTCTGTATATCCAGCCTGCCGGCAAGTTCTCGCAATTCTGGAAGATCTGGAGCCAGTCCACTCCGCAGCTCTCCCCTACTTAATGCCTTCCACTGTTTCCCGTTACACCAGAATAAAGCGTCAGGCCCTCGGCAGCCCTCTCGCTCACGCTTCTCCAGCCACACCAACCTCCTCGTTATTCCTTAAACTTCCTCACCTCACGGACCTTTGCGTTTGCTCTTTCTTCTGCCTGGAGCTTTGTTTCCCAACACCTTTTCATCACTCAGGTCCCAGGTCATATGTGCCCTGCTCAGGGAGACCATCCCTGGCCACCTGACCTAAAGCCAATTCCCTGCCCTGGATGCCAGCTCTGGGGACTCTACCCGACGACCCTGTTTTACCACCTTCGTAGCAGGTGTTCCATCTAAAATGATCCTGTTCATTTGTTTCCTTGCTTCTCGGGAGGTTTTGCCACCAGAGCAGTGGCTTTCTACAGTTTTTTATGTGACCTACAGTAAGATACAAATTTCGCATGTGACCCAGCAATCCAGGTGTTATGGCTGCGTAACAAATTACCCCCAAGTTTACTGGCTTTAAACAACGGCATTGATCTTGCTCACAAACCTGCAGTTTGAGCAGGGCTTGCTGGGGACAGCTCGTCTCTGCTCCTCTGGGTGTCAGATGGGACGGCTCAAAGGCTGGGGCTGGAATCATCTCAGTGCTCACTCACTTATTGTCTGGTGGTTGATGCTGGCTTCAGCTAGGACCTTATCTGGGAGACTCTTCACGTGGCTTGGGCTCCTCACAACATGGCAGCTGGGCTCCAAGAGAGGGTATCCCGAAATTGAGAGAGAGGGAGAGGGCAAGCTGGCACCAGGCAAAAGATGTATGCTGGTTTCTGACCTAGGCGTGGAAGCCACGTCCTATTTGTTGCACAAAGTCCTGCTCAAGTTCAAGAGGAGGGGAATTAGAGTCTGCCTAATGATGATGAGCGGCAAGGTTGGAACTATTTCTGTAGCCAGTTTTGGAAAAAACAATCTGCCACTCCCAGGACACAAATGCAGAGTGGGAGTTTCCCAAAACGATTGTTTAACTTTCCATACACAATGCACTGATTTTTTTCCCATTGTATTTTAGAAAATGCTGGTCATGATCTGCTGAATTGATTTCTTTATCTCAGTTTCACAAACATGTCACAAAAGTGAGCCCTTTATTTTCCACGGTTGTAAACTGGAACACAGCATGGTGTCAGGCGCAAGGAAGGCACCTCACCGGCTAGCATCTTATGTGTGTTTCATTTAATGCCTATATAGTGCTTACTGAATACCAGGTACCATCCTCATTTAATCCTCACGCCAACTCAGAAGTAGGCACTATTATGGCCCTCATTTTACTGAGGAGGAAAGTGAGGCACAGAAAGGTGAAGTAATTTGCCCTCGTACCACAGCCATTAAGTGGCAAAGCTGGGATTCGAACCCCATTAACCTGGTTGCAGACTCCATTTTGCTATGCAGCCTCTTACAGAACTTACTTATTTATTATGTTTAATGTGAATCTCCCACGCACACTGTAGAACGTCACCTCCACAAGAAGCCCTCCCTGTGTGCAACACCCAGGCTCTGGATCTAAGCAGAAACAGACAGCTTCAACCCCTTGCAGCCGCTTACCAGTCTGCGCAGGCGCATCAGGCAGGACTCCCGGAGGCACCCCCCCCCCCGCGCCGATTGGCCATCGCCGATGACTGACGGAGGAGCCGGCGCAGGCGCGCTAGGTCAGACTGGCGCGGCCCCCCCCATTCGCTGGTGACTGACGGACGATCAAGCCAATGGAAACGGGTGTGCCCGGGAAGGGGGCGGGCCCCGCGGGCAGTCAAATTCGCGCGGGATTGGTCCCGGCGTAGTCATGGCGGCCTTCCGAGACATGGAGGAGGTGAGCCAGGGGCTGCTGAGCCTGCTGGGCACCAACCGCGCCGAGGCGCAGCAGCGGCGGCTGCTGGGGCGCCACGAGCAGGTGGTGGAGCGGCTGCTGGAGACGCAAGACGGTGCGGAGCAGCGGCTGCGAGGTGAGGCCGGGGGGCGGCTGGGCCCGCGCCTGCGTGATGGGAGGGGCGGCCAGCCGGCCTCGAGACCCCTTCCCTGCCGGGCGCCCCCATCCCCTGCCCTCTTCCTCGCTGGCACCAGCGGGTGGGCGCTGCCCCCTCTGAGCCGCAGTTACCCCACCCGTGAAATGGGCTTCAGGACAGCAGCCCCCTCCCAGGGGTTTAGCGGGGAATATAGGAGCTCGCAGGGCCTGGCCCCATTCTGAGCATTCCGCGAGCAGGAGCTGGGGGACTCAGGGTCTGAACTGGGGCTCAGGAATCCCAGCGCCCCCACTTCCTGAAGTTGCTCAGATGTTTTCCTGAGCACCTGGTGCGTGCCTGGCATAGGGCCAGCCCTGGGGTGGCAGCAGGGACAAAAGAGACAGAATACCTCGGGGGGCCTGATGTGTTAGTGGAGGGAGGACAGAGGATAAACAAGAAAAATGGGTCTGTCGCGAGGCGATGGGCTAAGGAGAAAAGCTGGTCGTGTAGGGAGGAGTGGTGATGTTTGGGGGCGGGTCCGCGAAGGCCTTATAAGAAGAGGGTGCTTTAGCAGAAACTCAAGGAGGTGAGGGAGGGAGCCAGCGCTATGGTGCGGATTAAATGTAAGACACCATCAGATGTAGGGGTTTGAAACGGGAAAAAACCTCTGCTAATAAATGTCTTAACGCGCTGCAGGGAGGGCTAGATCCAGCCTCTCCTGCAGGTGGGAGGGGCTCGCCCAGAGCATCCGGCCTGGCTTGCAGCTGTTAACTCAGGAGCCCTGTGGTCCCAGCTCCGTGGCTTCCCTCTCAAGCCTCAGTTTCCTCATCTGTGAAGTGGGCCTGCTAATAGCACCCATTGTGGCTGCTATTCTCAGTGCCAGGGCTTTTTTTTTGTTTTTGAGGCTACAAAATTGGGGGTGTGTGTGGTAAAATTGAGATAACATAAGATTCACCATTGTAACCATTTGTAAATGCCCGGGTCAGTGGCATTAAATACATTCACATTGTTGTGCAGCCGTCCCCACCATCCATCTCCAGAACGTTCTCATCTTCCCAAACTGAAACTTAATCTCCATTAAACTCCCTGTGCCCCTTCCCCAGCCCCTGGCATCCAGCGTTCTACCTTCCGTCTCTATGAATTTGACTCCTCTAGAGACTTCATGTAAGTGGAATCATGCAATATTTGTCCGTGGTGTCTGGCTTATTTCACTCAGCACAGTGTTCTCAAGGTTCATCCGTGGTGTAACGTGTCAGAATTAATTTTTTTTGTGTGTGTGTGAGGAAGATTAGCCCTGAGCGTCTGATGCCAAGCCTCCCCTTTTTTGCTGAGGAAGACTGGCCCTGGGCTAACATCTGTGCCCATCTTCCTCTATTTTGTATGTGGGTCACCGCCACCGCATGACCGCCGACGAGTGGTGTAGGACCGAACCCCGGCCGCCAAAGCGGAGCACGCCAAACTTAACCACTGGACCACGGGGCCGGCCCCCATCTCTTCTTTCTTTCTTCTTCTCCCCTCCATTTGTGGTTTGGGGAGAAGATCAGCGTGACCCAGCCTGGGTTGTAGCAGAACAGACGGATCGGGGCTAGGGAGACGAGAGTCGGTGTTCTAGAGAGCTGGGGCTCTGATCAGAAGGATCCAGTTCAGATCCCAGCCTCGGAGCTCTGTGCCCGTGGATAAGCTCCCTGAGGCTTGCTGTTTGTCAGGAGGGCGAGTGGAGGAGAAGGGGCGGGAAGGCTGCAGAAGAGAGCCAGAGCCTCAGCTCTCCCGACAGGAAATCGGCAGGCACCATCTAAGACAGACAAACCAAGAAATAGCCGCGTAAGCAAATTATGTAGAAATATGAAAGTCAGTGCCAGAGAAAACAGCGAGGAGTTGAAAGTGGCTGCTTCAGGGGAGTGGAGAGCCTTCGAGAGGGGCTGTGTGTGTTGAAATTTGCACAACCCTATACAGGTCATACTTAGATTAAAAATTAACTTAATGGAAGTTCGTAAACACTTAAACGCCGGCCCTTTGGGGGGCACGCTCATCTGTGCCTTCTCTGAGGTCCGGGTTTCTCTGACTCTCTGGAACCTAGTAACCTTCTTAGGGTGTTTTTGATCTTTCTGGATGTTCAACACGTGTTTATTCTGAGTAGGTGCTGGCCATATAAGGCAACTATGAGATGCAATCGCTGATTCGAGGAAGAAAGAGGAGGAATAAATAATTCAGTGTGGTAGGGGCCGTCATGGGAGAGGAGGGGGTCCTGCCGCCCGAGTCAGGCATCACCCAGGACGTCTGGAAGGCTGGGAACAGTGTGCTCAGTGGGCAGGAACACAGGCATCCCACAGAAGACAGGCAGCAGAGGCCCAGGACTGTGAAAAACGTGGCCTGTTTGCAGAATGGTGAGGCGTCTTTGCGGCCAGAGCAGAGATATTTAGCAGCACGTGGTGTGGTGACAAACAGGGAGAAAGGCGGCTGGCAGGGATGGTGAAGATGCTCACAGGGACCTGGGTCTTATCCTGGAGACACTGGGGAGCCATGGCAGGTCTCTGAGCAGGGGAGTGACTGCACATGGGGCCTCTCAGGCAGCCACTCTGGGGCAGAGAGAAGGGATTGGCAGATTGGAAACGGCAGAGGCCACAGCAGGGCTGGGCAGGTGGCCCTGCAGGGACGAAGGGCCAGGCCCAGGAAGGCGAGGGGACCTGCCAGGCCTGGACGGCTAACTGGATGCAGAAAGCGAGTCCGCCCCAGGCTCCTTGCTCGGGCGACAGGCTCGGCCGTGATGTTATGAATAAGACTAGGTGTGCAAAGAAGGAGTGCATTTTATCGTTATTAATTCTGGTGGATTCAGATGTGTTTCTGTGGAAGGGAAGCACCTGTGTGAGGTCCAGGTGGACCCGTCTGCTGGGCGTTAGGAAATAGGACGACGGGTCAGGGAGCTCCGGGCAGGGAAGCAGGGACCTCGCCGTCGGTGGGTGGTCCAGGCTGCCCCGGGGAAGGACAGACTGCGGGGCGCCCCGTTGAGGGGTCGCAGCCCTCCCTCCGCCCCGCAGAGATCCTCGCTGCCGAGAAGGAAGTGGCCCAAGGCCTTCTTGACGCGAAGGAGCAGGCGCAGCGGGCGGGCGCCGAGTTGCAGCAGCTCGAGGCCGAGCTTCAGAGGGCCGGCGAGGAGGACACCCGTCTGAAGGCCAGCCTCCTATATCCTTTCCTGCGTGCGTGGAACCTCGGGGCGTGCCCAGGGGGCGGGAGCTCGTTCACACCAGAAAACGTGCTCGGAGCCAGAGGCCCTCGCCCGGCCTGGCGGGTTAGCACGTGCAGCCCTCCCGCCACAGCGAGGCTCCTTAACTGCCCGCCCCACTCAGCTCACCCGGGAGCTGGAGTCGCTCAGAGAGATCGAGGCCGACCTGGAGAGACAGGAGAGGGGCGTGGACGAGGACACGACGGTCACCATCCCCTCGGCCGTGTAGGTGCCACAGCCGCGTGTGCGAGCGCGTGTCCGCGTGTGTGAGTGCGTGTCCACGTGTCTGTGTGTGATTTCATTCCCACAGCTTTTTGCTGGAGTCGACGCTGGAGTAACTTTCTCTTCTCTTGTTTTTGTCTCCTTGTACAGGTACGTGGCTCAGCTCTATCACCGAATCAGTAAAATCGAGTGGGATTATGAGTGTGAGCCGGGGATGATCAAGGGCAGTATCCTTTGTGGGGAAAGGGGGACCCTGTGCACTGTTGGTGGGAGTGTCAATGGTGCAGCTGCTGTGGGAAGCAGTACGGCAGATCCTCAAAACATGAGACGTGGGATTACCACGTGAGCCAGCAATTCCACTTCTGAGTATAAATGCCCAAAAGAATCGAAAGCAGGGACTCGAATAGATGTTTGTGCTCTCATGTTCATAGCAGCCTTTTCACAATAGCCGAAAGGCAGAAGCAACCCAGGTGTCCATCAAAAAAGGAGTGGATAGGGGCCGGCCCTGTGGCGTAGTGGTTAAGTGCACGTACTTTGGTGGCCCGGGGTTTTCAGGTTTGGATGGTGTGGACCTATGTACCGCTTGTCAGGCCATGCTGTGGTGGCGTCGCACATATAAAGTAGAGGAAGATGGGCACAGATGTTAGCCCAGGGCCAGTCTTCCTCAGCAAAAAGAGGAGGATTGGCAGATGTTAGCTCAGGGCCGATCTTCCTCACCAGAAAAAAAAAAAAGCTGATAAATAATATGTGGTCCATCTATGTGATGGAATATTATTCAGCCTTAAAAAGAAAGGAAATTCTGACACGTTACACCATGGATGAACCTTGAGGACATGATGCTGAGTGAAATAAGCCAGTCACAAAAAGACAAACACTGTCTGATTGCACTCATAGGAGGTCCCTAGAGGAGGCAAATCCATAGAGACAGAGAGCAGGATGGTGGGGCCAGGGGCTGGGGGAGGGCGATGGGGAGTTGGTGTTTAACGGGGACAGAGTTTCAGTTTGGGAAGATGAGAAAGTTCTGGAGAGGGATGGTGGTGATGGTTGCACAACAATGTGAGTATATTTAATGCCACTAAACCAGACACTTAAAAATGGTTACGATGAGGGGGCTGGCCCCATGGTCTAGTGGGTAAGTTTGGCGCGCTCTAGTTCAGCAGCCCAGGTTTGGTTCCCAAGCGTGGACCTACACCACTCATCAGCCGCGCTGTGGTGGCGACCCTCATACAAAATAGAGGAGGATTGGCACAGATATTAGCTCAGGGCAAATCTTCCTCAGCCAAAAAAAACGTTTATGATGGTAAATTTTATGTTATATATATTTACCACAATTTAAAAAAAAATAGTGCATTATCAGAATTTAACTTTTCGTGAAAATTTGTTTCAATCTCCAAATAGCTGAAGAAAACTTTTAAAGGCAGTCTCCTTCCCCGGGGGCTGTGGGAGGGCTGTGTGTGCTTGGATTCCTTACATCTGCCTGCAGTCCATCACGGCCCCAGCGTCGCCCAGCCCCTGCACCTGGACGGCACCCAGCTCTCCAAGAAATTCGTGAGCGACTATCTCTGGAGCCTGGTGGACACGGAGTGGTAGCCTGGAGCCCCGCACACTGCGTCCCGCGTGCAGGAGTCTGCCTGGTGGGGGGGCGGTGCCTCCGTGGTGAGATCAGCTTGAAATGAAATGTTGATCCATAAATGAGGTTTTTACTGGATTTCTTCCCCGTCCCCGCTCCCGATTTCAGCCTCAGATGCTGGACCGTCCTCGGCCAGGTAACTGTAGCAGACTGACTTCACTGTGCCGGGCCTGCGACTGCCCATCAATGACAACACGGGACAGATGCCACCGTAGTAAACAATGACAAAGTCCAGGTCTTTGTCATTTGTGATTCAAGTTCGGCCCTCTGTTATCCATTCCGGGCATGTCTTTGAGCGCCACTGTGTACCCAGAACGGCTGGGTACCCAAGACACAGATGGAGGGGGCGAGGATCCCCTCGGCTGCTGGTGGAGTCGAAAGTGATCAGGTGCCACCCTTGAGCTAGAGAGAGTCCAGGGCAGGGCCCTGCTGCCGGGAGGAAGCAGGCGACTTTTGTGGTGAGACTTGAAAGGATGAGTCAGTCATGAAGAGATTACATTGTGGGACGTATAGGGGCCCATGCCTGGCTCCAGGGTGGGCTGTGGGTCAGAGACCACTGGTGGTTCTCCCTTTCCTCCCTAGTAAGGGAACCCTTTTAGCCGCCCAGTCACAACACAGCATTTCCCAGCCTCCCTTGCAGCTGAGTTCAGGCCAGTGAAATGTAAGGGGAAGTGTTGTGTGAGATTTGTAAAAGGATCCTTAAAAGGCAAGGGAGTATACCCTTTCCCTTCCCCTCCCCTCTATTTTCTGGAATTTGGGTGTGATGGCTGGAGCCCTGGCAGCCATATTGTCACATTTAAGGAGGAGTGCAGTCCTCTAGGGGTGATACAATCCTGGTATCAGTGCTGGATTGGGGGGGGGGGGAATGGTAAACTATCTTGTGTGTGCCATTGTTATTTTGGTTTTTCAATCGCAGACAGCCAAAGTAAACCCTAACTGATTCAGCATGCAACCCAGGCCTGGGCCAGCGAGTCGATGTGTTAACCTATCCTCCATCCTCAGTGATTGGGGTACTACTAAGAGTGAGAAGCTTGCAGCCTGCCTCCCTGCCTGAGGGTAGAGTGTGGAACATAGGGTCCCCTTGACACCAGTTGCCTCCTGGATAGAGCCTTGCCCGAAGCCAGAAGCTTTGTTGGTCACATGAACCTCTGGGTGTTGGGTTGTGTGCACCTCTGTACAATTGAATTGTTAGGATTTTTCAATCAGAGAGGGGCATTTTAGGCGAAGGGAACAGTAAGTTCTAGCAGCACCTGAGCACATCAAGTGGGCACTAAAAACAGCCCATTCTAGTGCTCCTTGGAGGTCCTAGGGCGAGGAAGCCGGTCTGTCAGGCTCTGGGGACATAGACCCCAAACAGAGGGGTCATTAGTCTGTCCCTCAAATATGAGAGGCCCCAGGCCATCGGGCCCACAAAGATTCCCAGAAGCACTTGGGAGGCCCTGCTTTTATGCCGAGGGCTTGGCTTTACACATTCAAGTCCGCGTTCACACGAGCCCCTCCGGGACTGTTGTCATTTTCAAAGTGCACAGAGCCTTTTACGGCGTGAAGTGGGAGCAGAGCCCCCGGTTTGTCCCATCGGCCCCCAAAGGGCAAAAGACGACCTAGACCGGTGTTTGCGGCCTCAGCCCGGGCGGCCCTGGCGCCGGGTCACTCTCTGCGGGGGGGCCGTCCTGGCCATCGCAGGGCATGCAGCAGCATCCCCGGGCAGGCCCTCTAGATGCCAGCAGCGCGCCCCTGTCCTGACGGCTGGGGCCACACCCCGCGGGAGCCGCTGAGTCGCCTGCGGGGGCAGCTGGGTGGCGGCCGGCACCGAGGCGGCTCCGCCTGCCCGCCCGCACAGTGAGGGCGCCGGGCCCGGGCCTCCCCGGCTGCTCGCCCTGGCTTTGCTCGGGGGGGGGGCGCCGGCGGCCGGGCACTGAGTGGGCGCGCAGCGCGGGGGCGGGCTGAGCGCGGCGCCTGAGCTCACAGCGCGGGGGGCCCGGCCCCCGGCGCCCACCCCGAGAGCGCCGCTGCGCCCCTCGCGGCGACCGGCTCTGCCCCGGAGCCCTCGGCCCTGCCCCGCCGGGGCGGGAGCCCGCGTCTCGGCCCGGGACCCGGGGGTGGGGAACCGGGTCACCCGCCCTGCGCCTGCCCGTTCCTCCTGCAACGGCCCAGCACCATCCCCAACCAGGGAGGAGGTTCTGCCGTACGGATGGGGAAACTGAGGCACGGCACGGTGCAGTCACTTGCCAAAGTCTCAGGACCGTCACGCCCCTGGAGTCGGGGCCCGCAGTGGGGCTTTCGAGATGAGAACCAGCCTCAGGCGGCTGCCCTCGTCCGGGGTCACCCAGGCGGAGGGACCAAGCGAGGACTGGGATCACGCCTGCGCCTGACCGGGCCCCCGAGGGCGACGGGGCGGCTGGAGTCCCAGCTACCCCAAGTCACTACTGACCGGGGGTCGGGGTCGGATATCCGCAGACCTGGCCCACCTGCCTTAAAATTAATGTTTCTGGGGGAGGACAGCCGAGGGGGTAGCCGCACACTACCGGTCCCTCCTCCGGGCTCGGGGGGCACCGACATGACGATGTTTGGGCTCCTGGGGACCCTGCGTGTGTGGCCTGCGCTGGTCCACCCCAGGACACCACCACCACCACCCCACCCCCCACCCCTGTGACTCAGAAATGTGGACTGGGCGTCTGTGACCTTTAGGGAGCCACAGTCCAGTGGAGGCCAAGACGAACCGGGTCGAGTGGGTGCCATGTGCCAGGCTCAGTGTTTCCGTACAGGGGAGGAAACTGAGGCACAGAGAGGTCACGATGTTTGTATAAGGTCTTGTTGCTGGTGGTGGCAGAGCTGGGGTTTGAACTGGATTTAGAGTCTGTGCTCCTAACCCTGACCGACCAATGAGATCATCTCAGTTAGTCATAAACGCTGTGGCTGTTTGCTGTTTTCGGGGAGGCTCTATAGAAGGCCCCCAGGGGGCAGTTGTCATTGGAGCTCAGACCTGAACCCCCAGGGGACATAGTGTGGACACAGTGATCCAGACAGAGGGAACAGAAGTGCAAAGGCAGGTGTTCAGGGACAGCAGAGAGGCCAGCGTGGAGCGAGCTGTGAGGCTGCGAGGCTTGATCACGCCACGCCTGCAGTCCACAGTGAGACATGGGAAGGATTTTCAGAATCCGTGGGGCCCAGAGTTGAGCCCAGAAAAAGGGAGGCTGATGCTGGCCTCTAGTACAGAGGCCCTGCTGGACTAGAGGTCCTGGCGCTGTGACCCCCAAGCTCCCCCCTCCATCCCAGGCACAGCGTGGGAGAGGAGGCCTGGTGAGCAGAGCATCTGGGCCGGGGAGGGGGTGCTGGGGAAGGAGGGAGCCCCTCCACCGAGGGCGGGAAGCTGCGCTGAAGCCCGAGCTGCCGGGAGGGGAGGCTGGACCGGACCCAGGAATCCTGGGGGCTGCCCCTCCCCTGCTCAGTGGGGTGGGCCATGTGGCCCGGGCCCCTCACACTCGGAATCCGCAGCGGCTCTCTCATCCCTGCAGCATCCTGGGAGGGGAGGGGCGCTGTCCACCCCCCACCGTGGGGAGGGGCGGGGGGTGGGGCAGCCCCCTCCCCCTCCCCCCCGTCCCCCTCCCTCCCGCGGACCTGGGCTCGGCCCGCGGGCTCCAGCCTGACTCACCGCAGGCAGCTGCGGTTTGGGAGGCCGGCTGGGGGCGGGGGCAGCAGAGGACACGAGTTGGGGCGTCAGGCCTGGGGGAGCAGCTTCCTCCCGCCGCCCACCCCGTCCGGCCAGAGCCGCTGAGCCCTCGGTGGCCCCGAGCGGGGGCGGCAGGCTGCCCCCCCCCGCGGGACCGGCACCCCTGTGGGCGCTGAGCCCCGGAGCAGGGGGCCGGCCGCACGTCCAGGGGGCGCATCTTCCCCGGGTGACATCCGTGCCTTTCGCTGGGGGACCCCGTCTGAGCCCAGAGAGAGGACCCCCACCTGGGTGACCCTCCCAGGCCGCCCCCCCACCGCTCAGGGGGGTGAGCCGAGCCCGCGGGCGCGAGCCTCCCCTTTCCCGTCTGTGAAATGGGCGCTGGTCCCGTCCCTCCTCGGCGCCGCCCTGATTCGTCCGGACGCCGTGGCCCCCGCGTCGCCGTGCCCCCGGCAGTGCCGGTGGGGGCGCCCACGGGTGCTGGAAACTGCTCCTTCAACAGGAAACGGCCGAGGCCAGCTCGCGGCTCCTTCCCTCACGCCCGCCCTCCGCGCGGGACCCGCGGGCCGGCCATTCAGCCTCATTTGGCCCATTTGCCACGCGGCTGAGCTTGGACTCGGTCGATCACCCGATTATCGACCCCGCGCGGGCGCTCGGCGCTGCCCGGCGGCGGAAGGGAGCGGGCAGCGCCACCCTGTGGACGCAGGAGATAGCAGTCCCCGGGAGGCATCGGCCGCAGTCTCGGTCGGGGAAACTGAGGCTCCGATGGCCCGAGGTCACCCGTCTCGACCCAGGCGGTCTGGCCCGGTCTGCGCTCTTTCCCCCCTCGCTGTCCCCACACTCCGGGCCGCCTGCCCTCTGTCACGCCCTGTAAGGCGGGGCGCCCCGTTTCCCGGGTCCTGCTGGGTTCAGCCCATGGGGGGCGCTCCTGGGGGGCCGGGAGGGGAGAGGCTGCGGTCTGGCTCCCCTGTCTCTGCCACCGACAGTGCCTCCTCCGCGGCTCCAAGGCTCCAGGAACGCCACCGCTGCCTCTGCTGCTGCTTCTTTCTGGCCGCCTCCCTGGCCCCCATCTGGTCTTTACAAAAATTATCATTATTTAGCATTATTTTTAATTGGTCCAACACACAAAATATACCATCTTAACCATTTTTAAGTGTACAGTTCTGTACGCTTGGCATTCAGCACATTCACATCACTGTGCAACCATCCCCACCATCCATCTCCAGAACCTTCTCATCTTCCCCAACTGAAACTCTGTCCCCGTTAAACACTGACCCCCCATCCCCCTCCCCCAGCCCCTGGCCCCCCATCCTACTCTCTGTCTCTGTGGACGTGACTCCTCACATGGGGGACCTGATGTAAGTGCAATCATATGGTATTTGTCCTTTTGCATCTGGCTTATTTCACTCAGCATAATGTCCTCCAGGTTCATCCGTGTTGTAGCTTGTGTCAGAATGTCCCTTTTTAAGGCTGAATAATATTCCACTGTATGGATGGACACTTTGTGTATCCATTCACCCGTCGATGGACACTTGTGTTGCTTCCCCCTCTTGCCTCTTGTGAATAACGCTGCTATGAACACAGGTGTGCTAATATGTTTGAGACCCTGCTTTCAATACTTCGGGTGTGTACACCTAGCAGTGGAATTGCCGGATCAGATGCTAATTCTATTCTCAGTTTCTCGAGCGCCTGCCTTGTTGTTTCCCGTAGCGCCCTCACCATTTTACATGCCCCGCAGGAGTACACGGGGGTCTGATTTCTCCCCATCCTTGCCGACACTTGTCATTGCACTTTGCTTTGTCTTGTATTACCGCCAACCCAATGGGCGTGAGGTGCCATCTCAGGGTGGGTTGCCCCGTCTGGTCCTCAATACTTGGTTCCCCATATGCAGTTCTTTCTACCCAGTGACCTGCTGTGGCCCTGACCGCGCCCCATTGATGCGCCACCGAGACTTTGTGGTTTCACCTGTCACACCCAAGGACAGGGGTTGGAAATGCCCCCGAGGCCCAGGCTCAGGTCAGCTGGGGGGCACGAGAGAATGGGGGCGCAGGGTACTGAGTGGACCGCAGCGCACGGACGCCCGTGGCTCTCCCCACGTGTTCCCACGATGGAGTCGGAAGCCAGACTCGCCAGAACTTATGCTTCGTGTTGTGAAATCGCTTGGTTTGGTGTATCTTAGCGATGACTTCAATAGTCACATTTTTATCCTTTGTCTTATTCTTAAAGAGGACCTCACACCTACCACTCCAGGGGTCCTAGGGTTCAAAGAGAAGAGTCCTTCAGAAAGACCACTTATATGTTGATGGAGCCAAGTGGTGGGGGGTGGTCTCAGCCTCAAATCACTTTCTCCCCCCGATCCTCACCCGGCCAGTGCTTATTCTTCTAGACTCAGCTCACATGTCACGTCCTGACAGAATCCCTCCCTAAATAAAGGAGCCCCTCCCCCCAGTCACTTCTCTATCCCATTACCCTGTTTAATATTCTTCTAGAATATTCTTCTAACGTATAGTAATTGTTTGTATTTCCCCTTTCAAAATGTCAGCTCCTTGAGGGCACAGCCTTTTATGCACTTTTATTCACTGCAGTGTCCCATGTGCCTAGAACAGGACCTGCCACACAACAGGCGCCCAGTACCTGTTTGTTGAATGACTGAACGAGCAGGAGATTCAGAACGCCCAGCAGAGTGGGAGGGAGGAGGGAAGCATTGCTCCCCAGCTGAGCACATCGCCCCCCAGATTGTGACACCCGCCCCCAGAGCCTGCAGCCTGTCCTGAGCTCTGGGAAAATGTTCCCTTTCCAGATCCTTCTCCTGGGGAGTCCAGCCCATTAACAGACAGAGCAAGGGGCTGAACAAAAGACAAAAGCACGTCAGATTTAGCCAAACTGTTCATTTAAGAAATTTCATCTCTCACAGTAAGACATTCAGGCTATAAAAACATTCTATACAGTGGTTTAAAAAGCGACACCCATCCCCCAAAGCAACCCATATATACAACGCAGACACGCTTCTCCTGAAGAGCGGGGCGCACAGCGGCGCGAGCAATCTTTGTACAGAAAGACGAGGCGTCTCAGAGACAATCACCCCCAAAGCAGAGCCCCCCGAGGGGTCACCAAGCAAACGCAGCAACTAGGATTTGCAAAAATAAATAGATCTTTTTTTTCATATATATATAGGTGATCAATGTTTCAACCAATATACAAAGTGCAAATATAACAAAAAGCCACCCCCCCCGCCCCGTCTGGACAGGGGTTTATTTACAGCTTCAGACGGAGACAAGGTTTCACAGTTTCCTACGGGGGGGGCACACAGTGTTTCGTGGTCGGGTCATGAATGAGTGACAGTCCCTTCCGACGTCTCCGTGCAGGAAGCGACTGCGGCTGCACCCCCCTGCCCATCTCTTCGGTCTTAAATGCAACAACACGGGTGACAATTTCAGAAAGAATTCTGGTTTGAGAAGCCCCATAAAATGACAGAGCCCGGGGACATCCTCCAGGGCTGAAGCGCTTGTGCAGGTTTCAGAGGGACACCCATCCGTGACAACCATCCTGTCGGGGAAATTAACGGCTCAAGGGCATCTGCATAGACGTGGAACAGAGTCACGATCTTGGCTTCGAAGCGCTCGGTGATCCCCCGGGCCCTCTCGGGGCTGGGAGCCCATCCCAGCTGGAACGGAAACAGTGCAAACTAACACCACGAACGTCGCCTTGACGGAACGGATGACCCTGAACGGAAAAGTGCGGGGACAGTTGAAGGAGCGGGGGCTGGGGCGCAGGGCTGGGGTCCGGACAGCCACACTGGGCCCGAGGGACGCGCCGGGGGGTCTCGGAGGCTGCTGTCTACACGCACGGGGTGCCCGGCGTCTCAGGCACTTCAGAAAAGATTAAGGGCGCTGGGTGGCTCAGGCTGTCCCTGGAAGCTGTCGAGGTTCTGTGAGTGGACGGGCCTTAGCTGGTGCCACCCCCGGAGTGCTGGAGTCAGCCACGTCCGTGTCAACGCCAGGGGCCCCTTCCTGGCCTAAGGGGAGGCCACAAACCCGGCTTGGGAAACCCCAGTGGGATCCTGATCGGGGGTGGCCGAGAGGCTTGCTCTGGCCGTGCAGCAACCAGCAAGGGGAGGTGAACACATTCACTCCTGAGTTTGGGGCTCGGGCTGCAGAGTGGGGGCGGCGCCTGCTCTCGAGTATTCAAGGCCACGTGCTTTCTCTCACTCCGTGTCCCTCTGTCCGGCCACCCCTCAGGCGAGGAGCCGGTGGAAGAGGCTGGAAGGTCAACCCTCCCCGGAGAGGACAGAACGCCCCCCCCAGCGCATTCGGCTTTCTCCTCTTCTCCTTCAGATGGAAAGACAGACAGGAGAATCCCAACCCGAGCCCGTTCCCTGGGCGCCATCGGAAGCCCGTCCTGCCTCCCAGACGAATAAATATATAGAACAAGGTTCTGGCAGACAGCGCGGCCGCCGGCGCGGAGGCTGCGGCCACGGCGGTGCTCTGGGCCACTTCTTGCTTTGAACGAAACAGGAGGGCGTCGAGGTCTCGGGAAGGGTTGGGGCAGGTCACGGGTCCAGGGAGAAAGTGCTCTTCCTGCCCAGCAGGCTCCGGGGAGCCACAGGCCTCGAGGCAGCGGCTCACACCACGTCGTCCTCCAGGCTGACCATCTGTCTCTGTCGACAGAACCAGAAACAGCAGAAGCCATCAGTCCGGCGTCCAGTAGACACGGCCAGGGGCCACCCACCCCGCCCTCCCTCAGGGCCCAGCCCCTCTGGCCTGGTCTCCTGCCACCACAGTCTGTTCCCCCCACGGCCGCCAGAGGGCGCTGTGAGCGTTGAGTCAGGCCATGCCCCTCCTCTGCTCAGAACCCTCCGTGGCTCCCACCTCGCTCAGAGCAAAGCCAAAGTCCCCCCTGTGGCCCACAAGGCCCTGCTCCATCCGTCCGGTCCCCTCCCTTCTCTCGTCTCCTCCCTCTCTCCGCTCCAGCCACACTGGCAGCCTCCGTGCTCCTCAAACACGCCAGGCACAGTCCAGCCTCAGGGCCTTTGCACAGGCTGTGCCCTCTGCACACCATGCACTCCCCACTCAGGGAAGCCTGCCCCGGCCACCTTATCCAAAATTGCACCCCTCCCTCCCTTCCGGCCCACAAGCCACTCTCTGTCCGCCTTCCGGCTTCTTCTCTGTCACCATCTGACCTATGACCTCGTTGCTTACCCACTGCCCCTTTCCCCCCCAGAAGCACATCCCTGGAGGCCCTCCCGCCCCCGGGGAGCGCAGCCTCTCACCGAGGGGTAGGAGTAGCCGTCCTGGCCGCGGCAGATGTGCACCTCGTCCTCCGTGGTCTTCTGGTACACGGGGTTGTCAAAGTTGATGCTGTTGATGCTCTTCAGCCGCCAGTTCTTCCAGAGGAGGAAGGTCCCGAAGCACAGGACGATGAGCAGCGCTGCGGGGGACGCGTGCGTCACTCGGCCGCTCCGGCCCCGCCTTGTCACTTGTTAACGTTTTTGTCCCGAGTTAAAGCAATGTAAGCCCATCGTAAACAATCTATCTGGGGCCGGCCCGGGGGCCGGATGGCTCTGTGTGTCAGTTATGGTGGGCCTCGGGGTGGCACTCCCCGTCCCCGCCCCCGGGTTCTGACGGCCACCAGTCTCCATCCAGGGAACAGCCAAAGGCTCCCCAACCCGGGTTTGGAAAGCCTGGCCAGTGCCCAGAGGGAGGGAGAGACTCAGGCTCAGCTGGGAAGATGCCGGGCAGGGGTCACCCTTGGGGCCACCAGGAAGGTGAGGGTCCCACCTGTCCCGCCTGTCAACCCAGCTGGACGACTGTAGGGCACCAAAATGGAGGTCTCTGTGAGCCGGCTGGGTGTTGGAGAGACACCTTAAAAGGATGTCCTCAGAAAGGGAAAAATGGGTGTGATGCTAACTGAGCCATGATTGACAGGGGTGGAGAGGGCAAGGGGAGGAGACGTGCATGCTGGCACCCTGGCAGCCCTCAGGTGTCGATGAGGCCTTGTCTGCAGTGCCCATCACTGCACACTGGGGCCCCCAGCCCGGCCCCATTTCCCCATGTGACACATCAGCTGTCTCACTTTGCTCCCTGTCAGCTCCAAGGGAGCCAGATGTTTCTCTGACATGTCTGTGTCCCCAGTGCCCAGAAGTGGGCTTCGTACTCAGCAGGCACTCAAGTATATTTGTTAAGTGAATGAAGCTAGAAAGGGGGCACAGTGATGAACAGGACCCTCGGTGGGGCCGCCCCATTCTTGGGAGAAAAAATGGATGGGACAAGCAGGCTGGGCAGGAAGGCCATTTTGTGGGAAGCTGGGAACCGGGGGAGGACCGGCACGCTTACCGATGGGGAGCACGATGTACAGAGCCCCCACGCTCCTGGGCCTCTCCTCGCCGTCTCTGCCCACAGCTGGATGGGAGAAAGGACAAAGCAAAGCTCAGACCCAAAGCGAGGGCCGTGGACAACAGAGCAGATGCCTGACAGCCGATGTGCCAAAGAAAACACCGGACACTTGTCATTGTCATAAAAGTTCAAAGGGAACGTGGAGCATCCCCCAGGTGGGAGAGGTGCCTCGCTGGCTCCGCCGGGCCCTCATTCGTTAGCAGTCGGGTTATGGGGTTTGGCTCCGATTCCCAATGGTTGGCGAGGTCACGGGTGGGGTCCCCTGCTTCTGCATCCGATGGCAATGAGCCTGTTCCGGAGGGGACAGGGGCCACCTGCTGACTCCGTGATGCTCGGCAATTCCAGAGCCTGGGCTGCATCGCCCCAGAGCCCCACAGTCCTGCGCCGGCTGTCCCCGGCTACCAAGAAATCCTGCCTGCGGGAGGGCGGGGGACCTCATCACACAACCGCGCGTGTGCGTCTGGGCCCCGTGCAAAGGGAAGTTTAAAGGCCTCCCAAGCGGCCAACGGGCTGGGAAGCCTGGAGAAGCCACATCGGGGCCACACGCACGCCGGTGAGCCGTGACTGACACCACGGTCATAGTCAAACCCCCCTGGGTTTTCATTCTACGGCCGTTGGACGTGTGTGTACCAAGTTTATACCCAGTTTTATATTTGCACATATTTAAGAAACCATGTAATAAAAATAACGTAGGGCAGCAGCGGGGTCCTTGAGAAGTTTTTCCCTTAAAAGGGCTCCTTGGCGAAATTCGAGAAGCCCTGGATGGGCTTGTCTGTGAAATAGTTTTTTAAGCAGTGCCCCCCCCACGCCCCCGAGCGAGAAAGGCTCTGGGCCTCCCTCCAGCAGGGCAGCTCCTGTTTTAGCTCGTTTGTGGCTGAACAAAGACTTCAGCTGAGAAAAAAAAAATTGAAAATTGCTGATGTGCCTTTTTTTCCTGCCTAGAAAAGTCTATGAACTCCATTTCCCGGCTGCTCAAACACCAGGCCCGGCGCCCTCTGGTGGACAAAGCGATGAACGGCGGGTCTTCCATTAATTCACCGAGAGCCCAGCTCTGACCGCCTCCCACGAGGTCATGACCTTGAAGCTGGAGGTCATGACCTTGAGGTCAGGCTAGGGTGAGAAGAGCCAGGCACTCGCCTCATGCAAAAAACTTAAAGGGGCCCCCAAAACTCAGTAATCTAGTAATATCTTAATGCATTATTTAAAAAAATCAAAATTAATGCCAATATCCCATGATGTACAAACTATCGAAATGTTTAGAAAGACAGGATCTGACTCTGCACTTGCACGATCCCGCCTCATTGGGACCCTCGCTCCAATCAAACTTGATTTATGAGACCAAGTGGTCGGCTTTTTTAAATATCACATTAAATATTATCGCATTAAAATATTATTTGAGGCCTGGGATTTTGGCTCCCCCTCAGATGCTGCCTGAGAGGTGCCACCCCGTCTCACCCTAGCCCCAGCCCTGTTGGGCAGCAAATGGGTCTTGATAACATTTAGACACCCAGGCCTCGCCTGGAGGACTCGGATAAGCTGACACCGTGCACTCAGGCCCTTCACACACGTTAGCACATGTGGCCCCCGCTATTACCGGGAGGTGGCCAGACACTGGTACCGCCCCATTTTACAGGTAGGGAAACTGAGGCTTCAGAGATGCACAGGCCCTGGCAGAGACAGTCAGTGCAGGAGCCAAGACTATCTCCCTCTCTTCACACTCTGGGCCTCAGAAGGGGCCCATCTAGATGCTCATTCCAGGGAACCGGGCCAGGGTGGGCCCAGCCTTTACCTTGGTGGGACACTGTCACCGTCTCAGCTGTGGTGAGCTCAGGGCTGGCCATGGACCCCGGGCTGGCCGTGTGCTTCGGCCCCACGGCCGTCGAGCTGACCGTTGAGCTGACCATTGTCCTCACCGTCGAGGGCCCCCGGGTGGTGACAACAGATTCAGTCTCTGAAAGAAGGAACCACCCCTGAGTGCCCGGGGCCCGACCACCGCTCTGATGACCATGCTGCTAACGACAAGGGGTGGGAAGCGAGGGCCATCGGCCACAAAGAAATAACTGAAAATGAACGCCATGAAAATAAAAACCCGCTAATATCGTCGTCGTCATTATTTGTTGTTCAAAAGGGAGATCCGAGAGTGTTACGGACATGCTGGCCCCAAATCGAGACTTTCTCCCAGGATGAGAAGAACCGAGAAGAGGGCTATCTCCTCACTCGGTGTCTGTGTCTGAAACAGTCACCTCCCAGCGTTCGAGAAAGGCAACTGTGGTTACCCCAACTCAGGAGTCCTCACAACGGCCTCCCGGGGCCTCGCTCTCCCATTTGACGGATGAGAAAAGAGAGGCTCGGGACGGTCCAGCTGCGGGGCTGAGGCGCAGGGGGGCAGCCGCAGGACTTGCCCCCACAGGCTGGCGCCCTCACCTGTGAGGCAGCTCCGCATGTCCGTGGCCAGCACCATGCTGTCGGGGCAGGCACAGGTGAACTTGGGAGAGTGGGGGTTGATCTGCGGGGCCGGGAGACACAAGTACTGGCAGCCGCCGTTGCGGAGGGCGGTCCTCTCACACCAGTTCACTCCTGAGGTGGAAGAGGTGGGAGTCAGAGTGAGAACGAGGTCAGAAATTTCTAGAAAATTCCAGAAAATCCCAGAGCACCGGCAGGAAAGTGGAGGTGGGGTCGGCCACCTCATCTTTACCTCTGGGCTGCGTGAGGTTGTGGAAAAGGACAATATCCTCCGGGGACAACAGGTTTTCTGCCATCAAATTAATATCTGAGCCCGTGAGGCGGTTGGCACTAAAAATGGCTTCGTTGATGATATCCGTCCAAAATACTTTATCCTA
This sequence comes from Rhinoceros unicornis, assembly GCA_028646465.1. NCBI lineage: Eukaryota > Metazoa > Chordata > Mammalia > Perissodactyla > Rhinocerotidae > Rhinoceros > Rhinoceros unicornis. Next base: position 4,432,217 of record CM053548.1, on the reverse strand, counting down.
CATGGGCATTAAGGAAAATGACAGATCCCATTAACCACAGGGATAGGACACAGACCACTGTCTCCCCCTCACTCCCAGTCTCTGGGGTTTTCTGGGAAGAAGCAGTACTAGCTTGTAGCATCATTTTTTCTTTTTAAAAAATTTTTAATTGTGGTAAAATACATGTAACATAAAATTTACCATCTTAACCATTTTTAAGTGTCCAGCTCTGTGACATTAAGTTCATTCACATTGTTGTGCAGCCATCACCACCATCCATCTCCAGAACATTCTCATCTTCCCAAGCTGAAACTCTGTCCCCATTAAACACTGACCCCCCATGCCCCTCCCCCAGCCCCTGGCCCCCACCGTCCTTTCTGTGTCTGTGGATGTGACTCCTCTAGGGACCTCCTGCGAGTGGAATCACACAGTATTTGTCCTTTCGTGACTGGTTTATTTCATTTAGCATCATGTCCTCAAGGTTCATCCACGTTGTAGCTGTGTCAGAGTGTCCTTCCTTTCTAAGGCTGGATAATATTCCATCATATAGATGGACCACATCTTGTTCATCCAGCCATCCGTCGATGGACACCTAGATTGCTTCCACCTCTTGGCTACTGTGAAGCACGCTGCTTGAGCGTGGGTGTGTGGATATCCTGACTGTCGTGCTGTTTGGGGCCGGATACCCCAGTGTGGAGGGACCCTCATCTCCTTGTAGGGTGTGTAGCAGCGTCCCTGGCCTCTACCCACGAGACGCCAGTAGTAACCCCACTCCAAGTGCAACAACTAAAAAGTTTCCAGAAGTTGCCACATGGCCCCTGGGTTCAAGACGGCCTCTGAGAACTGCTGACTTAGACCTTTCAAGACTCTTTTCATAAGAAAATGGAAATAACTCCAGGTCTAACACCTCTTCAAGTCACAGGCTTGAAAGAACTCGACAATGTGTGTCGACTGTTAGCGTGAGCGCCCCCGCCTGGGACATCAGGGGCGCTCAGTGAACAGCACTTGGCCTGAATTCCCTCAAGCTGGGAGGGAGCGACCACTTGCCCCCAGCCCCCACCTCAAAGACGGCCAAGGAGAAGGGGTGCGCCAGCTTCTTCTTGTCCTCCAGAATGGTCTTCCGGTTCCCTCCGTTGACGTCAATGCTGGAGATGGAGTGGAGCTTGGAGTCAACCCAGTAGAGCCGGCCACTGGAAAGATCTAGAACCCAGAGGGGGAGAAGGAGGTCACGTGTTGACGCCAGAGTGGACTGGCCTCTCCGCTCCCCACAGGAAGGAGCCCCCAAAGGACCTGGCAGAGATGAGCCCAGAAAAGCAGCTCTGACCACAGAGACCGCGTGTGAGCCTGGCAGTTTGGTTACAGATTACAAAAACCCCAGGGAGGGCCCGGCCCCGTGGCCGAGTGGTTAAAGTTCCGTGGGCTCCGCTTTGGCGGCCCAGGTCTGTGGGTTCGGATCCTGGGCGTGGACCCGCTCCACTCGTCAGCCATGCTGTGGCAGCCACCCACATACAAAGCAGAGGAAGACGGGCACAGATGTCAGCTCAGGGCCACTCTTCCTCAGCACAAAAAATAAACAAAAAACAAACAACAAAAATCCCATGGAGCTGTGTGGTCTGGTCCAGGGGCAGCCTGTCCACTCTCCTCTCTCCTCCAGACTGTGCCTGACCCCCGGGGACCACCTCCTGCCAACATACCCAGCGTGATGCCATTGGGCCACTGGATGTCCTCCGTGACCAGCGAGTAGATGTCCACGCCGTTCAGGCCCCCCTTCCTGATCTCGGCAGGGGTTCCCCAGTCCGTCCAGTACATGAAGCTGGTGGGAAAGCGGCGAGAACAGACGTGAGGGGTCGGTGGAGGCTCCCAGCCCACGCCCAAGAGCAGCTTCGACCCGAAGCCGCCAGGCCAGGACCCGAATGTGTGCGCAAATATCTGTCCACGTCCCTGCTTTCAGTTCGTCTGCATCCATACTGACATGTGGGTCTCCAAGGGCTTCCAACCCTCTGAAGAGATGCTCCAACGCACTCACAAGTAGCCAAATACAAATGCAAGCGACCCTGAAACCCCCCTCCCCGCCATGACTGGCAACCAGGGATGAGCCCTCTGTGCACCTCTGGCGGGCGGGTCAGTCTTACAATGTACGTTTGGAAGGACAATTTGATGCTATGTCCATGCACGTACCCTCTGAACCAGCAATCCAACTTCTAGAATGTTATCCTGCCAATAAACCACGACGACTCACATTCAAAGGTATTCACAGCTGCTTAGTGCGAGGTAGGGAAAAAAATCTAAATTTCCACGTGCCGGACAGCAGATCATTAAATCATGGCCCACCCAGTCGACAGGGAACAAAGTCCACAGGCCAGTGGAAGGGGCAGGTGGGGAACAGAGGGCAGAAGTGTGCTGGTGTTTGGAGGAAGAGAAACACAAGAGCAGACCACACACACACACACACACACACACACACACACACACACACAGTCCCACCACTTGTATCTAAGTGGATGTTTTCTGGAAGCCTCTCTCTCTTCTGGGAGTTGGGGCTAATTCACTGGACTGCGTGCCCCTCCGCCAAATGAGAGCATTAGTCCTGTTCAGCTGGGACCCGCCCAGGGCCCCCCTTCACCCCAAATTACATCTGATCTGACGGAACTGAGCCCTGGAGACCACGTGAAGACGGCCAGGTGTGCCTTCTCTCCTGTTCTCTCCCTGGGGCCAAAGCTCCCTTTTCTCCAGTGACTGCAGCCAGCTCAGGCTGCCCATCGGGGCTCTCAGTGCCCTGGGGAATTGTGCAATTCCACATGTGACATGTTGAGGCAGCAGATGTGGTCTGACAGGTGCAGAGTTCGCAGGGGCGGTGGGGGGGGGGGCACGCTTTCCGCCAGGGACGCTGTGGGTCGTGGAGCTGCTGAGTCAGCCCCGGGCCCGGCAGACACCCTCCTGGGGGCTCCAGCGGGCGGCAACCTTCACGCCCCATGAAGTCCTCACCACAACTGTCAATCAACTATCTGGACGCGAGGGTTATGACTCTTCTCCTGGCACAGGATGACACTCTGCCATAGATACTCAATCAGAACTGAAATTTCTAATTTCTGATAAGTGTTCACTTCCAGTACCAATTTCCATCAGGATTTTCATTTCTGATTTTGGAATCTTATTCCGACGACGGGACTTGTCAGGCTCTGATTCCATCTCAGGGAACACAGCGACATCGAGAGGGACCTACACCCCCCATGACCCCCAAAGAGGAAGTGGGGAAGGCCCACCATGCCAGGCCTTGTTCTTTGCTGGTCTGCTCTTTGCTGATCTCAGGACAGCCCCCACTCCACTGTCTAGTCCCCCTGGGGAGTCCCGGCTGGCTCTTCAGTGTCTCGGTGCCCGTCAGCTTCAGGAATACCCACCCGTGCACGGGATCCACCACGATGGCCCGCGGCTTGGAGTCTTTCTCCCTGAAGAGCGTCTTTCTCTTCACCCCCTTGGTGTCGGCCACGGAGACGGTGCCCAGGACGGAGTCAGTCCAGTATATGTTGCCGTGGATCCAGTCCACTGCCAGCCCATCGGGAGCCTGCAGGTCCTCGCCAATGACGGTGTCGTAGGAGGAGAAGCCGGGGGCTTTGTCGATCTGGGTGCTGAGGAAGGGGACGTGTGTCAGCACCAGGGCCCTCACTTCACCCCGAGGTGGGGCCGGGCGCCAGCTGAGGCTCACCTGTAGATCTTCCTTTGGGACAGGTCGGACCAGTAGATTCTGTTGCTGGCGACCTCCGTGTCCAGGGCGACCACGTTCTTCAGGTTCGGGATGAGGCTGGTGTACTCGCCGCGGTCCAGCGTCATCTTCCTCACCTCGTGGCGGTTGGTGAAGAAGAGGCAGGCGACGGTGCCTGGGGACCCAGGAAGGACGCTCAGGGGAGGGGAAGGGACCCCAAGCCCGCACCTGTCACCCTGCAGGGTCTGGCTGAACCAGGGGAGACCCCCAACACAGGCGGGAAAGTGCCTCCCTGGGGTATTAACCACGAGCTTCTGACGCTCTGACACTGGGGCCTCGCAGACACTGGAGGGACGGCCCGTCCAGGGCTAGCCGATTCCTGGGGATGGTCAATGACTTCAAAACGCAAACTAACCAGGCCACTGTCCCCCTGCCCTGGTCACCCAGGTACCAGACAACCAGGGACAGGCCGGGCACCCCAGAGCCTGCCGAAGCCAATCCCCAGGCTGCTTACCCTGTGTCGCCCATTCCTTCCGCAGGAAACCACGCAAAGTCTCCTGCCCACATTCCCCCTCCCCCACCTCATGACCAACCCTGGTGCTTCCCCGGGTGGCCCTGCGTGGCGCCTTGTGCCCCCTCCTCTTGCGAACAGTGAGTAACAAGCTGCCTTTCAATGGCAGTCGCCTCCTGATCTGTTAGCCTCACCACAGCGGAATAATAATCAAACCTACATTCTGAACCACCTGGGCCCCAGCATGTTACAGCTAGAACATAAAGATGAAGGAATGATAATGGCTCACGTGTATGGAGCGAGTCCTAAGGGCGGGGAAGCCTGCTCACTGCTTTTCCTACTCGTTTTTCCTCATCGATCCTCACTCTCCTATGAGGCAACCCCGCTTTACAGATGAGAGGACTGAGGCTCAGAGAGGGGAAGTGACTTGCCCAAGGTCACACAGCCAGAGAGTGGCAGAGCCAGGATTCGAACCTGGGTTGCGCCGACTCTGGGGGCTGTGCTGTAGCCAGGACACCAATCTTCACCAACAAACTGACCCCTTCTGCAACTGACCTCATTCCGAATATCCCTTCCCAGCCCCGGAATGGCGTCTGTATAGACACTGACCCCCACATATTGGACTGACAGTGAAATCTCACATCTGGGAGGGTTTCACGAACTCAGTCCCCACTTTGCCCAGAACTGGGCCATGCACGGGGATGTGACAGAGAGAGGCCAGGGAGCTGTCACAAAAGGGTGACAACAGGGGAGAAAGACTGACAGCCTAAGAGACCCTGGGGAAACAGAGGCAGCTGTAAAATATTTCTGCAGAATTGGCCATCATTGAAATCACACGGCGAGACTGGAATATGAGGCAAAAAAGGGCATTTGTGTGACCGGACAACTCTGCCAGGACAATGGCACCTCCAAAACCACGGGATTCCTTGATTTAGGTGATTCTAAGAATTAGTGCACGGTTGCAGTTCTAACCTAAACTTCAGGTAGCAAAGAAACTCAACTATTTCTATTTTGTTTCCTTATGAGCTATTATATTTTGGTCTCTTTTAAATGCATTTGCTTTTTGGGGTATAAGTTCCTTCAGCTAATAAGAACAGCTAGAGGGGTGCAGGCTGTTTGGGGCCACGGCTTTCCACTTCTTGCCCCCCAAAGGCCACAGTGGGGCTGGGGGCGGCAAGCTGTCCCCCGTGGGGTTGACCTGTGTCTGCCGGACCCGTGTGGGCAGCCTGCGAGCGAGTCTGATTTCCAGCTGGGCTGCCCATCCTGGGCCAGAGGTCTCGGGAGCAAACAGCCCACCCTCCTGGGTCACTTCAGTCCGTGCGAAGTTCAGATGGCGAAATTCTCGGCCCCCCCCCGTCCCCCCCCCTCCCGGCACCTGCTCCCGGGCGGCCCGGCCAGCCCGCCCGCCGCCTCCTCGTGCTCACCCGTGGCCTTGCAGGACTTGGTGAGGGGGTCCAGCTGGAAGCCCTCCTCACACTCGCACTTGTAGCCGCCCTCCAGGTTCACGCAGAGCTGGCTGCAGGCGTCGGGGTCCTGGCACTCGTCGATGTCTGCGAGTCGGGACAGAGAAGGGGTTGGGGCGTCTTCCCCACCGGCTGTGGATGGAGCAGTGGGCTCCAGCCGAAAGCCATGCCTCCTGATGGCAAATGGGGCCAGCCCGTCCCCTCTGGGGAGGATCTCCAGGGCCGGGGTCTTGGTGACGGTTGGGTTCAGAAATGGAATCATGGAAACGGACAGGTGCCGTCTCCAACAGTGACCCCGACCCCACCATTCACCTCAGGGGCGCAGCCAACAGGACGAAATGCATCAGTTGCAATTTCTTTAATTATTAATCCCAAAAGGCAAGAACCAGGGCCGGCCCAGTGGTGTAGCGGTTAAGTTCGTGCACTCCGCTTCAGCGGCCCGGGATTTGTGGGTTCAGATCCCGGATGCAGACCTACATGCCACTTATCAAGCCACACTGTGGCAGCGTCCCACGTACAAAATAGAGGAAGATGGGCACAGATGTTAGCTCAGGGCCAATCTTCCTCAGCAAAAAAAAAAAAAAAAAGGCAAGAACCAAGTGCTCCTTCAGGGCCCAGCTAGACATCTCATGCATTGGGCATCTTATTAAATCCTCCCATCTGCCCCGTGAGGTGTGGACTGCTTGCACGCCCACTTAACGGATGGGGAAACTGAGGCACAGAGGGTTTGCTGGCCACATCTGGGGAAAGGGCTAAGGAGGCCCGGAGCCCACCCCACCCTGCTCGGGACTCACCTTCACATCTCCGCTGGTCCACCAGCCGGAAGCCCTCGGGGCACAGGCACTCGTAGCCGATCTTGAGGTCGTTGCAGACGTGGGAGCAGCCGCCCTTGTTGTCCAGACACTCGTTGGTCCCTGCACCGGGCAGGGGACACAGATGGGTCACCCTCTGGCCTCCAGACACCCCTTCCCCGTCACCCAGTGCTATTTCACCATCTTTATCACAGTCACAACGATGACTTGGAAGCCAGTGAAATAACATGACCCCTAAGAGGACTTCAAATAACCACTGTCACATGAGCGCCACGGATAAAGCTGGAGGACGTGACGCTGAGTGAAAGAGGCCCGTCACAAAGGTCTGTGTGATTCCACTCACAGGAGGGCCCCAGGAGTCACAGTCATAGAGACAGGAAGGATGGTGGGGGCCAGGGCTGGGGGAGGGGGGTGGGCAGTCAGTGCTTAACGGGGACGGAGTTTCAGTTTGGGAAGGTGAGAAAGTTGTGGAGATGGGTGGTGAGGATGGCTGCACAGCTTAATGCCACTGAGCTGTACACTTAAAAATGGTTAAGATGATAAACTTTATGTTATGTTTTTTTACCACAATTAATATTTTTTTTAATTATAAAAAATAAAAGCACATACTACTTATTACAGTTACATACATTAACTCATTTAATCCTCCCTACAACCCTAAAAGTAGCTGAACTACAGCTGGGGAAACTGAGGCCCAGCCAGGTTAAATGACTTGCCCGAGATCACACCCTGGACTGGAAGCCAGGGCACTTAGGTGCGGAATCCGTGCTTTCACCATCTTGGGTGTCTTGGCCACTAGGTGAGGGCCAAAGCCGGCCTACCACCTCTTCTTGCACAGCCCGAAAGCTAAGAATGTTTTTACATGTCCGCACCCAGCAGCCCTAGGGTGTGTGAGCAGTTACTGCCCCATCCTATGGATGTGAAAACTAAGGCTGAGAAGCAAATCCACATCTCCTGCAGCCCCCTCATGTCTGTCCTTCCCCACGGCCACAGCACCCATGCCTGGGTCCTCCGCGCCTGCAGCCCGGGGCTCACCACACTCCTTGAGGGGCTCGTCCGACCAGTCCCGGCAGTTCCTGACCGAGTCGCACACTTTGTCCAGGGAGATGCACTCGCCGCTGTGGCACCTGAACTTGTTGGGGCCCTCGCACAGGGTCACTGAGAACCAAAGAGGACGGTCAGGTGCTTCTGAGTGCCAGAGGCCTGCTCAGCGCTCTTCAGTAATATCACAGTTAATCGTACAAGAAGATATGCCAATGTGTTCATTAATCAAACAGAATAATTACTGAACACGCGTGAACCCCACCCAGCTTAAGAGTTAGAATGTCACCCAGAGCAGGGTTGGCAAACTACCGCCTTGGCCAAACCGGCCCATGGTTTTGTTTATTTAAATACAGTTTCTGCAGACTCTATGGAAAACAGTATGGAGATTTCTCAAAAAATTAAAAATAGAAATACCCTATGATCCAGCTATCCCACTACTGGGTATTTATCCAAAGAACTTGAAATCAACAATCCAAAGAGGCTCATGCACCCGTATGTTCGTTGCAGCATTATTCACTATAGCCAAGAAGTGGAAGCAACCCATGTCCCTCGACTGATGAGTGGATCAAGAAAATGTGGTATATATATACCATGGAATACTACTCAGCTATAAAAAAGACAAAATCGTCCCATTTGCAACAACATGGATGGACCTGGAGGGTATTATGTTAAGCGAAATAAGCCAGACAGAGAAAGACAAACACTGTATGATCTCCCCCATATGTGGAAGATAAACAAACACATGGATAAGGAGAATAGATTAGTGGTTACCAGAGGGGAAGGGTGTGGGGGGAAGGCAAAAGGGGTGAAGGGGCACGTGTGTATGGTGACAGATAAAAACTAGACTACTGGTGTCGAGCACGATGCAATCTATACAGAAACTGATAAGTAATAATGTACACAGGATATTTACACAATGTGATAAACTATTATGACCTCAATAAAATAATAAAAAATAAAATTAAAAAATAATCAAGTTTTATTGGCACACAGCCGTGCCCATTCGTTCACATACCGTCTGTGGCTGTTTTCACACTACAGTAGCAGAGCTGAGTCGAAACTCAACTCTGCTGTGAGTCGCAACTGAGACTATGGCCGCATAAGCCGGAAAAATTTACTATCTGGCCTTTTAACATAAAGGTTTGTGGACCCCTGACCTAGATCATTTTAACAGCCTGTGCTGTCCCATCCGGCTACCCTCTGCTACACCCCCAGAGGTAATGATAATCCTGAATTTGGAGCTTACCATTTCCTTATTTTGTCATGAATAGTTCTATCACACATGTATTAACGAATAATATATTGAATTTTGCTGGTTTGTGAGCCTTGTAAAATAACCATATCCAGTAATCTCCTATAATAGCCTCTTGCTCCCAACCCTAAGGTTCTGAGGTTCGCCCGAGCTGCTGCTGGGGGCTGTAGCTTCATTTTCTCCACAGTGTGACTACAGCACTATTTTAAAATTATTTCCATACACCCGTGTTCATAGCAGCATTATTCACAACAGCCAAGAGGTGGAAGCCACCCCAGTGCCCATCGATGGAGGAATGGATACACAAAATACCGTCCATCCAGACAATGGAATATTATTCAGCCTTAAAAAGGAAGGAAATTCTGACACATGCTACACCATGGATGAACCTCGAGGACATTATGCGCAGGGAAATAAGCCAGTCACAAAAGGACAAATACTGTGGGATTCCACTTACAGGAGGTCCCTAGAGGAGTCACATTCATAGAGACAGGAAGAAGGATGGTGGGGGCCAGGGGCTGGGGGAGGGGGATGGAGAGTTAGTGTTTAACGGGGCTGGAGTTTCAGTTTGGGAAGACGAGAAAGTTCTGGAGATTGGTGCATAACAGTGTGAATGTACTTAACACAACTGAACTGCACACTTAAAAATGGTGAAGATGGTAAATTTCATGTCATATGTATTTTACCACAATTAAAAATTTTAAAAATTAGTTCTACAGCTGATGAACACAGGTTGCTTCCAGTGTTTTGCTGTTAGGACAGTGCTGCTTTTCACATGCCAGAGCCCGTCTCCTGGTGTACGAGTGTGAGTTTCTCCCAAGGACGTTCCCCAGAGTGGATCTGCTGCATTATAAATTCAGGAAAGTGCTTCACGTGGAATTGTATTATACATATAACTCTGAGCTCAAAGACATGAGCTCGGGACACTCGACCTGGCTCAATCTCACAGTCCTGAAGGAGGTGCTTTCTTATGCACATTTTTCAGATAAGCGGAAGTGAGGCTCAGAGAAGTCAAGTAACTTGCCCAAGGACACACAGCTGGTGGGGGGCTGACCTGGGAGGCTGCTGCCTCACCTAGGATCCACCGTGCTCGGCCCCCCACAGCCCAGGACCCCCTCAGCGTGGAGCACAGCTCACCATTGATGCAGCCGAGCTCGTCACTCATGTCCTTACAGTCATACTCCCTGTCGCACTGTCGGCTGCCATGGATGCAGGTCCCATCAGAGCACTGGAACTCGTCAGGCCGGCACGTGGCCACGGCTGGGGAAAGACAGAGCGCATGTGGGTTTTCCTCCAGGAGCTCTTTGAAAATTCATTCGAAAGCTATAGACCCAGCAAACCCCATTCTCAGCAGAAAAGCCATTACATGGTTCCAATCCTGACAGAGGCAGGCTGTGATAAATCACCATGGAGGATAATACAGCCATTCAAATGACTAAGAATGAGAACATGAAAAATGGTTATGAGACAACGCTACCGGCTGTTACAATTAAATCTTGGAGGAGGCACGTGGTGACTGGATTAGGTTAATGCTGGCCGGGGTCTAGACCTTGACCTCACACGGGTTTGCGGAAGTTAAAAGAAATCTTAACTGAGTTGGAGTTGGGAAGGCCTGTAGGGGGAGCTCTCATGCCCTATCACACATCCTCCATTACCCCAAACAGGAAGAGACCGAAGCTTGCATCTTGGGTGGAAGGTAAAACCACTTCACTACTGAAGGAAGATTTCTCTCCCTACCTGGCAACAGCTCAGCCAATGAGAAACACCACAGCTCAGCCAATGAGAAGCCGTTGCCACCCTAAACTGTTACTTTGTGCCAATGGACTTTCCTTTAGAACAGCCGCCCCTCCCCCCCAATCCCCCTTTTCTCTATAAAAGCAGCTTCCCTGGGTTGCTCTCTGGATTTGCCTATGGTTTCCCCTAGCATGCACATCCTGAATTGCAATTCCTTTGGCTATTCCTGAATAAACTCGTTTTGAGACTTTTCAAATCAACAGGCTTTTGCTTTATGCTAATTCGTTAAGCTGTATGTTTACATTTTACACACTTTTGTGTGGATCACAGTGAAAAGAGAAAATAAATTTGTGGGCAGAACGATGCCCCCTTCACCATTTAAAAAAATATGCAAATTTTTGGAGCTCTGTGTGTTCAAGTGGATACTCGCTGAGCTGTGACATATGCGAAAAGGAGAATGATCCTCTTTTTAATCCTTTTGTATGCCTTTGCATTGAGGAAAAAAACCAACTGGACACAGCTCTAGCAAAACACAAACTCTGAGTACAATGACAGGATTTTTAGTTTTCATAAGTGTGTGTCCTCAGAAGGGGAGTCAGCCTTTTGGTGCCTCAGTTTCCCCAACTGTAAAGAGTGGGGGAAGCCTGCTCACAAATTATGGGGATTAAATGAATTTGTGGTAAGTTTTAAATCAGATCATATGCAAAGTTAAATTGTTTTTAAAATGTGACGTTTAAAAAAGTCTAATTATATCTACACAGCAATTACAACTATCGAAACTGGGCACATGGGCAAAGATATCAAAGAAACAGGAAAACGAAAGCACGTTCTGGACTCACAGTGGTTCTACATCACTAGCCAAGCGATAATAACCCTCATTCAAGGAGCAGTGACCCCCGGCCAGATCCAGGGCAGTGTCCTTTATCTGAGCCACTAACCACGTGTGGCTATTTAACTTTCAATTCATTAAAATTAAATAAAACTATAAATTCTGTTCTTCAGTTGTGCCAGCCACACTGGCTAGCAGCTACTGCATGGGGCAGCGCACACTTGAGACAGCTGCACCATCACAGAAAGTTCTGGGGTGGCGCTGGACTTGAGGTGGCAAAGGCCAATGCTGTTGCCCCATTCCGCAGGGGAAAAGACCACAGCACAGTGGGGGTTGAGTCCTGGCCGAGGGTCACAGCTCGGATGTCACCAGCCAGGCCTGGAGCCCAGGATCCTTTCTGGACCAAAATAATACTGCAATTTGCAGCTGGCTCCTCTGGTCAACAGAGAAGTGAATTACACAGGCGTGTGGCTGGAAAGCGTTTAACCGCCCAGAGGCGCTGCCGGCGCCACAGCCCGGGGAGCAGGGGGACGCGCGCGGGCCCCGCGGCGCCCCTACCGCAGCTCTCCTCGTCAGACTTGTCCCTGCAGTCGGGGCCGCCGTCGCAGCGCCAGCTCGAGTGGATGCACTCGCCGCTGCGGCAGTGGAACTCCAGCGCGGAGCAGGGGCCAGTGTCCCCCTGGGGCGCCGACGTGTCGCGGCCCCCGCAGCGCTCCGGCCACTCGTCCGAGCCGTCGGCGCACTCGGGGTCCCCGTCGCAGGCCCACAGCTCGGGGATGCAGGCGGAGCTGTTGCACTGGAAGCTGGCGGGGCCGCAGGTGGGCGCGGGGCAGGACGCCTCGTCGGAGCCGTCCAGGCAGTCCCGGTCCGAGTCACAGACGAACTCCCGGGCGATGCACTTCCCGTCGTGGCAGCGGAACTCGTCCTCGGAGCACGTCTTGGGGGCTGTGGGGACGGGTGGGACAAGACAGCTCGGTCACCGGGGCCCCCCCGCCTCCCAACACCAGCCCATTCCACAGATGGGGACACTGAGGCACAGAGAGGCCGGACCCCGGTTAGCAGACCCCGAAGAGGTGGTGAGGGCAGCGAGTGGATCCCAGACTGGGAGCCACTGCCCACGTGGGGCTCCCTGCCCCGCTCATGGGCCCCCTTTGTGCCTCAGTTTCCTCATCTGTCCGTGCCTCACGGTGTTGTGAGGACTGATGAGTTAACAGGTGCCAAGCTCTCAAGTTGGGCCAGGCACGCAGGAATTGCTATTTAAGGGTTTGCTTATTATTATTAAAAGAACCCCCCAAAAAGTGGTAATTATGAGAGGTGATGGAGGCGTTAACTAACCTCATTGTTGTAGTCATTTCACAATATATACGTGTATCAAGTCATCACGTCCCACACTTTAAATTTACACAATGTTATATGTCAATGATATTTCATTAAAGATGAAAGGAAAAAAAAAGAGTGTCTGGAAAAGAACACCAATCTATTTTATTTTATAATAAAGGAGATGTTTCATCAGATGACCACTCATCAAGGTTAGACGTGCATTTCTAAGGCAAATGTAAGCAAATACACTTGGTTTTTTTTTAGAATCTCTTATAGGTTTTTGTATGTTGTGAAGAGTTAATGTGATCTTAGTTATTTAAATTTTTCCCAGTTTTTTTTTTGAGAGTCTTACCGTTAAACAAAAAATCTACACAATTGAAAAAAATAATAATAAATAAAATCAAAGAGCCAAGACGGACATCCAGCCTCCAAGTGCCTCTACCTCCAGGGCTCTCGGCCTTGCTTCTTTGGGAAGCAAGGGGAAGCCTGGGGAAGCTTTTCTCTTCTCAGTGGTCAGTTGGGTGATTGCGTCTCGGCCGGCAAGCACCCTCTGTGTGGTCAGCCTCCCGGGGTGGCTGGTGGCAGGGGTCACCATGGCTCACCGGAGTGTGTGCCATGCGGCAGGGGGCACTTTGCAAAGAAAGCCTTACCAAGTGTGCTGACAACCCCAAGAGGGGGCACCATCACTAGCCCCTGCGATGCCTCCTAGTCAAGGCGGGGTTCAAGGGGTGTGAGGGGGCTTAGTGCAAGCCCCCAAGAGATGGAGGCAATACTGAAGAGCAGCCAATACTCAGCTGGGGCAGGACCGCTTGGGAACAAACCCTAACTGCAGCCCGGAACCTGGTCGGGCCCCGCGGACACGGCCCGGGCACGAGGGCTGCCAGGCAAGGGCCCACACTTACGACAGCCTTGCTCGTCCGAGCCGTTCTCGCAGTCCGTTTGGCCGTCACATCTCCAGAAATGAGGAATGCAGCGGTTGACACGGCCCCCACAGCTGAAGTCTCCTGCCATGCAGGTGACAGACACTGTGGGGAGACGGGAGCCAGCCTTAACCCAAAGAGAAGACCGATCTGCCTCGCCAGTCCTCACTTTGCAGAGAAAAAACCCCAAGTTTTCGGAAAGAGGGTGTCAGTCCCAATCCCACTTTTCTGGGTCAAAATGAAGGGCATTTAATGGAGCTTGTTAAAAATCAGAGGTTAGGTGATGCAAAGGGTTTGGAACGAGATAGATGTGGTGGTTGCACGGCATTGTGAATGTATTAACAATACTGAACTGGCCACTTTAAAATGGTCAATTTTAGGGGCCAGCCCAGTGGTGCAAGCGGTTAAGTGCTCGAGCTCGGTTGCGGTGGCCCGGGTTTCACAGGTTCGGATCCCAGGCACGCACCCACGCACCGCTTGGCAAGCCATGCTGTGGTGGCACCCCATATAGGGTGGAGGAAGATGAGTATGGATGTTAGCCCAGAGCCAGTCTTCCTCAGCAAAAAAAGAAGAGGATTGGCAGATGTTAGCACAAGGCTGATCTCCTCACAAAAAGAAAAAAAAAAAGGGTAAATTTTAGGGGGCTGGCCAGGGGGCATAGTGGTTAAGTGCGTGCGCTCCACTTTGGTGGCCCAGGATTCACAGGTTTGGATCCTGGACGTGCACCAACGCACCACTTGTTAAGCCATGCTGTGTCCCAAATAAAGTAGAGGAAGATGGGCACGGATGTTAGTAGAGGAAGATGGGTACAGATGTAAGCCCAGGGCCAGTCTTCCTCAGCAAAAAGAGGAGGATTGGCATGGATGTTAGCTCAGGGCTAATCTTCCTCACACACAAAAATAATAATAATAATAAAAAATAAAATAAAATTTTTAAAAAGTTAAAAAAAATAAAACAAAATGGAAAATTTTATATTATATGGATTTCACCTCAATTAAAAAAAAAAAAACAGCACCAGCCCTGATGGCCTAAGGGGTTAAAGTTCGTTGTGCCCCGCATCAGCCGACCGGGTTCAATTCCTGGTCTCAGAACCACACTTCTGGTCTGTCAGTAGCCATGCTGTGGCGGCAGCTCACATAGAACTACTAGAAGGACTTAAATCTAGAATATACAACTATGCACTGGGGCTTTGGGGATGAAAAAAAAAAAGAGAGGAAGATTGGCAACAGATGTTAGCTCAGGGTGAATTTTTCCCAGCAAACAAAAAAAAAGAGCCATTAAAGGAAAGTTCCAGTAATATCTTCTCTCCCCATCTCCCAATTCATGGCTGAACACATCAATCCGATGGTCGATTTCCACCTCGTCTGGCACCTACTATCATCAAAAAAGAGGACGCATGTCACGTCCAAAGGGCACTCACTGCATGTCTCCGGGGACTCATCAGAGCCATCCTGGCACTCAGCGCTCCCGTCACAAACCCACTTGTAGGAGATGCATTTCCCGTCTCGGCACTGGAACTCGTTTCTCCCACATTTGTCTTCCACTGAGAGAGAAGGAAAGAGGAAGGAAGGGCCAGAATCAGAAATGGATCATGCCATCTGTGTCTATTTCCTGCCAACTGAAGAACGCACCAGAAATAGAATCCTATCGTAACAGTTCGGTTCCCAGGAAATGAAACACACACAATAAATTAAATTTCATGAAACAAAAGCACAGCGGAGGATGCAAAGAATGTATCCGAGAGAGACTTGTCAACAATGTGTAAGAGTGGGTTATGGGAACAAAATACTAGAACTTCCGTGCACATGAGTAAAGAAAATTATTTAGCATATTACAAGCCTGTATTGGAAATGGTAATGAGGAAAAGTGACACTGTAAAACCATTATGCTGAAAGAACACTTGAGGAGCTTCCTCCACCAGATAGAGAGGAAATACAAAGAGATAAAAATTATGAGAAATTATTAATGTGGAGGCCAGAGAGCAGAAACCCAGCAGCAAAGATAATCATATACCTGAAGGTCAAATCAAAAGAAATGGACAGAAATAGCAGCAAAAGATGTAATAAAAAAAACTTTTTCTAGGAAAACACAGACGTGGATTTTTAGATAAAATTGAAGACAAAGTAAGCGTTCGAGAAATTTCCTAAAACACGTGATTTTTGCGCGTTGGAAAAGAGATCAAAATAATATTCACTGCACTTAGTTTTAGATAATACGCTTTGGTTTAGAATGCATCGTTATGTGTGAACTGGAATTGAAGCAAACTTTTACCAGTTGGTGACATGTCGTAATAAAAATCTTTTCATCTCCACAGGTGTGGGATTAGGAGTTTGGAGACCAACTGGTTAAAATTATGATAAAAGACTTTAGGGCAAAATGCAGTGTGAAATATTGGATTGGATCCTGGAAAAAGAAAGAACCATTAGAAGAAAGATTGATGAAATCCAAATAAAGTCCAGAGTTCATAGAAATATGTCAATGTTAATCTCTTAGTTTTAACAAATGTACCATAGTGCGT
Source organism: Rhinoceros unicornis (assembly GCA_028646465.1). Lineage (NCBI taxonomy): Eukaryota > Metazoa > Chordata > Mammalia > Perissodactyla > Rhinocerotidae > Rhinoceros > Rhinoceros unicornis. Next base: position 4,416,135 of record CM053548.1, on the reverse strand, counting down.
AAGATATTAACATTGCAGGAAACTGGATGAGAGTAGACAAGAATTCGCTGTAATAGCTTTGCAACTTTTCTGTAAATCTAATATCATTCCCAAATAAAAATGTTATTTTTTTTAAAGTCCTTGAGGTGAAAGATTACGTACATTAGAAGACTTCAGCTCTTTAAAAGGAAACATGAAGGGGAATAAAGATTTGTGCAATCTCTGGCGGTGGGGGGCAGATTTTAGGGCTTGAAGCCATGTGAAAGCAAGACCTTAAAATGATGAAGGAAGAGGGGCCGGCTCTGTGGCGTGGTGGTTAAGTCTGCCCCGCTCTGCTTCGGTGCCCTGGGTTCATGGGTTCAGATCCCGGGTGCAGACCTACACCACACATCAAGCCATGCTGTGGCAGCGTCCCACATACAAAATAGAGGAAGATTGGCCCAGATGTTAGCTCAGAGCCAATCTTCCTCACCAGCAAAAAAAAAAAAAAAAAAAAAGAAGGAAGAGTTATGAATCTCCAGCTCAGCCCATTCTTGGCCCAAATGGAAGAAGTGTGGTCGCTATCTAAGTTAACGCCAAGACATATGACAGCAGAGAGGTGAAGGTGGCCCGCAGCCAGAAGGGAGCAGAAAGAACATGGCTAGAAACTTCCATTCCAAGCGCATGAATGTATGGCCAGCACTCTCTCCGCCCATCCCTTTTCCTTTCATCCACATACATCTGCAGACATCTGTTTTCTCTGTAAATCGAAAGCTTCCCTACGAGCAAGAAAGAGAAAGTCCCCTTGAGGTCGCCAGATTTCCCCAGCCATCCCCCACCCCAAAGCTGTGTGAGTTGCAACACTGTGGAAGTAGCCTTCTTCTGCCCCTTTTGCAATGAACCCCACATGTGACACACATCCTGCCCCTGTGCTGGATCCCGTAAACGTTTCACAACCTCAGACCCCAAATCCTTGCAGTTCCTTCTGCCTGCAACATGCCCTCCCGACTCCCACCCCTTTGATGGCGACCTTCCAAAAAACTAGGTTTGGCACCCCCATGAGCTCCTAAAACATTCATTTCTCATTCCTATCACACTACATTGAAATCCGCTGTTTACCTGTGTATCTCCCAGCCTAGACTCAAACTCCTTGTGGGTAAGGAACGTCTTTTTCATCCTTTCAGCATGACACAGCCACAGCCCAATGCCTGACACAGTCACAATAATTTTGTTCACTGGGTAGGTGAAAATCAGGGCGGGTCCATCACCTAGCGGGGCAAAGGTTCCAGAATAGGGCAGCTCTTCCCTGACCTACCTTTTAGGAGGGTAACAGGGCAGAAGCTGTCAAAATTTAAAGTGCAAAGTCCCTGGGACTCAGAAAAAATACTAACACATGTGCTCAATGATGTTAAGTTCGAGGTGGCCCAAAGTCTTCCTTATAATAGAGAAAGGGAGGGAACCACTGGTGGTAATTTAAAATATGACTGCAAACTCTGTGACACTCCCATCCAAAGATGAGCCTAGTTCACCACCCCTGGAATGTTCTCTGGACTTAGTGACTTGCTTGTAACCAATAGAAAAAGGCAGACGTGATGAGATGTGGCTTCCGAGCCTAGATCATGAAGGCACTGCAGCCTCCTCCATGATGTCTTGGATTGTACCCTCTCTTGGGTCACTTGCTCTGCGGGAAGCATGTCACGAGGTACCCTGAAGCAGCCTGAGGAAGAGCTCCATGAGGTGAGGACCTGAGTCCTTCTGCCAAAAGCCATCGAGTGCGCCATCTTGGAATGGCAACTTCGGCCTCTGTCAAGCCTTCGGATGACTGCAGCCCCTGCAAATACTTTTTTTCCTGCAGTCACCTGGATTACAACTTCATGAGAGACCCTGTGCCAGAACCATCTAGCTAGGCTGCTTCTAAATTCCTGACTCACAGAAACTGTGAGATAATAAATGTGTGTTGTTTTCAGCCACTAAGTTTTGGGGTAATTTGATATGCAGCAATAGATAATTAATACACAACCTGACTTTAAAAGTGTGTATCTATATCTAAATGTAGATATATAGCTATAGAAGCAAAATCTATTTTTTTATAAATTGTTTTTTTTTTATAATTTTATTTATTTATTTTTCCCCCAAAGCCCCAGTAGATAGTTGTATGTCATAGTTGCACATCCTTCCAGTTGCTGTATGTGGGACGCGGCCTCAGCATGGCCAGAGAAGTGGTGCGTGGGTGCGCCCCTGGGATCCGAACCCCGGCCACCAGCAGCGCGAGCACTCAACCACCAAGCCACGGGGCCGGCCCAAAAAATCTATCTATAATAATAATGTGGATTCTCTACGGCCATTGAAAAAGATGAAGTCAATATCCTAAGTTGTGATGTGGAAAACTATTCACAATATTTTGGACCATAAGACTAGGACGATAAAACCTAGATGTGTAGGAGGCTGTACCATCTAGGTTTGTGTAAGCACACTCTACGATGTTCACACAACGACGAAACCACCCAACAACATATTTATCAAAACGTGTTCCCGTCGTTAAGCGATACGTGACTGTAATAGTTTGTGGTGTGGTCCTATTTCTCTAAGAAACACAATCTTATCTGTGTTTCTGCATAGGAAATAGTGGGAAGGGGGCTTCTTTAATTCACTTCAGGATTACTCGGTTTTCCTCTCAGAATGCTTTGTTTTTGAAATTTTTAAGTAAAGAAAAAATAATTAAGGGAAAGAACTAAAATAACAGTCAGTGCATATCTATGGCTGTAGCCCTAATTACTCTGATGCTATAACCTCCCAAGTGGCTTTTGTTGCCTTCGGTCATTCCAATGGGGTTGACAAGGCCAGAGACCTCTGGACGCCCTTGAACATTTCACCCGGCCTCGAACCCAATCTCGAACCTGGGCTGAGGGCTCTGCGGGTCAGGGCCTCTGGGCCCCAGTTTGAAACCACCTTCGGGGAGAATGGGACACCACTTGCTGTACTTGATTACTTCCTCTGGCTTGCTTTGGTAAACTGTCCTACTATCTAGATGAGTGTATTACATTAACCCCAGACGGAGGATGCCAGGAAAACGTAAGATGGTTTATGCTTTTCCACGACCCGATTCCAGGTGTCAAGGAATGTTCTGCATTTTTAGGGTTTTTGGAAGACCTGGGAAAAAGATCATCTTTCACTGCCCTGGAGTCTATGGGGCACAAGGAAACTAACATTTGGGTTGCTTTTCCTTGTAAAAGTTTCTAATAACTCTTTCTTTCTTTGCTATTTATTTACTTACATATGTAGGTATGTATGTATTTGAGTTCTTAACTATGCAGGGACAGAGGGAGAAATCTGATGTGATATGTCTGGTAAACGGATCCATGGAAGAAAAATGTGCTCCTTCATCCATTTCTGCTTTGAGGATTCACCCAGCACTTTCGTGTAGATTCTCTGAGAGGCAGTGTAGCGAGGTGGTTAGACAGACAGACTGGGGTATAAATGACTTTCCAGGCCGTTTCACTAGAACGACTTGGGCAACTGACTTAATCCTTCTGGGCCTCAGTTTCCTCATCTGGCAAATGGGGGAGAAGAGCAGTACCTATTCCCAGGAGAGTGTTGTTGAGGCTTAAAGAACAGAACAAAAAAGGAGCAGGTGATGTGTTCATTCCACGGAATATGACTCTGCAATAAAAAGGGGCAAATGGCCGATAAACGCACTGACACAGATGAATCGCTGGAACATTATGTGTGTGCGTCTGGCTTCTTTTGCTCAAGAGTACGCACTATGATTAGATTTACGTGAAGTTCTTGTTCAGCAAAACTAATCTATAATGATCGAAATCAGATTATCGGTTGCCTCTGGTGTGTGAGGGTTTGCGTGAACTAGAAAAGCACACGAGGGAACTTTCTGGAAGGCTAGAAATATTTTATATCCTAATGCGAGGTGGTTACATTGACAGAGACATTTATGGAAACTCACCGAACTGTTGTTCACTTAATATCTGTCCATTTTCTAGCATGTCAGTTACACCTCAATTTCAAAGGAAAACGAATTCTACGGCTTCAAAGTTCAAGTCCAACGCTCCTGCCAGAGGTTAAGAAACCAGCTGGGTGAGATTAGGAGAGATATAAGGCAGGCCAAGAAGAGGATAGAGCTGATAAAGATGGAGAAACACAAGGGGCGTTTGGGAGAATCAACAGAACTTGGTAACTGAATTACTGGGAGGCTGTGCTCCAGGTCGCCACAGTGGAGCCCAGGTGACAAGGAGAGAGAGAGGGAGAGAAGCGAATGGAATCTGCGGTGGTCACACATACTTATAATAGCATTGCTCAACTGATCCGAACTGATGTCTCCCCAGGGGGGCCTCTTTGATACACCCCACACCCCACTGACTCACAGCTGAATCATTATTGTGCCAGGATAGGGAAATGACTCACTTCGCTTCGCCGCTGGCGCACGAGGTGGGCAAAAAGCAACTGGAATTTGAGGACTCTTAGAAAACATTCAAAAGGAAGTTCAGGCAAGGGGCATTCCCAGTGAGGATCTCGGAGGAGGAGCTTCTGTCATCCCCGTCATTTCTCTGCCTTGCTGCCGCCAGGCAATCGCAAATCCACTGCTCTCGTCTCCCAGCCTTTGCACAAGGACCCGTCTTAAAAACAAAATATGCCCCTGGAGATATTAATAACATCTTAAAGCCCTTTAAAGAGGGGTAATGATAAGGAACGGTAACACCTTTCCTGGACCTCAAGCCTTCCCCTGGTGACAGTGCTCCAAGTATTTGCCAGCCACAGGTGGCTGAAGACCTCACCAACAGGTGAGGACAGAGGAAGGAAGGAAGACTTCACCACTACCTATTTTTATCAGAACGAGTCATCCAACAGCTGGCCAACAGCTCCAGACAACATTTGCCTGAAAAGTGGATGGATTTGACTGTTCCAGGTGCAGCCAGACAGCAATAAGCTGGGAAATAAGTTCCATGCCTTGCTGGTGGGCATGGGGATCAGGAGCAGGGAGCACCGAGTGACAACACATCAGACGAGTGTGCCCACAGCAGGCAACACCGTCCTGAGCAAGCGGACAGAACTAGCCCTGTTTCAACACCACAGCCCCAGGAAACTGCACATCGTTATTTCCTCCCCATTGCAGAAGCAAGGTTTGGCTTTGCCAGGTCAGTTTCATTTGAATTTCAGCAAAAGCAAACTGGAACCCGCTCCCATATCTCCTCATCCTGAGGATGCCTAAAATTACCTAAGCAGTGTACCCCCCCAAAAAAATAAACCTCTAAACTGTAGCCCTTAGATCTCTCGTCACGAGTGACAGATCAGGAACAAGGTTATCGAAACAGAAAAGGAGAATACACATTTCTGCTTTTTCGCCAGCACACAAATGAGGTGGTAAATGCTTTCGATGTTTTCTTTCCCATGCTACTGAAGATACTTGCTGTACAGGGAAATCAAATGGTAGGTAGAATGTTTCCTTGCAAAAAGAAACGGCTGGCGTTACCAGACTCAGCTGAAAACGATGAGAAATCAATTTACCAGCGCTTTTTTCCAAACTAGGTGACGTCAAGGTATTTTCCCCAGGAGTGGTCTCAGTGGTAGATTTTGCTGCCAGCTCCTTTGGGGAGGGGTAGCCTGTTTCTGTCACTGTTCACTGCTGTTACTTCCACAGTGTGTTAGCAACAAACGGTCACTTGCTTGACAGCCAGGCAAAGTGGGGATGCTATTAATGTACTTAATGTGGAATGTGAAGAACAAAGGCATCTAGAATTAGATCTTATCAGGGGAGGAACCCCACAGATCTGAGCAGAACTAACTAGAATAAGGCACATAATGCTCCTTGAAGGTTTGCAGTCTCAAAAAAGGTCTCCCTGTCTTTGGCCAATGTTGTCCTGGAAAAAAGTACACTCTGTAATGACCAGCGAATCCCCTGGGGCATGTTGCCAAAGCAGACACAGCTCTTAGCAGCAGGCCCTCCTTTCTCTGAGTTTGGGTGTGCCCTTGGCACACTCCACACCCCACACACAACATTAACTGCTTTTGATCTGGCTAAGTGAAGGCACGCAGTTCAGCATCCAGCTACTTCTATTCCCAAAGGAAACGGACATGAAATCCTTTTCCCGCAGATGCTTTGAAGACAGCTAAGGCGCAAGCCAGCCAGAGCAGCCAGGGCTGCGACAAGTACACAACAGGGTTTTCACTCCAGTGGAGAGACGTAGCTGCCAGCTCTCCGGGGTCTGGGGAGCACACCAGAACTGAAAGCCTCCTTGAGAACCGAAGATCCATCAGATCCTCAGCCACCCAGTGAGAGAGGAAACTAAAGGAAGCCACTCATCTTGCTCAAGACTTCGCTGCCATTATTTTCTCTTGCGGAAGGAGTCCAACAGTGTGAAATACAGGTTAACCCAGTGTCTCTTGAGCAAGCCTCTCCCCTCCGGCTTCACACACCTGGGTGGCAGAATTCTTACAATAATCTGCTATGTGGGGCTGCCACCTCCCTTCCTCCCCTCCCAGCGGAAACGGATGTGTCACAGGGTCGGATTCCGAATTCAAAGCCACCTCCCTGCCAATGAAAAAGGCTTCCTGCCATTCTGTTGAGCAGCCAATGCCAGGCTGGGCTGGCTCTGAGCAGGAAAAGGACCATTTATCTATTTTCCAGGGCGAGGTCAAGTGCCTCTGGCAGCTCACTTACAGCCACTGGATTACTCAGGATCGCGCACCAACTCGCCTCTTGCCGAATCTCAATCTGAATCTCCCTAAAATGAAAAATCCTCAGGACCCATTGGGAGCCTCTGAACAAACAAGGCAACCCTGAGGGGTCTGTCCGGTGTCGCTGTCGCCCCCCAGCTGAAGGTCTCCGCCAAGTGCCCTTCGCGTCCGACCGAGGAGGGGCGAGTGTTTCCGAAGCAACATTTCCGCCTCGGAAGGAACCGAGGCCCTGGGGGTGGCCTGGGGACACCTCCGTGAACTTGACCCGGGCGGGCAGGGCGAGGGCGGCCCCGAGGACAAAATGGGGACGAAGGCCTTGTGACAGATCCGGGAGGAAACCGCGGGCACCCAGGCGCTCGGCGGGCGCCTCATCCACGCTCGCGGAGGCGACACCAGGGGCCCGGGACGTGCCGCCCCTTTTGCGGCAGGAGCCCGGGACGCCCGCGAGGCATCGCCGTCGTCGCCTCACCGAGAACGAGGTGTGGAGCGAGTCCTGCGCCAGCCCCGCCCCACTCGTGCGCAAGCCCCGCCCACCCCGCGCGCGCCTCCGCAGCCGCCGCCTCCCATTGGCCAAGGGGAGTGGCTCGAGGCTCGCCTGTTCGAATCGCGCCCAATAGGAGCCAGGGGGCGGGCCCGCGGGGCTGGGGGCGGGGCTGGAGGCGGGGCTGGGGCGGTGGCTTTGGGCAGAAGCGCGCGTGAGGGGCTAGGGCAGGATGCGCGGCGACCGGCTCCGGGAGCCAGCGGCGCCCCTGAGCCGCACAAAGCCCGCTTGGCCGCAGCGGTGACCCCTGCCCGTGGACGCGCGCGGGGGAGCGCCCGCAGGGACCTCCAGGCTGAGCAGCCCGGCTTCGGGTCACCCTCGCCCCTAGAATGGCTCTAGAAGGGGGTCCCTCCTTCCCCAGAGCTGGAGCTCCCGGTACCCCGCTCTGAGGAAGACAAGGGAGAAACCCGGGGGAAAGCCACACCCCGATTCCCCTGACTGCTCCAGATCCCCCCCAACCCCCGCGCCCCGCTCCGCGCTCCCCCTAGCCCTTGGCGAAGGACTTCGTGCCATTTTCCCCCAAGTCTCCCACAGATGGAGTCATTTTTCGCTCTACCCCCCAAAAAAATTACCAAGGGGCTCCCCGAGTTCGGGAGGCTCATCCGCACCCCGCGCGGGCGCCTGGAGCCAGCCTTACCTGCAGCCCCCGCCGCGGCGAGGAGCAGGGCGATGGCGCAGCGCAGCCCCCAGCCCGCGAGTCTCATGGCCCCAGCCTCCGCCAGCAACGCCCCGGCACGGGCCCCTGTCAGCTGTGTCGGCGCTGGAAACCCGGGCTTCGCGCGGCCCGGCAGCGACTGCACGCGGGGCCCCAGTCATTTGCAGCATTTCAATGTGAGGTTTCTCGCGGGGGAGGAGTTTGCAGTGGGGTGATTTTCAAATATCTTCGCCTCACTGCGGGAGGAGGAGTTTGGAGAGGAGGAGTTTCGAACGGCTGATGTTACATGGGCTTCTTAACCCCTGAAACCCTGACTCGGATTCCAGCCCTTTTCAAAGCCTCTCCAGGGCAGGCCTCTTGATTTGTCATTGGTTTGGTAGCTCGGAAGAGCTGAGCCCCCCCAAACTGGAGATGAGCCTCCTGAAAGATGTCCCTTTAATTTGTCTCAACTTTTAATTGCCACATTTCCCTTTGGTACCCAAAGAAGATTGTTGATAACCATCTGTCCTTCCAAATGGTCTAATTGGTTAACGACATCTCCCTCTGTCTCAAAAGGAAAAACTACAAATCTTGGAAAATGTCCCCCTCTCCTTTCTCTACCAGCTTTTTCCTTTCTAGGAATTGCAGATAGATTTTAACTGAGTTTAGTTGTACATAGTTTTTAGGTGGTTCTTCCAAATCGCCATATAAACTAATCAACGAGGCATTTAAGAAAAATCTTCAAAAGTACAGCCAAAAACTGATTTTGTTTCTTGGGATCCAGGCTTGACATATGAGCCAAAATATTTTTAAAGTTAAGTGACCTGATACCTGGAGTCTGGACGTAAATATTGATTTATTCTTTTAGGAGAAGGAGTTGCATAAACAGAAGGGCAGCTTCCCCTCCCCAAAGTAAAATTCAAACAAAACGGCGGCTTTCAGAGTTGAACTTGACTGCCTGAGCCACGGAGGGCTGATGGAGAGCAGCTTTCAAGAATCAGAAAGTCTGGTTTTGTTTTTTTGTTTTTTTGGGTTTTTTTGCTGAGGAAGGTTGGCCCTGAGCTAACATCTGTGCCCATCTTCCTCTATTTTATGTGGGACACCACCACAGTATGGCTTGATGAGCAGTGTGTAGGTCTGTTCCCGGGATCCAAACCTGTGAACCCCGGGCCGCCAAAGCGGAGCGCACGAACTTAACCACTATGCCACCAGGCCAGCCCCTAGAGAGTCTGTTTTGGGATTCATGAGGTTGCCTGCCAGAGGCCCCTTGCCAAAAGGGCACATGTGGGGATCTTGTCTGAACCCCACAAAAAGTCTGGCAGACTTGGAGGGTTCGCCCAGGAATTTCTCTGGGGTCTTACAAACAGCTTGGCTGGGCGTACTAACCTCTCAGCAGGCTGATGGGGAAACCTGTGAGAGAAGGCAGAGAGGGGACCATTGAACCCTCAGAAAGAAAACCGGTGGTCAATCCAGAAATTTACAAGCAGAGAGTTCGGCAGTGCAGAGCCCCAGCTGGGGAATCGGACAGACCTAGGGCGAGTCAATCAGCCTTCAGAGAAGATAAGCCTGCTTCCCTTACTTGGCAGGTTCAGTGTCAGGGTCAGAGGACATAGTTAGCAACCACCTGGAGAAATTTACAAGGATGGGCAAGTTCTCCAAGTTGTTACGACATTTACAAATGTGTCACCATCGCATTCCATTCCTTATACCAAACGCCACATTTTTTTTTTTTTTTTTTTATGTCTGTAAGAGCACTGGGTTTGATTGCCCTTCGGAAAAATTACAAGACCTGGCAAGCTCGGTTCCTGTTATGAGCTCAACTTTCTGTATCTGGTGGTGGGAGGCTTTTTCTCCCCAGCGGGCCTGGAAAGGGTTAATGGGAAGAGGTTTTCTTCCAGGAAGGAACTTAGTTTTGCATGTTTCCATAGCTAGTTCAACACTGATGTAAGGGCAGACCTGGAAAAGGGCCACAAAAGGCCTGGAAAGAACATTCCTCGGGTGCCAAGGCCTGAGCCCAAGCAAGGTCTCCAGGACAGCTCTCCCCATGTCCACCTTGAACCTTCCTGTGGAAATCTCAAGGCCCCTTCTGTCCCTGCCACGCATGGACCTGGTCACATGTTGCTCTGAGGATGGGGGTCACGCTGTTTAATTTCTCTATTCTACTTCTTGGAGCCTCCATTTCATCTCCTGTAACTAGCTCACAGGGTTGTCGTGAGGATTAAGTAAATTAATATATATACAGTCATCCCTCTGCGATGTCGTGGGTTCCGTTCCAGACCACAGCAATAAAATGCATATCGCAATAAAGCGAGTCACACAAGTTTTGTGGTTTCTTGGTGCATACAAAAGTTATGTTTACGCTCTCCTGTAGTCTAAGTGTGCAATAGTATTATGTCTAAAGAAATAATGTACATACCTTAATTAAAAAATACTTTATTGCTAAAAAATGCTAAGCATCACCAGAGCCTTCAGCGAGTAGTAATCTTTCTGCTGGTGGAGGGTCTTGTAAAAAACGCATTATCTGTAAAGAGCCATAAAATGAGGGCTGTCTGTATATAGCGATTAGAACTGTGCTTGGCACATAAGCACCAAAAATGGAGTTTGCTTTTCTTTTTTTTTTTTTTTTTGGCTGTGTTCGTGTTGCAACTGCATCTATTTTTTTTCTCTTCCCTCAAGGAAGACCTTCTGCCTCAGAGGCACTTAAAAATAATCCCTCCATGGAAGCCACTTCATTTGGAAGTTCCTGGGCTGGCAAAGTCATCTGAGACAACCCAGGGTAAGCGTTTTCCTCATTCTAATAACAGCCCACCTGTCGTGGGTTTTGGCTCATTAGTTCACCAGAAGGCTCAGACCAGAGTAGGTCTTCAGCCAAAGGAGTCTGGCCTTTTGGCAGAGGGGAGCCATGGCAGCTGCAGTCTGGCCTGTGGCCCAGCAGGCAGCAGAGAGGGTGAATAACTGCGTGAGCCATGGTGCCTTCCAGTAGGTTCCATTAGGGACCTGCCTTGACCCCGTCCCCATCAATCATCTCCATAAAACCCCCATAAGCCACGTGAGGGCAGAGTCCATGGCTTGTACCTCCCCTGCCTGCCTGCAGTAAAGGTAAAATGAGTAAATGAAAAGAAAGAAATTCTTGTTGGCGTGACTGCAACAACAGCAGAGATGCACCCTTCCTGAGTTCCACTTTCATTGGGATTTTGATGATTAGGAACTCAAATTTTGTCCTGGGCTGCCAGTCCTTCCTGTCAGACAGAACACCAGACTCAAAAGCAAACCTGTATTGGGGACACGGAGAGAGCCCTGAGTCGGTGGTCGGGGGAGATTCAAAACCGACCAAGGTACCACCTTGTCCTCCAGGACTCCGGGAGAGAGAACAGGGCAGGATCGTCTATAAACAAGGGGCCCATGCAGTGCCTGAGAATTCAGAGGCTGCATTTAGTGTGAGAAGTGGAAAGATACTCGAGAAAAAGTATATTTTTGTTTAGTATGAAGAGTTGAAACATTCCCATGGTTCAAAAGTAAAAAGCCTTGATGAGGAACAAGACAAGGATGCCCACTTTCATCACTTCTATTCAACATAGTATTGGAAGTTCTAGACAGTGTAATTAGGCAAGAAAAAGAAATAAAAGGCATCCAAGTTGGAAAGGAAGAAATAGAAAAGAAGTTTTATACGTAGAAAACCCTAAAGAGTCCACATACACACAAAAAACTGTTGGAACTAATAAGCGAATTCAGCAACATTGCAGGATATAAAATCAAGACACAAAAAACAGTTGCATTTCATACACTAGCAAAGAACAATCCTGAAAAGAAGTTAAGAAAACAATTCCATTTACAGTAGCACCAAAAAGAGTAAAATACTTAGGAATAAATTTAACCAAGAAGGTGAAAGGCTTGTACACTGCAAACTAAAAAATGTTGCTGAAAGAAATTAAAGACACAGATAAATAGGTTTTATTTGTGTTCATGGCTTAATATTGTTAAGATATCAATACTACCCAAAGCAATCTACAGATTCAATGCAATCTCTATCAAAATCTCAATGATGTTTTTTATTGGCAGAAAAAGAAAAATCCACCCTACAATTCATGTGGATTCTCACGAGACCCTGAATAGCCAAAATAATCTTAAAAAGACCAAAGTTGGAGGTCTCATACTTCCTGATTTCAAAACTTACAACAGAGCTATGGTAATCAAAACATTGTGGTGTTGGCATAAAGACAGACATATAAACCAATGGAACAGAATAGAGAACCCAGAAATAAGCCCTCGCATATATGGTCAAACGATTTTTGCAGGGGTGCCCAGGCCATTCAATGGGGAATGCACAGTCATTTCAACAAATGGTGGTGGGAGAACTGGTTATCCATATGCAAAAGAATGAAGTTGGATCCTACCTCACACCATATCGAAAAATTTACTCAAACTGGATCAAAGACTTGAAAGTAAGAGCTAAAACTAGAAAACTCTTAGAGGAAAACATAGGGTTTTAAAGCTTCATGACATTGGATTTGGCAATGATTTCTTGTTTATGACACCAAAAGTATAGGCAATAAAAGAAAAAATAGATTTAGTTGGGCTTCATCAAAATTGAAAACTGTTGTGCATCAAATGACCCTATCAACAGAGTGAAAAGGTGACACATAGGATGGGACAAAATATTTGCACATCCTCTATCTGATAAGGGATTAATACCCAGAATATATAAAGAACCCCTACAACTCAACAACAAAAACAAACAGCTCAATTAAAAAATAGCAAAAGACTTCAATACACATTTCTCCACAGAAGATATAAAAAATGGCCAATAAGGGCATGAAATGATGTTCAACATCACTAATCATTAGGGAAATGCAAATCAAAAAGACAAGAGGCCACTTCGCACTCATTAGGATGGCCATTATAAAAATATAAAAAGCCCCAAACAGAAAATCACAGGTGTTGGTGAAGATGTAGAGAAATTGGAACCCTCATGCATTGTGGGTGGGAGTGCAAAATGGTCTAGCCACTTTGGAAGACCGTTTGGCAGTTTCTTACGAAACTAAAAATACTCTTACCATACAATCTAGAAATCTCACTCCTTGGTACTTACGAGAATTAGTTGAAAACCCATGTCCATACAAAAACCTGCACACAAATTCATATTGCTAAAATGTGGAAGCCACCAGGATGTCCTTCAGCGGGTGAATGGATAAATAAACTATGGTCCTTCCAGACAATGGAATATTAGTCAGTGCTAAAAAGATATGAAGGGCTGGGCCAGTGGTGTAGTGGTTAAGTTTGCACCCTCCGCTTCGGTGGCCCGAGGTTCATGAGTTCGGATCCCAGGTGTAGACCTACACACCACTCATCAAACTATGCTGTGGTGGCATCCCATATGCAAAATAGAGGAAGATTGTCACGGATGTGACCTCAGGGACAATCTTCCTCAAGCAAAAAGGGGAAGATTGGCAACAGATATTAGCTCAGGGCCAAAATTCCAAAAAAAAAACTGCTCTAAGTATAGCAGGAGAGATGCTGAGGGAGAGACGGGGAGAGAAGTTGGCTGAAGGGCGGGGCGAGAGTGTGGAAAGGTGGGAGGTCAAGATAAAATTGGGATAGACACCTGAGGCCTCCAGGTGCCCTTTGAATGGAGGAAACTATTTTGGGAGTAGTGAGAAGACTTTGAGGCCATCCAGACTGGGTGTGGCAGGATGAAAGTGGTCATCTTGGCAGATAACTCATTATCAGGTCATGGGAAAGGAACAGGAGGCCTGAGAAAGTGTTAAGGGGAGGGGCAGAGAGATAGGGAAAGAAGGAGGAATCAACACCTCTTAGGTTACACTTTATCTTTAACACGAGGGCTGGTTATTAATCTACATGAATCCCGAAATAAAAAGTTTGCTGATTAATTGTCCTCACCTTGTCGTGGTTTATGAAATATATCCGTGTGAAGTGTGTTACTTATAGACTGCTCCTGGTTGAAGGGTTTCCTGAATGGTGTGGAAATATCTGGAATGATCTGGAAGACTCTAGAAAGTTCTGGAGGTGTAGGAATTCTGGCCAGTAGTGGGAAGAGTCAGTGCTCCATCCCGATTACATCACTTCCGTGTCCTTGGACAAATCACTTCTCCTTTCTGTGTCTCATTTCTGCATATTTATTCCGCATTCAACAAACTTTTCCTGAGTGTCTATGTGCCAGGAACATTCTAGGCACTGGGGACACAGCAGAAACAAACAAAGATCCCACCCCTCCAGGAGCTAACATTCCAGTGGGGGAAACGGACATGAAACAAATCAAGAAGATGGTTTCTGGTAACCAAATTCGTGATAACATGAAAAAGAGTGACTAGTGTGGAAGATGCCTATTTTTACTACTTTTTTATTGAGATATACATATAATAAAGTGCATAAACTTTAGAATGTTCCAGCAGAAGAGAGGCCAGTGTGGCTGGGGTGGAGTGAGTGAGGGAGGTGAGGGCAGGGAGGGGACGAGGCAGGTCATGCAGGGCCTTGTGGGCGGCGGGACGATTTTGGTTTTTACCCCAAGTGAGGTGGGAGCCATGGAGGGTTCTGAGCAGAGGAGGCACGGGACCTCACTCGGGTGCTCACGGGCACCCCCTGGCGGCTGTGGAGTGAACAGACTGAAGGGGTCCAGGGCGGGAGCTGGGAAACCAGGGATGGGGTGACTGCACTGGTCCAGGTGAGCGGTAACGGGGCTGGACCAGGCTGGGGCCGTGGAGGGGATGAGGAATTGTCAGATGCTGTTCACATTTTGGCTGGGACGCCATGGGAGCCCCAAAGACCAAGATCAGGTTTTCGTTTACCAACCATCTGCTCTTGGTCTGTGAAGGTCTGGGCCCGAGGCCTCCCAGGCACAACCCCTGGCGGGCAGAGCTGGGCTCGCATCTCCCTGCAGTGGCTGGGAAGAGACTCCATGTCCCTGAATTCTCGCGCCGGCTGAAGGACCGAGGCTGAGACACAGACGTGGGCAGGAGTGAAGCGGGCGGGAGGCCCCGACTCCAGTCCGGTTAAGACTGCACCTCACCTCTCCGGGTAGCCAGGAGTTACACCCTGGGAGGCGCACAGCCCTGGGTCCCAATCTGAAGAGGCGAGTGGGACAGGATGCTTTCACTCTGTGTCCTCCCGACTTCTTACAAGGAAGTGTCCTATTCATGTGTTACTTGCTACTTGTGTGATAAGAAAAAAGTGAAATAAACCAGTCACAAAAAGACAAATACTGCACGATTCCACTTACAGGAGGTCCCTAGAGGAGTCAGATTCATAGAGACAGGAAGTAGGACGGTGGGGCCAGGGGCTGGGGGAGGGGGATGGGGAGTTAGTGTTTAATGGAGACAGAGTGTCAGTTTGGGAAGATGAGAAAGTTCTGGAGAGGGATGGTGAGGATGGTTGCACAACAGTGTGAATGAGCTTCAATAGGCAAGATGTGGAAGCAACTCAAGTGCCCACTGACTGATAATTGGATAAAGATGTGGTACATACACAATGGACTACTACTCAGCCATAAAAAAGACAAAATCGTCTCATTGGCAACAACACGGATGGACCTTGAGGGTATTCTGTTAGGCAAAATAAGGCAGACAGAGAAGGACAAACACCATAGGATGTCACTCATATGTGGAAGATAAACACCTGGACAAAGAGAACGGATTTGTGGTTACCAGGGGAACGGGGTGGGGGTGGGTGAAAGGGGTAAAGGGGCACATATGTCTGGTGACGCATAAAAACTAGACTATTGGTGGTGAGCACGATGCAGTCTCTATGGAAACTGAACTATAATAATGTCCACCTGAAATTACACAATGTTCTAAACCATTATGACCTCAATAAAATCATAAGAAAAAAAGAACAGGGCAACAACAACAACAACAACAAACAGTGTGAATGTGCTTCAGGCCACTGAACTGTGCCCCCGAGATGGATAAGATGGTCAATTTTATGGCTGTGTGTATTTTGTCACAATTAAAAATAAAAAAAAAGAAAAAGGGAGGAAGGAGAAAGGGGGGGGAGAGAGAGACAGAGAGGAAGAGAAAGAAAGAGAAAGACAGGAAGGAAGGAAGGGGAAAAAGAGAGAAAAGAGAAACACCCCCACCCCCCACCCCCTCGGCAAGCTCCTGGAGCCCGTCCCGGCCTTGGCGCCCGCGCCCTCGTGCGTCAGCCGGGGAGCCTGGGCCCCGGGTCAGGGTCGAGGGCGCACGGCCTCCTCTGCCCACTGCTCTCTCTCCGCTTCCAGGACCCCCAGGACCACCCCCGGGGCCCGCCGCCCTCCTGCGCCCCATCTCTGCCTCCTGGGCAGAATGGACTGGCACTCGGGGTCCGGGGCGCGGGCGGGGGTGTCACACCGTCTGCAGGTGCCCTGGCCACTGCTAGCTGCCTGCACCCAGAGGGCTCTCCTGTTCTTTCCTTTTTAATTAAAAAAATTAATACTTGTGGTGAAACACATAAAATTTACCATCCTACCCATTTTGTTTGTTTTTTGCAACTCAGCATCTTCAGTCTCCCCCTTGAGCTCGAGGGCGATCCTGACAAACAGCTTCCACCAGACGGAGGCAGAAAGCACCGGGCTGGGCAGGGCCTCCCCAGGGATCTGGCCTCTTCCTCCCCCTCCTGGGGGTTGGGGTTGGGGCCCTGGTCCAAGCTCAGCATTCCTGGGGAGGGGGAAGCGGGCCACTCTGCAGCCCCTGCGCCCCCCGCCCCCCCGACAGCCACATTGACGGGCACCGGCCTCCTCCACACGCCGGGCAGGAGGGGCCCGGGAGAGCCGCCCGTCTTCCTCCACACGCACGGGCGCATGCGCACGGGAGCCCGGGCGGGGCAGGGCGTGGTCAGTGTCCACACACGTGGCTCTGGCCGGTGGCCCAGCTGGTATCATAAAGCCTGGGCTGATGGCCATGAAGAGGACCCTCAGGACACCGAACCACAGAGCCTGGATCTTGGGCCAGGAGTACAGGGGCTCCTCCTCAGAGGATACAATGCGGAGGAAGAAGATACTGGGAAGCATGAAGATGAGGCTGGGGGCTGAGGGGGACCCGACGACCCCAAAGGTATCCCGAATGGTGGGCACACACATGACGAGGGCACTGACAAGACGAGCTGCATCAGGGCCATGGCCACACGCCTCGGCCAGCATTCTGTGCTCGGAGGGCTGGTGGCGCTCCGGTAGACGGGCCGCACCTCGGGGTGGCGGATGCAGCCAAAGCCGTAATGGGCCCTGCGTGGACCATCTGGGGCCAGCTGTGAACATCTGGGCCTCCCAGCTCCTGTGGAACCCTGCATGGGCAGGTCGGGGGGCTGATGTTCTCCACTGCTGTCTCATTGCGGCCCGCAGCACAGCCAAGCTGGGACTTCCTATAGATCTGTGACCCCAGGCACCGCAGGGAGGCCTCCGCTCATCTTTGCATCGCGCGGTTCCATCCTCCCCGCTCCTCTCGGCTCCTGAAGCAGCAGCAACTCAGAATAGGGCTCTGGGATGCCTCCATCTGATCCATTTTAAGTGCACAGCTCGGTGACATTAAATACATTCACAGCGTTGTGCAACCATTGCCACCATCCGTTTCCAGAACTTTCTCACCTTCCCAAATTGAAACTCTGTGCCCATTAAACACTAATTTCCATGCCCCTCCCCCAGCCCCTGGCCCCACCATCCTACTTCCTGTCTCTGTGGATGTGACTCCTCTAGGGACCTCCTATGAGTGCAATCAGACAGTGTTTGTCCTTTTGTGTCTGGCTTGTTTCACTCAGCATCATGTCCTCAAGGTTCATCCATGGCGTAGCCTGTTCAGAGTGTCCTTCCTTTTTAAGGCTGGATAATAGTCCATTGTCTGGATGGAGGACGTCTTGCTGGTGGATTCATCCATGGCTGGACAGTTGGGTTGCTTCCCCCTCTTGGCGATTGTGAATCATGCTGCTGTGAACATGGGTGTGCAAATATCTCAACACCCTGCTTTCAATTCTTTTGAGTTTGGACCCAGAAGTGGACTTGCTGGATCATAGGATGATTCTCTTTTTAATTGTTTGAGGAACCGCCACACTGTTTTCCACAGCAGCTGCACCAGTTTACATTCCTTTTCCTTTTTGTTTATAGAATCCCAATCCTGATTCAGGCTATAACGTGCCCAGGTAAAAACACTTTCCCAGACTCCTTTGCTGCTGCCGGCAGCCCCGAGAGCCAGTTCTTTTTTTTTTTTTTTATAATTTTATTTATTTATTTTTTTCCCCCAAAGCCCCAGTAGATAGTTGTATGTCATAGCTGCACGTCCTTCTAGTTGCTGTATGTGGGACGTGGCCTCAGCATGGCCGGAGAAGCGGTGCATCGGTGCGCGCCCGGGATCCCAACCCGGGCCGCCAGCAGTGGAGCGCGCGCACTTAACCGCTAAGCCACGGGGCTGGCCCTCAAGAGCCAGTTCTGATCAATGAAGCAGGTAGAAATTTCTGCCCCAGTAAGATTACCATCCGTGCGAGGAGAAATCCTTTGCCTGTGTGGCCTGGGGCAAGTGATTTGACTCTTCTGGGTCTGGCTTTCCTCCTTCATCAAATGGCGATGAGGATCGCTCTCTGATTAGGACGAGCATCTGGACCAACTGAGTTAGTGGCATTAGCTGCTATTATTACTGTTGTGTGGGGATGCCGGCCGGGCCTCTGGGAGCCTGGGCATCTCATCATGGCATTCGGGTCCTCCCGGTCTCCTCTCTCAGCCTGAACTCAGTGCCACACACTCTGCCTTTGCTCATGCTGTTCCCTCTGCCAGGAATGCCTTTCCTGCTTCTCCCCTCATCTAAACTTACAAGGCATTTTGGGGGATTTTGCCTGCCCAGCAGCCATTCTCCCTCTCTTCTGGTAACAAAGGGGAGGAAGGGCCCATCTCTCCCTGATTCTCAGGCCATAGCCAGGTCCCTGCCTGCCAATCTCAAGGGACTGGCCACGTGACCCTGGCCTGACCAATTAGAATAATATATCACCCCCAACCTTAGAGATGGACTCAAGGATGGGCGTGTGACTCAAGCCAGCCAATGAGAGGACTGGGAGAGAGGAGCTCTCTTTCTGCTGGGGTAGCTGAGCTGGGGAGGATGGAGCAATGGGAAGTCATTCTGTTTGCCACCACTAGGGGAGGGCCCACCAAGAGGGAAGCCCCCGGAGAGGCAGGAACAGAGCCAAGATGTGGAGTCCTGACCTCATGGCTAGATCTGAGCACCTAGATACAGCCATGCCTGAAGGCATCCCTGGATTTTTCAGTTACGTATTGCTTAAGCCAGTTTGGGTTGAGTTTCTGCCACACTCAACTGAAGCCCCTGGCAGATATGACAAATGAACTCTTATCCTCCAAGGCTCAGCTCAGGTACCACACTTCCTAAAAGCCCCACCAGTCTCTCCTCCACCGCTGGAGGCCTCAGTTCCTCCTATGTTCTCCCATGATTCCCCTGTGCATCGATATGGGATTGTAATTTTTTCGGTGCCTTTTCCCATCACTAGACTGGGACTGCTTGAGGGCAGGGACCTCATTCTTGTTCATGTCAGCATCCCAGCTCCCACATGGAGCTCAACAAATGATAAATGAGTGAATGAATGATAAATGCAATACTTCCTTGAGGCACCTTATTTGACAGCGGGAGTTCCCAAAGTCTACTCAAGAATCACTCAAAGAATGAAAATTGTTATTTTTATTCATTTAAAATGTCCTGAAATCAAATGAAAACTTTTGTGCCTATGTGTTTTTTTTTTTTTCTGGAGAAAGGGACTCTCGTTTTTATCAGATTCTCGAAGAATAAGAGGTTTACAAACCTCCGCCTTATGAAAAATCCCTCCAGGAGGTGGTGGTGAAGACGTTAATTCAGTCTGAATGTCACTGTGTCCCATCTTAAAGAAATCACCCAGAGCTTGAACGAATTTTCATCGAGTAAACTTCGGTTTCTACAAGAAGTCTTTAAAATATTAAATGTCTGTCTGTGTAAGGAGAATATGGGCAAAATCGCTCATCCCCCCTTTAACAGCTGAAGAAACACGCACAGAGAAGGGAAGGGGTTTGCCCAAGGTCACACAGGAAGTTGGTGGCAGAGCTGGTCTCCCCTTTCTCGGGCAATCATCCCCCCCTTTATTTTGTCTGTTCAGCGTCTGATCCCCTTTCCTGCATGTGGGGACCTGCCTCCCACCTCCGACTTCAGAAATTCCGAAGGCCGGATATCGCTTTCCCAGCATGCCTTGCACAAGAACACGAGCGTGTGACCCGGGCATGGCTGATCACATCCTCACACTCACGATTTTGACCCCAGAGCCAGGCTAGGCATCTGGCCCCCGTTGTTCCCTTTGATTCTGAAGCCACGCAAGCTGGTTTGTGCTGCTTGCAAACAAGAATCCTGCTTAATAAAACGTCTGTTAGATTAAACCAAACTGAGGTAACCCATATCTGAGGCTAGAAAACCAGAGGTGCCACATCCACAAATTCTCAGCCTTCTGATCCGCCTAGAACATTCCTCCGAGGTCGATCTAAATTCTGTCTGTTCTCATTGTTATCTTTGATGACAGCACATGCTTCAATATAAAAGCCTTAGGAAGCAGAAAACTTAGAATTACTGAGAAGAAAGCAACAGACACCCACAGTCAATTCATGATCATTACTGTTTGTATTTTATTTTCTCCAGTCCTCTCTACGCACACATATGTGATATGTACATCTTTACGAAATGGGAGTATTTGCTACGCAGAATGTGGAAGTCACTATGCTTGTTATTCTAGGCTCCCAAAACTACTCTTTTTGTCCCCAAGTGAAGTTAGTCGTGGCCAAGGATGTTGGGCAGAGGCGTCACCTCCAGGGAGATGCTCTAAGTGTTATTTTCCTGTCTTGGTGACCGTGGAGGCACATGTCAAGACAGGGCCTCCACATTCCTGGGTCCCTGAGTGACCACCATGACACAAACTGGTCATATGTGAAGAAAAAAATCAAGGGGCCGGCCTGGTGGCGTGGCAGTTAAGTTTGCACACTCTGCCTTGGTGGCCTGGGGATCGTGGGTTCAAATCCCGGGCACGGACTGATGCACCGCTCATCAAGCCATGCTGTGGCAGCGTCCTACGTACAAAATAGAGGAAGATTGGCACAGATGTTAGCTCAGGGCCAATTTTCATCACCCAAAAAAAAAAAACACCTTTGTTGATTTAAACCACTTATTCAATGGTGATGTTTGTTACGGTAGCATATAACCAGCCTGTCCTGACCGATACCATTTTTTTAAACTTTTATTTTGAAATAATTACAGGCTCACAAGAAGTTGCAAAAATAATACAAAGAAGGGGCCAGCCTGGTGGCATAGTGGTTAAGTTTGCGCACTCTGCTTCGGCGGCCCCGGGTTTATGGGTTCAGATCTGGGGCATGGACCTACACACCGCTCATCAAGCCATGCTGTGGCGGCGTCCCATATAAAGTAGAGGAGGATGGGCACAGATGTTAGCCCAGGGCCAATCTTCCTCAGCAAAAAGAGGAGGATTGGCAACGAATGTTAGCTCAGGGCTAATCTTCCTCACACACACACACAAAAACACAAGGAAGTTCCATGGACCCTTCCTCCAGCTTCCCCCAATGGTAAGTAACATCTTACATAACTATAGTACTTTTTAAACCCAGAAAATTGACGTTAGTACAATTAACAAGACCATAGACTTAACTTGGATTTTATTGACTAATATCATTTTGTAGCCCATTTCTGTCCTATATAAGCCCTTTCTCATGCTCATAATAGGATGTTTAATGGCTGTTCAGTATCTTCCAGGTGAAACTCAGCAGGCATTGCCACTACCTTATCATTAAGCACTTTTTCTTTTTTTTTTCTTCCTGAGGAAGATTGGCCCTGAGCTAACATCTGTGCCAATCCTCCTCTATTTTGTACGTGGGTCGCCACCACAGCATAGCTGACAAGCTGTGTAGGTCTTCTTCTGGGAACCGAACCTGTGAACCTGGACCACCAAAACAGAGTGTGCCCAACTTAACCACTATTGCCGGCCCCTGAGCACTTTCGTTTCCACCAAAACCACGGAAATGATACCCGTTCACATATCTCTTAGTCTCTGAGAAATTCCTGAGAAAAGGTATAACCATTTTTAAGTCATCTTGTTGAACTGCTTTTTATCTATTTATTTATTTTTATTTTATTTATTTTTTTGGTGAGGAAGATTGGCCCTGAGCTAACGTCTGTGCCCATCTTCCTCATTTGTGGACGCCTCCACAGCATGGCTTGATGAGCGGTGCGTATGTCCGCGCTGGGGATCCAAACCCGCGAACCCCGGGGCTGCTGAAGGGGAGGGCGTGAACTTAACCACTACGCCACCAGGCCGGCCCTTGAATGCCTTTTAGAAAGCCTCGTCCATGCACAGTTGTGAATACGACGGCCCGCCTTCCCAGCGCCTTGCCAACATTGTGTTATCACTTAACAAATCTTTACCAATTTGCTAAGAAAAATGTAATGATGAAGTATTTCATCGTTTTAATTTGCATTCACTTGGTGGTTAATGAGATTAAATGGGACTAAACCTTTTTTTCATGTGCGCGCTCGTATTTCTTTTTGGTTCCTCGGTGGGGTTTCTAAAGATAAATGGCAAACAGCAAGAACTCCACTGTCGGTTTCTCAAAGTGTGTTTTTTAAGCAAACAAGCTAGTGTTTCTTTTTCAGTTCCCATCAGTTCATCTCTTAACCACATCCGCCTCCTGTTGGTTACTTAGCAACCAGCCTTCACGGGTGTCATGGAGACGCTTTGGAAACAATCATTTTCAGGATGTTCCTCGGGAGGGGCTACGTGCCTCCTCTTCATGGTTACCAAGAAAGGCGAGAAGCAGCAGGAAAGCGACATCTAAGACGAGGCTCAGAGGAAGGCGCGTTTCAGGAAGAGGGAGGTGCGTGTGCAAATGCCCAGAAGTGAGTGGTGTAAATTTCAGCAAAGCCAAGGCTGGAGGGTTGCAGGCTCACGTGATCAGGGCCCCCTGGGCACCCAGGAACTGCAGGAGTCTAGAAGCCTCTGGCCACGTGGGAAGCCCAGCCTGGCAGGAGTGAGGGTGGACGCTGGGGAACCAGGGAGGAGCCGACCACACTGGTCCAGACTAGCGATGGTGGTGGCGGTGGACCAGGCGGGAGCCAAGGATGGAGGGAGGGGTGGACGGATTGAAGAGGTACTTAGACAAGGCTGAACTGGGAGATTGGCGGGATGGTGGGGCCCCAGGGAAAGGGATGACAGCTAACTCGGATTGCTGGGGGCCACTGGGGCCACCTGTGAGGTGCGGACACAGGGTCAGAACTGGACCTGGGAGGATGTGATGAGCTGGGCTTTGGCCACCTTGTAAGTATGAATGCTCCAGAAGATACGAATGGCCTCACTGCAGTAGAAATCCTTGAGACAGGGAAATAAACTAGAAACCAACTATTCTGGTGAATTCAACATTGGTGAGGAATCAAGAAATGGTTCCTAAAATGGACGGACATGTGTCCGGGACCTCACTAGCTTGGAGAAGCTCCCAACTCCATCCTCTTATCCCTTGTCCCTAGGGTAACAGCTGTTCAGGATGTGGTGTGTTTGGGGTGTATCCTGATAGACCTTTCTCTAAATGTTTATGTGGCAGTGACATGGTTCAGAGCCAACACCCAGGATCTGGTGTGTGCACCAAAAACGGTCTCTTGCTGGACATTTCATTGTGCAGTGCTTTTCTATGCTTAGCAATGTTCTAAAGATCTTTCCATGAGTTTAATTAGACCCATGTCACTTGAAAAATTATTTTAGGATGTTCCAGTTATGGTTGCTGCATAATAAATGGCCCCACAGCTTAGCGGCTTAAAGCAACACTCGGTTTATTCTCTCATGGTTTCAGTGTGTCAGGAATGAGGGAGGGCTCGGCTGGATTGGTGGAGCCGCTGGAGGTTGGCCAGCCCTCTCTCCCCTCCCGTGGTCTTGGTGGTCTCTCCATGTGGACGTGTCTGGGCTTCCTCACAACATGGCGGCTCGGGCAGTTGGGTTGTTACATGGCAGCCCGTGGCTTCCAGAGTGAGTGTTCCAGTGGGCACGGTGGAGGCTGTGGTGCCCTGTATGACCCTCTCTGCAGTCACACTGTCACTTCCACTGGTTACTAGGGGGTCCCAAGCCGAACTCAGGGGAAGGAGAATCAGACTCCCTATCCTGATGGGGGACTTGCGAGGTTCTAGAAGTGCATGTGGGACCATCTGTCACAGTGACGTCCCATACTCCTGGCCGCCCCGCTCCCAGCCCTGCTGTGTCAGCGCACCCCACGGGCCCCGTCATGCCCTGACCACCTCACCCTCCAGACTTAAGCCACTTCATGACCATCCCTGCCCATGACTTGCTGAGGCCTCCCCTGCCTCCCTAGGGACACAGAGGCCTGCACCCCACTGTTCACCCCACCATGCTTCTCAGGGGCCACTGCACCCTCCCGGACCCAGGGCCTCTCCTCCAGACCCAAAGCAGGTCCCGGCCCCCGAGGATGCTCGTGCCCCCAAACCAGGGCTCACATCTGCGTAGGCCCGGGCAAGTACCTCACCCTCTCTGAGGCCCGCGTGTGTCGTCTGTGAGATGGGAGTGGAGTCGCCCACCCTCGGGACTGCTGGGAGAAACAGGGAGAGGAAGGCGCTGCCAGCAGGGCAGACGTGGAGGGGAAAGGGCGTCCAGGTGGACGGTGCCGGGAGCAGAGGCGGGCGGGCGGGCGAGGAGCAGGCCGCAGTGACCAGGAGCCGCCGGGGTTCAGGCGGGTGGAGGCCCCTGGCTCGTGGCCAGCGCCCACACGAGGGCCAAGCTGGCTCCAGGACCTCAGGCCAAGGTTAACGTGGGAGAGCTGAGCCACGCGGCGTGCAGCCCTGACCTCTCACCCCACCACGGCCCACGTGTCCCCGGGGCACCGTGACACTCGTGTGGACACAGACGCTCAGCCAAACTACCTCCTCCTGGTGAATCCTTTCATTTTTTCTCTTAAAAATTACCTTCCTTTTCATTGTCACCATAGAAAATACAGAAATGCCCAAAAAGGGAAGTGGACATCTCCCTGCACCTTTTGGTTTCTCATCTCCCAGCAGGCTCAGAGAGGTGCAGAGGGCTGCCCCAGGTCACACAGCCTGAAAGTGGCAGGGCCAGGATTCAAACCCACGGCCACCCGATGTAGGAGAAAGGCAAGCGGGGCTTGAGACGCCCTGGTTCCAGGACTGGCCAGGCAGCCTCGGGCAAACGCTCCCTTTCACTGGGCCTTGGTTTCCCCATCATTGAGTAAGCTGTGAGCCCACACCTCGTTTCCTGTGTTTCAGGCTTCATGAGCCTCCTTCTCAACGTGGCGCCCAATGCCCGGCCCCTCCTTTCTGGTTTCCCATGCAGCTAGGTGTCTCCATGTGACCATGTTCTGGCCACTGGGCACATCAGAGAGAGTGATGTGTCAATTTCCAGAGAGGGTGTCTAAGGGGTGGGGTGGGCCTTTCTTCTCCCCCTTGCCTCTCTGTTGATGGCTGGAATGTGCGATGGATTGATGGAGCAGCAGCAGCAGTCTTGGGCCATGAGGTGACTTTGGACATAGGGGTGGCACATACTGTAGCAGAAAGACAGGAGGAGCTCTTCTCCAACACTGCGAGGCACCCACTCCAGACTCCGACACGAGAGAGAGATGAACTCGTGTCTAATGAATCAATATTATCTTGGATTTTGCTGCCATGTACCAACAAACTATATCGCACACATACTTCTGTCATATTCAAATTCCATGTGTACTTTTTTTTCCTCTCAAGGAACTCATTTTTAAATTGGCCTCATCCTGAAATCAAGGGTGTGGTGAGCTGATTTTCTATAAACATTAAAATAAATTCAAATCTATGAAAATAAAGTCAAAGCCATTCAAATAAAGAAAACGTGAACTTCCAGAATGATGGAGTGAGGATCTTCGCAAATCGGCTCCCTAAAAGCAACAATAAAACTAGACAGAGTTGTCAAAAAAAACCATTTCGGGATTCTGGAGATTAATCAAAGGCATTTGACAAATTACGAAGCGCTTATTCAGGAAAAATTACTGAATGGCAGGTAAGAGCAGTGGGAGATTGTGCTATTTTCTGCCTGGGCCTCGCAGCCCCCGCTGGCAAGGCCAAGCCACGCAAACTAGTCAGCAGTCGGACAGGAGGTCCAGAGAATGGGACAGCCACAGCGGGCCCCACATATCCCAAGGGTCTGGAAAGCTGCGTGCGTGCGCGCGAGAGCCGGAGAGCGCCATCCAGGCAGGGATCCACGCAAGCCACTCAACGGGAGGCCGTGTGTCTGTGCCGAGAAAAGGGAAGACGATGGGTAGGCAGCAAACGCAGGTCTGACGCGCAAAGTGCCCAAGCACAGGGCCACAGCCCGGCCTCCTGACTCAGGGTGTGGACACAGCCTCTGACCCATCACTGGCTGAGCCCCAGGCTCAGCCGACCCAGGGGCAACTCCCAGAGGAAGCCAGCGTAAAAATAAAAACGAGAAATATAAAATCCTCCAAAGAAATGAACAACCCTCCAGAATCAAAACAATCAGAATCAATTCTTTACTATTTAAAAAATAAAGACAAGAATTAAAACCGAAAACCAGAAACTGAGCGGAGTCAGCAGCAGCTGCACACTGTGGGGGAGACAGACCCCACCAAGTCAGTCCAGGGATCACTAAACCAACAAACAGAAACACCAGCACAAGTCCCCGTGAGCGGTATCGGAATTCAGGGGTGCTGCTATTATTTAAAATGTTCCTTTTTGAACAAAAAAATTGCAAGACATCAAAGGAACAGGAAAGTGTGACTTACGCTGAGGAAAAAACTAGTCACCAGAGCCATCCTCTGAGGGGGTCCAGACGCTGGACTTCAAAGCTGCCACTATAATTATGTTAAAAGCACTAAAAGCAACCGTGTTTGAAGAATTAAAGGCAAGTATGATGACGACGACTCAAGAATAGAAGATCTTAATGAAGAGACAAAAATCACAGAAATGAACCCAAAGGAAGGTGGGGACGAGGAAGCTCTCCCGGATGACCTGGCTCCCACAATGCCCTGGGCTCTGCGTGTCACCGCACCGACCGCTCAGTGGGGCCCTGCCTGTTTACGTGACCGTCTCCCCAGCCCCCTCCTGGCTGCAGGCAGGGAAGGGACTGAGCTGCTTGCGTCCCGTGTGACAGGCCGGGGTGAACAAACGACGGAGAACGGCGGTGGCACCCAGTACGGCTAAGAGCCCGAGCTTGTGGTCAGATGGTGTGAGGCCCGGCAAGTCCTATTCCTTTGCCTGGGCCTCAGTGTCCTCCCCCGTGAAAATGGGTCCCAGGGGAGCTGGTGACTGGAGGACGGGGCCCTGGACATGAGGCTCCATGCAGGCCTCCAGGGCCTCAAACTGCCACGGTGCTAGGAGCGGGGAAAGAATCCACCAGAAGCCAAGGCCGTGAGTTTTGCTGTGGTTTAATTTATTACTGTTTGACATCCAGTGACACTGACATCCCCCCGCCGGGCCTGCAGACCCCGGCGAGTCTGACCTGTCCAATGAAATACAGTACGAGGAGTGGCCGGCTACATACATGCATCCACGGCTCCCACTACAGTGCTTCCAACCGTGGCCGCAGCAGGACTGCCAGGGAAGGGAAAGAAGACAGGCCTCGCGTGTGCCCGCTCATCCCCTCTCTCCATTAGACGGTTAATGCTGTTACACACGCCACCGACGCCGCGACAGGGCCAGACACAAACAGTCCTACGTCTTCTCTGCCGTATAAATATGGAAGATTCTCGTTTATATAGTTTTACCCCAAGGCTGAAACTACATCTGCTGCTACCCGTTACGCTACTGGCTACGCCGTCTCGGCTCCGGCACGAGGGGCCCGAGGTCGAGACACTGGAATGTCGGACTCAGTCTTCCTCGCTGCCACTTCCTGAGCGGTCCTGGAGGGGACAGGAGAGAGAGCGTGAGCCGGCCCCGTCCTCGGCCTAGGCTTTAGCTGTGTCTGCTAACGGAAGCACGGACGCGGGCGACACACCTGCCTTCCCAGGTGCGGGGGAGCAGCAAGAGGCGGAGCGGCCTTCGGCCCCTGCAGCCACGGCCAGGCCCCAGCGCCCACAGGACTCTCGCCCACTGGGCCTCCCTGTCCCTGTGCCCCTCGCCCGCGGCTTCAAAACCACCCTGGCCACTCCTGACCACGGAAGATCTCTGCTCTTCCGTATAAACATTTGAAACAGCGCGGCGGGAGCCACAAGACGCCTGCTGCGTCCCCACTGGGCAGAGGGGCAGCCTCACAGCCCAGACCCTGAGCTCCAGAAAACACGGGCCACCATCCCGTGCTCGGGACACCATCCACGTCCCCAGGGGGTCACGTGTGTCTGGTCAGATTTACTCCAAGACACTTGCTTTCGTTGCTACGAAAATGGCTGTGAGAAAAACAGCAACGAGGAGAAGGTGGTCACTGAACGTCACTGGGGGCCAGGCCCGTAACCCACTCGACCTCCCCGCTTCACAGAAGTGGAAACTGAGGCTCAGAAGGGAAGTGAACTGCCCGGGCTCCACAGCGGGGAAGGGCCGCACGTCCAGGCCAGAACTAGGGGACGAAGCAAGTGGGTCTGCCGCCCCCCATGCCCCTAAAACTGTGCACGGCGGGCCTGATACTCCCGCAGCCGCCCCCCGTGTGCAGGGACCGCAGCCCCCACCAGGGCACCCCTCACAGCCCCGGCCAGTGTCTGCACCACGGCGTTCACACAACTGTGGATCAGGGGACCTTCTGCCCCAGCCGATAAAGACCCAGCCCCACCGGCCTCAGCGCGGCAGCCCTGGCATCCCGGGCAGGCGGCTGCTGCGGTGGGAACACGGTGGGACACCCGTCCTGGCCCCACATGCCCAGCGGCGCTGAGCACTGGCTCTAGGGACACTTGGACTTGGTTCTGAGTTACGAGCCGTGTAACACCGAGCCTCAGTTTCCCGATCTGTGCAGTGGGGTGTTAGAGCGGGAGGGTCCAGGACCCGGCATGGGAACGCGGCCCCGTGGCGAAACCTCCCCCTCAGCCGCTCCCACCGCGCGGCCCCGTTCACCTCCTCCTGCTCCTCCTCGCTGTCGTCGTCGCTCACCACCGGCTTGGCCCGCGAGCCGCGGCTCGGCCGCCGCCGGCCCCCCTTCAGCCGATCCTGCGCCTTCTCCTTCCGGCCGAGCTTGATCTTCACTTTGACCGAGCGGGCTGGGGGGCCAGGAGGGGAAAGCACGAGAGGAGCCGTGAGCTCGGGGGCGCCTGGGAGCCGGGCGGCGGGGGATGACGGGGCCGTGGGGCCTCTGGCCCCCTCCGGTGGGCGTGGACCCCGGCCTCCCGAGCCGCCCCCACCCCAACCACTGGCCCACCCACCCCGGGACTCACACTCGGACTCCGAGCCTTCCTCCTCGGCCTCCTCCTCCTCCTCGCTCTCCTCGCCTTCGCTGTCATCCTCCTTCTCGATCTTCTGCCGCACGCTGGTGAACACTGACTGCAGGACGATGGAGTCTTCGTAGATCTGGGCGAGACACGTGGGCGAGACACGTGGGCTACAGCCCCATGGGGGCGCTGCCCGCCCTTCCCCGCCCGTGCAGGGCAGAGGGACACCTCTGTAAGCCTTTCCCAACTGTGCCCGACAGCATCAGGCTTACGAAACAGTCCCTGACAGAAGGTCAGGTGTCTTCGTTTAGCAACAGCTGCAGGTTCCTCCCTCCCTTTGAATCATAAGGAGCACCCACTTTCAAAGGCTCTGAGAAGGTCTGCAGTAATGTTAGAAACGCATGTCCCTTGTTTCAGCCAGCATCCCCCGAAACTATGACCGTAAAATCTCTTTTCCAGGAGGCACCTGTCCCTAACACCCTTAGGAAAACCTCGCTAGGCTGAGGCTGTGGTGTGTGTGTGAATTTCTTCACAGGAGAGCACACGTCCACAGGATTCCTTTCAAGGGAGTCCCCACTGAATTCAAAATAAAATTCCAGCACACACACTGGGTGCTCACAGGGTCCTCCTGGATGAAGGGGACTGAGTCTACTTCCTCTAATTTGCTTGTTGTTATTTCTGTTGTTTTTATCAGTAAGAAATACATTACTTTTTTAATTGGAAAAATACGCCAAGTTTTGGGAATAGTCGGCAAGTTTTGGGAATAGTTTAAAAATCAATCAATTCAAAAGGGAGCGAGAGGCATGTCGGTCTGGGGCCCAGCGGTGAGGGTGGCGAAGGCTGGGGGTGGGCGCCTGCTCACCAGGGAGCCCTCCAGGTTGAAGGTCTGGGCGTTCTGGCACAGAAGCATCACGTCCTTCTCCAGGTCGTTGAGGCTGCGGTACTTGTGGCTGCGGATGCGCTCCTGCGGGCGAGGGAGAAGCGGCCTTACCTCGGGGCTCCTCTGTACAGACTCGGGAGCCCCCTGGACATGAGAGCCACAGGACTGAGGCCCAGGCCATGGGTAACCTCCAAGGAGCCCCAAATGCTGGCTGCCCACTGAGACATCCTCAGGACCCTCGAGGCCATGAGGAAGCCCAAGACCAGCGTCCCTGGCCAAGAGGCCTAAGGCCCTGAGCAGGGTCCCCAAATGCCGACAGGGGCACATCCCCCAGCTACGCGGGGTTACCTTTATCTTCTTGAAGTCCACGGGCTTGCGGATGAGCTCGTAGTACTCGGGCAGCTCCTTGCGGGAGGGCAGCTGGATGAAGACCTCGCTGAGCTGGCGTCCACTGCTACTGCAGGGCGGGACACGGCGGGTCACTCACGGGCCCGCCTGCCGCGGAGCCCCCACCCCCACCTGGTGCCCCCCGCAGGGCCACCCCGTTGTTTGAGGTCACAGAGGGTGAGAAATTCAAAGCAGACTCAGGAGTTATTTCCTGAACATGTGCTGTCTTGTGAGTTCTGGAACATTCCTGAGAGGCAAGCACGCATAGAGGCCCAGGGTGCATTTGAATCAAGGCTCTGTGCTCACCTACCACCCCCGCCACCCGCCTCGGCCCTGGAGGAAAGATCATCATGTGCCACTCGTAGCACTAGAGAGAGGCAGAATCATGATTATTTGTCTATGATGCAAAAATCAGTTTGCTGTGCTGGGAGCACTGAGTGCCAGAATTTTGTGAGAAAGACCAGTTTTCACAAGCATGTTGTATGTCTCTCACAGGTGACACTCATAAGCAGTCAACCAGAGAATCTGGCAAAAACCTGTGGAGGAAAAATGTCCCCTGGCAAGATGCCAACGAAAAATAAAAGCTGTGTTCTAGTCGTTTCCACTGAGAAGGCACTTGTTTTGCACAGGGAGCAGAGTGGCCATGAGATGCGACCGGGCCTCATGTGCCATCTCCTGGGCCTCACTTTTGGAGGAACCCGTGCCCTCGGCCACCAGGTCGTGCCACCATGAGCCCAGCTGTGCTGGGGACAGGAGCTCAGAGGCAACGTCACTCCTGGGGCCTGCCCGAGGCGGGAAGCAGGCACTTCAAGAACTGAAGCTTCAACATCAACCCTCAGTTTCCCTTTCTGCTCGGTCAGCCTGGAGGACTGCCCCTCGGGGCAGCTCTGGAAGCAGGACTCTGGTGCTGTGACACAGCGGGGAGTTTTATAACAACACCCTCTCCTCATCGGGCTGGGAAGCAGTCGTCGGAGAGAGAAAAGAACAGGGAGCCCCAGGGCCCCGTCTTCTAAACCTCTGGGGGACTGCGTTCTTGAGGAATGAATGCCCTTCTCTGGGGCAACGAGCTCTGTGTGCGGATGGGCTGGAACCGGGTGTGCCTGAGGGACAGGGCGCAAGGACCACGGGGGACTTTTAAAACTGTCCTCTCTCAGACGGCGAAAAGGTCTTGGAAAGCATTGCCTTTTAGTTGCCCAAGTCTTAAGATGTTTTTCATCCTCAGAAGTCCCTGGAGAGGTCCCTCCACGCACACCAGGGGCTGACGTGACAGGCTCTTGCACTAGCCCGTCACCTCGGGATGAGAAGTGACGCGCCACAGCTCCCCACCTCACCGGGGACAAACCCCAAGTCCTTCTGATGGCTGCCTGGCCCTCTGGGTGGGGGTGCCCCTGGCCTGACGTCAGCATCCCTCTCCCACCTCCTCACCCACGTCAGGACCTGCCACGCTGCGGCCCCCCCGGGGAACCCCGGCTCCCCCCTCATCCGAGCACAAATGTCACCACTTCCTCCAGTTCCCTGATGCCCGTCCACCTCACCCTCACACTGCCTAGTAAAAAGGACGCTGGAGACGCAAGACAAAGGCGCCAACCTTCAGCGCTCGTGCCCTGAGGTGCCCCAGGGCACCCGAGGCTCTAGGAGCCGCCCTGCCCTCCGGCACCAGGCGGAGCTTGGCCTCTCCTTGCACTTGACGTCACGGGTTCACACGGGGCTCCCAGGCCTGGCCGCCTCACCGCTGTCTGAGCTCTGTCCCTGCTGGCGCGTGCAGCAGCAGCCAAGCAGCCACGTGGTCCGAGCTGCCTCGTGCCCCCTGGGGACACACGCCACGGCCCACCTGTGCACCTGCTGCCGATGGGCCCCGGACTGCGTCCGGTCTGGGATATTATGAGCAAGCAGCTCGTGTCTCACGTTTGACTCGCATCTCTCTTGGGAACACGCTTGGGGCAGAGGTGCTCGGTCACCTGGGTGGACACCGCGCCCGCGTCCACTCCTCGGCGGCGGGGGAGCCCTCCCCTCCCTGGTCCTCCGCAGCTGCCCCCGCCGCTGTCGCGCCCCCTCGACATGGCCGCCCCACAACCGGGGCGGGAACTGGGCCCTCCTCGTGTTTCATCCACGTTGCTGTGGCGAGCGGTGACGCCCGACCCCTTTCACAGGCGCGGCTCTGACGGCCCTCGCAGGCAGCGCCTGGTCACGTCTGTGTTTACTCCCCCGGAGGCCCCTGTGGGACCCGTTCACTGCAGACCCCTTCTCCACTCTGCGGCGTCTCCTTCCTCTCTGCGTGGTGTCTTCTGATGAAGGGATCTTAGTTTCAATCAAAGTCCAAGGTATCCATATTTCCTTTTATACGTGGTGCTTTTCCCGTCCTGTCAAGAAATCTTGGCCTACCCCAAGGTCACAGAGGTACTCTGTTTTCTTCTAGAAGCTTTGATACTTTATGTTATTAGATTATTACATAGGAGGCCGGTTACTCTGATCAGATTTTGTCCCTAGCAGTTATGTTCTGCACCCTTATCCTTCCTGTCTGTCTGTCTCCCCGCCAGAACACGAGCCATGAGGGCGAGACCTTGCCTGTTTTATTCACCCCTCTATCTTTGGTACCTGGAACAAAGCCTGGTACACAGTGGGTGCTTCATAAAGATCTGCTAAATGAAGGCAGAAATAGCTCAGGGTGAAAGTCGCAGGGTCATGGAGCAGGGCTTGAACCCGGGTGTCACCAAGGGTGCCCTGTCGCCCTCCCCCCAAGCCGAGTGGTCACTTACGCACCACCTGTGCCCGCAGAGGCTGGCAGCCACCACGAGGTGTCCCGTCGCAGAGAGCACCCCGTGTGCCTGCGACACCTGCTGTCTGTCTCGGGAGACCTGCTCCGAGGAGGCTGACAGGGCAGGGCTGGCTGGACTCCATCTCTGAGCCCCAGCCGCGGTGGGGATGGGGGTGAAGGAGCCGGGAAGAACCCCGAGGCTGTGAGGACCGGCCCGAGGACCCCACTTCAGACACGGAGGAAGTGCCTGCCATGGCCCTAATACCTGCAGCCCCAGCTGTCACCTGGCTGGGCAACCAGAGCAACGTGAGGAGAATCACGATGAGGATGTTCCTCTCCTGCCTCCAGATGTCAGCTCCCACAGCAGGGACTTTCCTCAACCTCGGTCAGCGCCCGTCCCCATCGCCACCACAGGACAGGAGACACACGAGGGCCCCGCCTGAACTCTTTCCTCCTCCCCAGTCCAGCCTGGCGGTAATTTCTCAAGGAACGAGCTTTGTGGCAGTAAGCGTAGCTGGGTGGGTGGAGGGTCTTGTCTAGCAGCCCTTCTCCTTGGGGCCGAAGAGCCCTGCTGGGGACCCTCATTACTTAAGCTGCCCAGGCAACACTGTCTCCCTGTGGAAATGTGCCCCCATGCCGACTCGGGGTTCTGGTGGGGCTGCCCATCACTGAGTCCCAACCTCTCCCCCCAGGACTCGGGCGGGACCAAGCAGACCAGCCCGCCAATCAGAGCCCTTCCCTGGGACTTTCTACCAGCAGCTGGGGAAGCAGAGGTCACTTTCCTCTCGGGGTGTGCGGCCTTGAGGACGGAGCCCAGAGCTGGGGTAGCTGCAGTTCACTGCATGGGGGAAGGGCAGGGGTGGCAGGACAGCCCTGGGTCCCCAGAACCAGTCTTCACTAACTCCTCCATGGCCCCCAGGCCAAAGGAATCCCTATTCTGCCTAACGGGCCTAGGACTGGGTGCCTGACATAGAGCTAGCAAGTCCAAACTGACCTGTCTCTTCAAATATATTATTGAGTTTGTCCTTAAAACATAACCACAGTATGCAGAGGAAGAGCAAAGAGAGAAGAGACAAACAGTGCCCTGAACAGGACAGAAGCACGACTCCCAGCATCTAAGGGATCATCCATCCACATCCCTTTCTAAAACGATGGAGAAACCACAGAGGTTATGAGAGCTGGCCACAGATGCACAGAGAACTGGTGCCAGGCAGGACTCGAACACAGGTCCCCGAGGTTAAGTCGGGGATCCCCCCAGCCTTGCTCATACACTGCTCTGAATCGAGGGTCAGCAAACTTTTTCTGTAAACAGCCCTGTAAATATTTTAGGCTCTGTGGGCCATACCGTATCTGTCACAACTACTCAACTCTGCATTACTGCATGAAAGTGGCCGTAGAGGATACGTAGGCAAATAGGCCTTGGCTGTGTTCCAATAAAACTTCATTTATGAACGATGAAATTTAACTTTCATATAATCTCATGTCATGAAATCTTCTTTGGATTTTCTCAAAATCATCTAAAGAAACCATTTTTAATTCACAGGCTATACATACACAGGTGGTGGGCCAGATCTGGTTTGCTGACCCCTGGTATGAACCCTAAAAACAACAGAAAGAATGTCTTTATCAGGGATGGTAACATACTGTCTGGCGTCCTCAATTCCTAATCCTCTGACCAGGGCAGACATTGCAAATGGATCACAGCACTATCCCTTGAGCTCCAACAGCCTCAGGCAGGCATAAGCAATCAACTGAAGATGGTGCTTGAGACAGATCCTCCTTGCCAAGTATGGAAGTGGTCTGATCTGCCTTGGAAGGACATCCTCTCCGTCCCTGCTCTCCTTCATAGAGTCCAGTTCAGACCATCTTCCAGTGACATCTCTTGATGACACCTGCTACCCTGGGACCATTATCTCTTTTGACTCCCAATCAGCGTATTGAGACAGCAAGGGTCCTAGATGTCGCCGGCTCAGGATGTTCAAAACTGACTGAGCACCAGAACACTGATCTGAAACAGAATCTCAGAAGGTTCTTCATAAACTTGAAAACAAAATAATGAAACACATCCAAGAGGTACTTTATTAGTACAAAGTTATTTCCTAGGTTCAATTTCTTGACATGTTACAAAGTCAAGAATATCTTAAGGATTAGAAAATTGAGAAATCTGGGGAAGATCCCCATGACTTACAAATATTTACTGAGCCTCCACCTGCCAGGTGTCCACCCCTAAAAGATGAATCTGAGTGTTGGATTTATGACTGTGCGGTACAGAAAAAATTCTGACTCACGCACAAGTGAAAGAAAATGATATTCACATCAATGAACCCGCCAACAAGAATGGCCCGTAGGCCACCTGCCCTGCGCTCTCAGCACACTCTTCCAGGAATGGAGAGTGGGAAGCTGTAATGTGGGGTCAGTGCGCCAAGGAGCCAGACAGGCTGTAGGATATGATGCTGATTTAAGTTTATAATGAGCCAAAGACACACCTCAGGGCATATGCTTCTTAACACAGTTCAGCAGTGAAATCCAAATCTCGTTTTTAAGAAACCCTGAAGCTCCCCTCCCACCCCATTAACCCAAGCTGAGAAACCACTTAGTCTGAAACCCTCATTTTGGAGGTGAGACCCTGAGCTTTGGAGAAGAGAGAGGCCCAGCCCAGGGTGACATGGCAAGCAGCAGAAGCCAGATCATAACGCAGGCATGCTCCCCGGTGTGGCATCTACTTCCGTGTGCCTGCAGGCTTCCCCAAGAAGACCCCGGACACCACGAGGCTGGCACTGTGCTGTGCTCAGAAGCCATTAGCTGTGGGTGATGAGGACAAAGAACAGATCACCCGTGACCCGTTCATGGCACTGCAGAGAACATTTCTGAAGACCAGGGAGAAGAGGACAATGAGAGGCAGAGGCAGCTCAGGCTCCCCCAACAGCTGTGGCCAGGGGTGGGAGGGGTTGGTCACGGGAGTGTGGGGAGGCCCAAGGCCACTTTCTGCGGGGCTGGGTGACCATGGCCTCGAGAAACAAGCTTCCTGCCTGGAATTAGTGTCAGCGGCCCTGCTGTTATTACTGGCAGCTCCACTGCAGAGGAGGCCTCAAGCCCCTTCTGAAGTGGCAGGGACTGCAGGATCCTGCACCAGGAACCAAAGGCACTGGGGGTCCTCAGGTCTACCTGGAGGAATGGGCAGGGAGGTGTCTGGGGGTCTGCGAGCTGGGAAAGCGGGCTGCCAGACAGGGCCACCCGACTCACCTCCACAGCTCCCGGCAGGCCCTCACACCCAGTCTTCCTTCCCTCCTGCTAATTTTTAACTTTAGTTAACTTACATTTGACTTATTATTAACTTTTAAGTTAACTTATTTCTAACTAGTTTCACCTCAGAAGTTTGACGTTTCTCAATTCATCTTTCTATTCCTTTATATAGCTGTCTCTTGGCTTAAGTGTAAATTTTACCTATTTTTTTGTGATTTCTCATTCATTTAACCTTGTTTTCGGACCATTTTTCCCCCGTCCTTTTCTTCTTCCTTATCTTTTTTTTTTTGTTTAGCTGCTTTGAATTTTCTACTTTATGCTTCCTGTCTTTCTCTTCTACTTTCATGAACATTCCTAGTACTGTTTCCCCGTGTGCAGAAGAGCACGCGCTTGCTGAAATGCACAGCACACTCTAGAAGGATGGCATCCGGGCTCCGAGGGAGGCAGAGGGGCGGAGGGTCGGGTGCGACCGGCTCACCCAAATCAGCGTGTTTCCAGAGTCCAGCTATCCGCACCTGAGCTGCTTTAAGCTTTTATGTACTTCCGGTTTTAAGACCCTTCTAGACCAGCTGCCCTGGTTTCTCTTCCTTGGCGTGATGCGTCTCTCCTGTGGTGATCCATCACCAGGAGGGAGTGAAGCCTGGGGATGGAATCGGCAGGATGACAAACAGGGCAGGAAGAGCTTCTTCCAGAAAATTCTGCAGCAGGCTCAAAACCTCAGCACAGCTTGACAGAGCTGCCCCGGCTAATGTTCCCGTGGCCTTGAGCCCCACTGGGCCCTTAGCCCGGCCTGCGCCCACACTCAGGCCGTCACTCAGTGACGGCGATCAGCACTTTTCTCAGGACATCTGATGTTGGTGCCTTCGTGCCAGAGCTGGGCGCCAAGCAGACGGTGTGACCCCAGACCTGAACGGGCAGGCGGAGGGCCGCCTCCTCCTCCTGGAGGGCTCCAGACGCAGGGCCAGCATGGCCATAAGGCTGTAGAACCCTGAGGCCTCCTGGCCCCCTCAGGAAGGGCTCCCAGACCCGCCCACCCTCCACCCCCTCCTCCCCTCTGGGGCCAACCTGAGGGGCCGGGAGCCACCAGTGGTGACCTCTCTGGGACAAGGCTTCTGTTGACACCCTTCCCAGGGGCCTGTTACATTGCCCCAGTTTTTCTTGCAAATCAAGGTACAACCTTTCAACTCTGAAGATCCAACCGCTGCCACCACAGATCTGCCTGCCACCATGGGTTCAGCCAGGCCCTTCGTCACCCACAGTGGATGCGGGGCGGGTCTAGGGGCTGCGGGCTTGGCCCATGTTATCTCATTTGGGGTCTCCACAACCCCACATCAGGCCTTCCACCTCTGTGCTGCAGACTTGGAAACTAGGCAGAGAGATGCGTGTGGAATCCAGATCTCTGACACTCGAGCCCCACAGCCACTAAGAAACTACTGCCTCCTGGCAGGGGGAGGAGGAAGAAGACCCCAAAGGGGCAGCCTGTACACATCCCCATCTTGCTGAGTCGTCTGGGCCTAAGTTGCGGGCATCTCAAGAAAAAGACGCTCTCTTCCGTGACCTCAGCATGATCAACAAGTTCAGGAGGCTCGGTGCTGCCACACCCCCACTGCCACACCCAGTCTGCCCTGGAGCTGGTAATGGCCCAGCTCTGCCCCCCAACCTGGGAGCACCAGGGGGTTCCATGGGGGTCCTGAGGCAGCGCCTTCCAGCAGAAGCACTTCTCTGAAACCTTCCTGAAGGCGCCGAGGGATGCACCCTGGTGCGCACACTGGCTGACTGGCGTCTGGAGACGCTGCCTGAATGCCTCGGCCACCACTTGCCGACTCCTTCCAAAAGATCGAGGGACAAAAACAACAGCTGGAGGCACACACAGCCCTGTGACAAGGTGCCAACCTGACCCAGGAGCCTGTGCCTGACTTATTTGCATGTTTAGATTTTTAAAGTGAAAATCCCTACTTCCAACTTAATTTCTTAATTCTAGTTTCGATTCTGGCTGTTGACCAGTGGGTTCCTCGATGCAAGTGGAGATTTCCAACCACCAAGGAGAAGGTGCTCTGCGAGGCCCTGAGCGCGGGCTTGGCCCCTAGAGACCCCGCACCTTGCTCTGCTTCCTCTGGTCCTGGGACACCGTGTGCTCGGTCTCCAGGCCTCCACACATGCTGTTCCCTCTGCCCGTGACACCTGTTCCCTCCCCTTCCCCTGGTGGGCCCCTGCTTATCCTCAGGCTCTGCTTATGTGGCACTTCTCCTGGAGGCCACCCATGCCAGTGCCAGTCAGTGGCCCGGTACTGCAGACTCTACAAGCTTTCCCCCACTGTGGCTCCATAGTGGGAAACGCTTTTTCACCATGACCCAGTAAAGGGCGAGGCTGCACAGGCCGAACCCCACACCACTCCAGGGGGCGCCACTCACAGGGCGCATGCGGCCTGGGGAGCAACGGGTGTGGCGGCCCCGAATCTGGACACGCGGGAAGGGAGCAAAAGCTTCCGAATCAGGACATTACCTGTACGGGGAGGAGGATGGGAATGCGAAGGTAATGTCCAACAGGACTGCACCCGTGTTGAAATACAGCTGGGGAACCTTGAACAATCAAAACAACATCTGGAGTGATGCCAACTGAGGGGAGGGCAGCCCGCTCGTGACATCCAGGTGCAATCCCGGCCCTCACTGCGGCCACCGGGCGGCAACAGCAGCACCACGGCCTCCTGCTCCGCCAGGCCTACTCCCCACTCTGAATCCAAACGATGACAACGTCCTGTAACCTTTCTTTGGTGCCCAGGCAGAACCAGCTGTAACAATTTGTTCTCTCCTTGGGATCCACATTTAACTCAAGTGCAGAGTCTAGCTAATTACAGGGTTCTAGAAAGCAATTTTTTTTTTTTTTTTTTTAAATCCAAATGTTTCATTTTCTCCCTTGGACAGGAGCAATTGGAAGTCTGAGACCAGAAAGTGCGCATCAGGCTCCCTCCAATTTGATTCAGCTCCAGTTCTCTTTGGTGGAACGGTGGCTGGTCCCTCAGAACCTTCCAGGCGTGTCATGAAGAATTTAACCAGAGAGAGGTCTGGCCTTCGGCCTTGGCTCGTGGGAGGCGATCTCTCAGCTCCTGGAATGTCCTGCCTGTCGGGGTGCCTTTGTTTACCTGGAGGCCTTGAGCCCAGATAGTTTAAGAATGTGATTTAGGGCAGGGGCACTGGGTCACGTGGTATCAGCTCAGCCCACAGAGGGGCTGAGGCTGATGTCAGCCACGTGGGTGGCCAGTCGTGTCTAGCGACCAAGTTCCAAAAAGAACTCGAGACACCAAGCCTTCCTTGGTTGGCAATGCTCTGTGGGTGTTGTCTCATCATGTTGCCAGGAAAGCCAGCGCTGTCTGCGGCTCCATGGGGAGGGACAAGCAGAAGTTCTGCGCATGGAACTCTCCTGGATGCTGCTCTGTGCCGCTTCCCTTGGCTGACTTTAATCTGTATCCTTTCATTGTAATAAACCATAACCGTGAGTAGAACAGCTTCCAGAGAGTCCTTTTAGAGAATTACCGAGTCTGAGGGTGGTCTCAGGGACCCCTGAACTCTGCAGCTGGTGTCAGAAGTGAGGGTGGTCTAGGGGCTGTTGCCTATCCTCACAGCAGGGTGAACCATACTGTTGTTTTCCCTATGGTTTCAAATTTCGTTTAAGAATGTCAAAACTATTCATTAAATAGGTCAACTTTGTGCCTAAACATCATCTTTGAAAGTATTTGTCATGACATCACTTTTCAACAGGAAAACATGACTGTTTTCCTGAGTTTCTGTGTCCTCCTTGATCTCTTCAGAGATTTGCGACCACCAGCAAACCAGCAAGCAGATGGACCCGGTCCAAGCTCAAGCCCAACGTTCCCCAAAGCCAGCACGTGGGAGCTCCCTCTACTGGTCGTATGTGCTGTCCCAACCGTAACTCCTCTACCGTTCTTCCCAGTCTCATGAAGAACTGCCGGCTCTGTAGCGTCATCCATTGCAGGAGGACGTGAGGTTACAGGTAAACCACACATTGGACCCTCCCTTGATGCGTCCTGCCACTTGGGTCCGACACCAGCTGGGCATGCAGCTCTGTGACTCCTCATCAAACTGGATCTCAGAATCCCTACCAGGATCTCAGCGCCCTGCAACACAACAGTCTCGACAAGGGGTCACCGAATCCTAGAGTTAGTTTTAATTTATCGTCTGACTTATGACCCAATCCTCTACAGGCTAGAAGGACGACTGTTGGCAGCAGCTAGGGGAGCCATTTTCTCTTTTGTCTCATGATATATAGCTAAATATGATGCTCAGAAGACCTTTTCAGTGAGTTGTAGGATGACTGAGAAAGTGGACGGACACTTGACATCTCCTTTTTAGATTGAAAATATTCAAGGCCTTATCAACAACTTCACGATACTGTTTCCCAGTGTCTAATTTTCTAAACCAAGGTGTGACATAATACAGGAAAGTGCACACATCTTCAGTGTGCATCTTGATGACTGTTTTCAGGTACACACCCAGATCTACAGATGGAAGATTCCCCACATCCCAGAAGGCTCCCTCATGCCCCTCCCCTGCCATTGCCCCCGTCTCGGGGTAACCACCATTTGACGCCCATCACCATGGATCAGCTTCTGAACTTCCTATAACTGGAAGCATACAGTAGGTACACATTGGTGTCTGGTTCAACAAAAGTCTGTAAGATTCTTCCTTGGAGCAGTAGTACGTCTGTTTTCGTGGCTGTTAGAATTCTGCTGTCCGATTAGCCCGCCACGGACGCATTCTCCTGCAGGTGGACGCTGGGCAGTTTCGTTTGGGGCCGTTATGACCACAGCTGCTATGAACGTGCTTGTCCACATCTCTGGTGGACATAGGCACTCAGCTCTCTCGGGTTTACAACTGGGATTGGAGCTCTAGGTAGAAAGTTTATCCGTATGGCGAGCTTTAGAAGAGACTGTCAAGAGCTCCCGTAGGCAGCGTGAGGTCTAACTGCTCCACATGCTTGCCCACTCTGGTGGGCGTGCGGAGGCCCCTCACTCTCATTTTACTGTGCATTTCCTTGATGCGACGATGTTGATGGAATGAACCCGAGCACCTTTTCACGTCCTGATTGGTCATGGGGATATCATCTTCTGGGAGCTGTCTGCTCATGTCTTTTGCCCATTTTACAAGTGGGTTGTCTTTTCTGAGTCTGTGGCAGTTTTCACTGTCTTCAGGAGGGTGTCCTCTAATGAATAGATGTCCTTAATTTTAGTGAAGTCTAACTTATGAGTCTTTTATGGCTCATGGGGTTTGTGTTCTGTTGAAGAAGTCTATGCCTATTTTGAGGCCATGAAGACTTTCTCCCATGCTTTCTTCTAGAACTTTGTTTTACCTTTCACGTTTATGTCTAATCCATTTCAAATTAATATGTCTGGTGTGAGGTGGGGTCTAGGCTCACCTTCTCCGTGTGGATATCCAGAAGGTCAGCATGACTTTCTGAAACCCCCATCCTTCCCTAGTGACCTTCAAGGGTCTTCTTCAACTTGATAATGTTAAGTTTCCCTTGGAAGAATAGCATTAGGAAGAAAACATCGGGGTCTATCGTTTTCATCGAATTTTTGCATACTCCATATTTTAAATAACTGTTAGTCTACTTTTTCCTTTGTGGAATTTGCCTCAAAGGTGAAGTCTGCAAATTAGTTCAATATTGTTTTCTCAGTACCGACGGTAATTACATTTTTAGATCTAGCAGTGGAACATGAATATGCCTTTTTCACTTCGTCATTTGTTTTTCTTCTCATAATAAAAGACTTTTTTTTTTTTTTTGGTGAGGAGATCAGCCCTGTGCTAACATCTGCCAATCCTCCTCTTTTTTGTGCTGAGGAAGACTGGCCCTGGGCTAACATTTGTGCCCATCTTCCTCCACTTTATATGGGATGCCGCCACACCATGGCTTGCCAAGTGGTGTGTCAGTGCACACCCGGGATCCGAACCGGCGAACCCCGGGCTGCCGCAGTGGAGCGCACGCACTTAACTGCCTGCACCACTGGGTTGGCACCTAAAAGATTCTTTTTTAGGGGCCATTTGCATCCTTTACTTGGGTACTACAGTCACCACCCCTAAAATTCCACACATGGTGAAAAGTCTCTCCAGGTGACGCACTGAGGGCTCACACCTCGACACTCTTCCCTCCAAAACATTTAAACTCTCTTACTTTGCTTCGCGACTAACTGCAAAGCAT
The DNA here is from genome assembly GCA_028646465.1 of Rhinoceros unicornis. NCBI lineage: Eukaryota > Metazoa > Chordata > Mammalia > Perissodactyla > Rhinocerotidae > Rhinoceros > Rhinoceros unicornis. The sequence continues at coordinate 4,373,494 of CM053548.1, read as the reverse complement.
TACTACAAAATCAAGCTGTAAACCCTCCTGTTACGAGGACAGCCATACGGCCAGTATGGACCAGAGTGGAACGAGGCACCAGAGCAGGGAAGAAGGAGCCAAATTCTGGGTGGGGTGCAGGCTTGTGCCCTGGCCGCCTTCTGCAGCTTGGCAGGACCGCCCCACACTGGCAGAACGTGCATACATGTCCTTGGAGGGCCGCAGGAGAACCGCCATTTTCCTCCTATCATTTAAATGGTACCCATGACCCAGTGCAGCTGAAAGCACTGCCGTCTTGTGTCGGGTGTGTCTGTGAGGGCGGGGACCCAGCACCTGGAGCGGAGGCTGGCCTGTGTCTTCTCAACGTGGGGCTGACCCTCGATGGCCCAGAGGCACCAAGAGGGTGGGAGGGTCTACAGAAGGGAAGCCAAGCCGCTCGCTCTCTGTTCCAGCCACACGGGAGCCTCACCACAGTCCACCGGCCACGTGGTCAGCACCCGTCACAGCACAGACCCCTCCTCCTTCCACCTCGCCCCGTCACTGTCCTCGGCCCCACCAGCCCCCTCTTCCTGGGGCGTCTCCACCTGCTGGCCCCTGGCTGGAGCGTGCCCTGACCTCCTTTCCTCAGGGCTCCTCTCCAGCGTCACTTCCCTGCCTCTGCGTCCCGCCACGTTCCTCTCCCTCATCAGGGCTGACGTTACTGTACGCTCCCTGCCCCAGAACGTAAACTCCACAAGGGCAGGGGCCCGAGACAGACACCGACCACCGTCTGCGGAGCGACTGGAGCGACAGCGGGCTCGCCGGCACACAGGGGGCCGCGAGGCCCCGCCCCCCGCTTACCTGTCCTTGTACTTGACCACCGCGTCCACGATCTTCCTCATCTTCTTGGTGAGGCTGGGCGGGTTGGGGGACAGCTTCTCGGCGGGCGGCCGCCCGCGCTTCTTCTGCTTCTTGCTGTCCTCGTCCCTGTCGCGGCTGCGGGTGCTGGCGGTCGGGGGGGAGGGGCCGGCGTCGCTGTCCCGCTTACGCTTCCGCGACGACTTCTTCTGCCGGACCTCCTCTTCGATCTCCTCCAGCGTGCCCTCCTCGATGGCCTTCAGGGTCAACAGTGGTAAAATAGGACAGCCAGCACCGAGGTCGACAAGCAGAGGCCGCGGCGCACACCCGGGGGCCGCGGACGGCCAGCGCTGCCTCCCAGCGTGCGCCCCACCCACGCCTCCTGACAGACAGACAGGTGTACGTCTCCATGAATTAAAGACTCACACCCTACCACGTGGCCCAAAGAACGCAATCCTGTGAGCCCTCCACCCAGAGGTGACACTGGTGACACTTCTGCCCTAGACCGCTGGCATCTTTTTAAATTGTGGTAAAACACACGTAACGTAAAATCGACCACTTTAACCATTTTTAAGTGTGCAGTTTGGTGACATCGGGTGCATTCACACTGTGTGCAGCCATCACCACCATCCACCTTCAGGGCTCTCCCGTTCCCCACACACACGTGCACAGTCCAGGCCACGCTGGAATCGGGTCCACGTACCACACCGTGACTCGTGTTTTTGCTTACTATAGCCTGCGTATATTTCCTGTTGTTTCTCTGCAACATAATTTTTAACGTCTGTTTAGTATTTCATTGTATAATGAGACTGACTTTAACCTTGCCCTGTTCTTGGGCATTTGGGTGGTTTCCATTGTTTTTTTAGGGAGCGGATGGGGGTACCATTCTAAGTAACGCCCTGACCGACAGCAGTCTTTCTTGTAGATAGATTCCTGGAAGTGAAACTGCTGAGTCAAAGGACATGAATGGGAACAATACTAATTTTAAAATAATCCTAATTCATTATTTCTCAATGATAACTAACTCGCATATTTTATCCCTGAAATCAAAGTGATGGGAAGGCAGGTTTCCAGGGGAGCGTGGAATCAGAAAAGACACTGGGGCCTGGCCCCAAAGGGATGCGCTGGGCATCTGTCTAGCATTTACTGGCTGTGACTATGCACTGGGCACAGGGCTGGGTGCTGAGAATACACTGCTGAGCGGAACCAGATGGGCAGTGATCACACGGACATTCCACAAATGCAGTGACAAGCAGGTCAGGTGCCAGGAAGGAGGGTGGGTGGTGCTCTGATGGTGGAGCCAATGTGTCCTGGTCAGGGAGAGCTTCCCAGAGGAGGTGTCACTAAAGCTGAGATCTGAAGAGTGGTGGGAGGGAAAGGCATCCAGGCCAAAGGAACAGCATGGAGGGCAGGTGGCAGGCAGGAGAGACTGAAAGAAGTCGGCATGGGGGAGGGCGTGCACCGCGAGCCCAGGGGGTGCAGTGGGTTGAATAGCATCCCTCAAAATTCACATCCACCTGGAACCTCAGAATGTGATCTTACGGGGAAAGAGGGTCTTAGAGATGTAATTACTTAAGGAGGGAAATGAGGGCCGGCCCCGTGGCTTAGCGGTTAAGTGCGCGTGCTCCACTGCTGGCGGCCCGGGTTCGGATCCCGGGTGCGCACCGACGCACCGCTTCTCTGGCCATGCTGAGGCCGCGTCCCACATACAGCAACTAGAAGAATGTGCAGTTATGGCATACAACTATCTACTGGGGCTTTGGGGGGAAAAATAAATAAATAAAATCTTAAAAAAAAAAAAAAGAGGGAAATGAGATCATCCTGTACTAGGGTAGGCCCCAAATCCAATGAGAGTGACCTTACGAGAGACAGAAAAGGTCACACAGAGAGACGTGGGGGAGAGGCCATTGAAGATGGCAGCAGAGACTAGAGTGACACTGCCACAAGCCAAGGAACGCCAGGGCCACCACAAGCTCTTAGAGGCAAGGAAGGACCCTCCCCTAGAGCCTTTGGAGGGAGTATGGCCCTGCTGCCACCTTGATTTTGGACTCCTAGCCTCCAGAATGGTGAGAGAATAAATTACTGCTGTTTCAAGCCACTCACTTTGTGGTAACTGTTAGAGCAGCCCTAGGAATCTAACATGCAGGCCTAGACAGTGCAGGTCGGCCAGCAGGACAGGAGTCTGGAACATTCTGAAGGGTTTTGGTATGTACAGCATCAGGGTGGCTGCCAGAAAAGTGGTGCCAGTGACACGCCCACCGCTAAGACAGGACCATTCCTGTTGGGGACACATGTATTTCTTATTACTGTAAACTTTATTGAGTCTGACATACAAAAAGGCATGTGCTCAATGGGGAAAGAACAGTCTTCAACCAATGGTGCCGGGACAACTGGATCTCCACAGGAGAAACAATGAAGTCAGGCCTAATCTTATACCACACACAAAAATTAACTTTACAGGAGCACGGACCTAAATGTAAGAGCTGAAACTCCAAAACTCTTGAAAAATAACACGTAAATCTTTGTGACCTTGGATTTGGTAACGGATTCTCAGACACGATACCAAAGCACAAGCAAAGAGAGAAAAACAGATAAACTGGACTTCATCAAAATTAACCACTTTTGTGGGGCCGGCCCGGTGGTGCAAGCGGTTAAATGCGCGCGCTCCACTGTGGCGGCCCAGGGTTCGCTGGTTTGGATCCCGGGCGTGCACCGACGCACCGCTTGTCAGGCCATGCTGTGGCGGCGTCCCATATAAAGTGGAGGAAGATGGGCACGGATGTTAGCCCAGGGCCAGTCTTCCTCAGCAAAAAGAGGAGGATTGGCAGGTGTTAGCTCAGGGCCGATCTTCCTCACACCCACACAAAAAAAATCAACCACCTTTGGGCTTCAAAGGACGCCATCAAGAAAGTGAAAAGACAACCCACAGAACAGGAGAAAGTATTGGCAAATCAGCCGTCTTATAAGAAGATATAGAAACGGCCAATAAGCACATGAAAAGATGCTCGACACCATTAGCCACCAGGGAAGTGCAATTCGGAACCACAACGATATACCACTCGACACACACTAGAATGGACAGAACTGAAAAGAAAGATAAAAAGTACTAGCGAGGATGTGGAGAAACTGGAACCTTTCTATGCTGCTGGTGGGCGTGTACAACAGTGCAGCCGCTTTGGAAAACAGTTTGTTAGTCCCTCAAAAGGTTAAATGAGAATTGCCATTGCATCTGCTTCTAGGTATAGGCCAAAGAGAAATCAAAAAGTATGTCCTTGGGCCGGCCCCGTGGCTTAGCGGTTAAGTGCGCACGCTCCGCTACTGGCGGCCCCGGTTCGGATCCCAGGCAGGCACCGACGCACCGCTTCTCCGGCCATGCTGAGGCTGCGTCCCATATACAGCAACTAGAAAGATGTGCAACTATGACATACAACTATCTGTTGGGGCTTTGGGGGAAAAAGAAAGGAGGAGGATTGGCAATAGATGTTAGCTCAGAGCTGGTCTTCCTCAGCAAAAAGAGGAGGATTAGCATGCATGTTAGCTCAGGGCTGATCTTCCTCAAAAAAAAAAAAAAAAAAAGTATGTCCTCATAAACACTCGTACACGGATGTTCACAGAAGCGCTATTCATAATGGCCAAAAAGTGGGAACGACCCCAACAGCCAACACTAATGACTGGATAAACAAAGGTGGTCCATCCGCACAATGGAAGATTATTCAGCTATAAAAACGAATGAAGTCCTGACACACGCTACAACATGGATGAACCTCGAAAACATTTTGCTAAGTGAAAGAAGTCAGATACCAAAGGATCACATATTGCACGAATTCATTGACATGAAATGTCCAGAATTGGCAAAGCTATCAAGAAAAAAAGAGATGAGTGGAGGCCTGGGGGATTAAAGAGAGGGGAAGATAGCTAAAGAGGAAAGGGCTCCTTTGTGGGGTGATGAGAATGTTCTAAAACTGATCTGCAGTGACAATTGCACAACTCTGTGAAAAACCCGTGAACTGCACATCTGAAATCGGTGAATTCTATGTGGTATGGAAATTACGTCTCAAAAAAACTAAGAAAGAAAGAAATGTGCACAAAACACTATTAGCACACTGCCAACTATCTTTTAAAAGGCAGCTGTGTCTCAAAAATGCAGGGCTGATGACGTCCCCTCGGGAGCTGTACGGGTCTGAGTTGGGCCCATGCTCCTTGTCAGGGGTTCTCTTCCTGGCCCTGGAGCCCTGGGCTGATGGTGGGGAACAGGACACCCCACCACCCCGCCCTGAGGTTCGCCTGGCTCCCTGGCACGTTGCAGTGGTCTCCTTTCATGCACAGCTCAGCAGGTGAGCAAGTCTGGGGTGTCCTGAGCTCCCAGGAGGGGACTGGAGGCCCCTGGCCACACAGACTGAGGCGGCACCGGGGCTGCAGTCAGGAGGAACCCCAGGTGTGTGACCAGAGGCCTAGGCGGGCAGCATCACACATTCCGGGGTGTGGCACTTGGCAGGGGGTAGCCGGAAGCCGCCACCTGCCTTCTCAGAAGTGCTGTTTCAGGGACAACATCAGGGTTGGGTTCTTACTCATCACCTCGGCACTCGGAGTCCCCAAGCAGGAGAGGGGTCTGATCAGTCACCGTGACCCTAGGGCTGACTGCAGTGCTGGGTACCCGTGCAGATGCAGCGCACCCTCGGCTGGAGTGGGGAGGGTAGGGGTGAGGCAGGAGGGCCCCAGCCCCTGCAGCCCTGACTCAGCCGTCCTCAACTGCTACACCACGGCCAGGTGCCACCTGCTGGAGGTTCACACCACCTCCATGAGCAGCTGCAGCCCCGAGCCTCGGGCGGGCACCTGCGCCCTCCTCCCTCCCTGCAGCCAGGCAGGAGTCCAGCTTGTGGGGGAGACGCGCCTGAAGCGGGCAGCGTGACTGCAGTCACACCCCTGGCAATCACTGACTGATTCCTGTGTCTTCCCTATCACGGGCACTCGGAGGCCAGCACCACGCTGAGACGAGCAATGCTGGACTCCACCCTCATGAAGAAGTGACTCCTCATCCCAGAAAGAGCAGTAACCCCCGCAGCGGGCTGGGGACAGCCTGGGCGCTCCCTCCTGGGTCGAGGAACTGAGGAACCTGACCCCCGTTAGGAGCCTCGCTGATGCTAATGAAGGCCGCCCAAGCAGGACGGAAGGGAAGCTGCCCAGGTTTCGGCCAGAGGCGCCCCCGCCGTGGCCGAGCCCTGCTCCCCGGCCCGCCCCGCCGGCCCTCTCCGGCGTGTACCTTGAGCCACTGCTTCTCGGTCAGCGAGTCGCTGTAGTCCACCTCCTTGCGGTGGCGGGAGCCGCGGCCGAACATCTTCTCCTCCTCCTCCTCGCAGGTCAGCCGCTCCACCTCCGCGTCATCCTTGATGATCCACGAGGGCAGCTCGTCCTCCTCCATCAGGCGCGGCTTCCGCTTCGGGTTGCGAGCCTCCTCGCGCCTGCGGTCCAGGTCCATGCGCTGGGGCACAGGCGGGCAGGGACAGAGGGAGAGAGCCGTCAGCACAGGAGAGCGGGGCACGGGGGGCACGTGGACAAGGGGCTGCCTCTCCACCGCAGGAACCAACGCTGCGGCAGGAGCGCAACAGCAGCCCTGGGTGTGCGGCGCCGAGCTGGCTCGGTGCCTACAGCAGACCCCAGCTAGACGCTCTGCTTTGGGGGCAGAGAAAACGGGAAAGGATGGGAAGGTCGCAGAAGAGGGGCCGAAGTGGGCTGCAGGTGCAAGGCCTGCCAGGGCCGAGACACCCCCCCACCCCGATTCCATGCCAACATCGGCCTCCCCTTCCAGAGGCGAAGGACGTCTGTGACCGAGGTCCTCGTCTGCCCCTTGGCCTTGGACAGCGTTAACTCCCTCTGAAAGAGTCTCGAAGTCCCATAAGCCAAGAGACCTGGGAGGACAGGCAGTCAGCGGGACTGAGGATCACGAACAGGACGGTGTGCATGTGTGCGCACGCGTGTGTGTGTGCGCGTGTGTCCGTCTTCCCTACGCTTAGGAGGAAATGGCCATGGAAGAAAGACGGGTCACTTAGGTGGCATTGTGGGGCCACCCTGAGGGCTGTCCCCAGCTCCACTACCCGCCAGGGACTCCACCATCGCCAGCGGACTTTGCTCTGACGGCAGCAGGGCGTGGCGTGTGAAGCCCTCCGGGTGCCCCGCCGCCTCTGCCCAGCCCGCGGAGCTTACCATGAATAGGTCGAACTCCTCCTCGTGCCGGGCGATCATCTGGTTCACCGTCTCGTCGTCGGGCACCTCGTCTTCTTCCTACAAGATTTCACACGCTTAGTCTGGGTGCGGGGCGGCCGGGCTGGGCGGCGGCCGGGCTCGGAGGCGAGCAGCGGCGCTCCGTGGGAGCTGAGCTGGAGGTCCCTGCGGCTGCGGCGGACGGGAACCACGCGGCAGCGAGAGGCACACACGCACACGCACACGCACGCTCCGTGGGGTCAGGGCCCTGCTGGCCGTCTCAGCCGAGGAGCCGAGGATTGAATGGGCGTGGAGACTGAACTACCTCTCACCTTTAGAGGTGGCTCCTCCAAGTCGGGGTTGACGCCCGCTGGCGGAGGGGCAGTGTGGGCGAAGCTGGCACTGCCGCTGCCCGTGCTGCAGTGTCTGCTCTGTGGATAAATAGAGGACTTCAGTCTCCAGGGCTGTCAATCCGGCGTCTTTCACCAGCAGTTTAGGAAAAAAAACCACTTCAAAGAAAAAGCAAGTACTCATCCTCTTTCCTTTCAGCCCACACTCCCTTTACTCCAAAGGGATGCAAAAAAAATAAGAGTGCAAAAAAGGTAAAAAAACAAAAATGAAAGCCGCTCATGCGTCCACCACTCACGCCGGGGAGGGGTCGGGGCCGGCGCTGCCCTCACCTCGTCCTGCTCCTCGTGCTCCAGGATGGCCTGCAGGAAGGCGCGCCGCTCGTGGCTGGAGGACTTCTGGTCGAACATGCCGGCCTGGATCACCTTCTGGTCAACGTTGAGCTTGTACTTGGCCGCGGCCAGAATCTTCTCCTCCACGCTGTTGACCGTGCAGAGGCGGAGCACGCGCACCTCGTTCTGCTGCCCGATGCGGTGGGCGCGGTCCTGCGCCTGCAGGTCCTGGGGGAAGAGACGCCGGTCAGTCCCAACTGGCTCTTTAGATCTCTGAGGGGCAGTCGACCTTGGCACGCCATCGGGAGAGGCGAGGGCCTTCTGATTCCCTGATTCTCATGCACCTGCCTCCTGCCTGGCCGTTCTGCTGCCCCAACCAGCAGCTGCACAGGCTGGAATTAGCTCAGGAAGGCGACCTGGAGCCCGTGCCAGGATGATCTCTCCCTTGAGTCCCCCCAGTCCCTTTCTATTTTTTTTGCCGAGGAAGATCGTCGCTGAGCTCACATCTGTCCCATTTTTCTTCTATTTTGTACGTGGGTTGCTGCCACAGCATGGCTTGATGAGCTGTGTGTAGGTCCGTGCCCAGGATCTGAACCGCAAACCCAGGCCACCGAAGTGGAGCGTGCTGAACTCAACCACTACGCCACCAGGCTGGCCCCTGTCCCTTTCTGTCTTACTGGGATTCGACAGGCACTCAGGACAAAAGCACAGCTTTGGACGGCAGACCCTGGGAATTACACTGCCAAGCAGTGTCCGTCACAGCTGCACGGGTCCCCTCACCTACCCCAGGAGGGCCTGTGCTTGGCGCGGCCATATCACAGTGAGGGCGTCGTTTACAGGACGGGACCAAAGCCGGGCAGCGTCGTGGTGATGCCTGGTTTGCTTTGCTTGCTACTTCCTCACTGTGCACCCCAGGCTTGGGCCCACCCTCTCTGAGCCTCAGGACTCGCTCTCAGCCCCTCTCGTGGCTATAGTGTGCATAAGAGGAGTGAACAGGCGTTGGGTACTCAGCTCAGTGCCTGGCGTGGAACAAGCTCTGTAAAAGTGGAGCCGTGGCTGCCAACACTGTTTGTATCATCACCCAGCACAGAACCAGGAGGGCTCCACGAAATCCTGTGTCGAGGCCTAGGAGCTGTGTGGGGCTGAACTCAAAATTCGCACCCAGTGGGGGCGGCAGAGGCCACACCTCGTAGGGATGGGAGTGCCCTGTGTCCAGGCTCAGCCCCAGGCTTGGCCAGTGGACCTCCTGGCAGGGCCAGTGCCCGATAACGTGCCCCTGGCCCTGCAGTGAGCTGAGTGGCCTTGAAGCCTCCCAGTGTGGCGGAGGACAGGGGTCCACGGAAGCTCTGCCCGAGGTCTGCCTTCTAGCAGGGGAGGCACACCCCAACCACCTCTCAGAAAACTGGCCAGTCATATAGGTCTGGGTGGGAACTAAACCCCAGGCTGACGGTAGGAAGGGACACTAGTAACCATCACAGGCATTCGTCTATCAGACGGGCTACAGTTTACACGCTGATAACCAGTGCTGCTAGGCTGCGAAGAAGGGCACGCTCGCACCCTGTGGACAGAAGAGAAACCTCGGGCAGCCTGCTGGAGGCCTCTTCAGCAGAAGCAACTAGAGTGTGAAAGGGACATGCCGTGGGCTGAGCATCCCACCTCTCAGGGTTGACCTGGCCAGCGCTCCACGAGAGGGACCAGAGGGCTCCCCGAGGGGCTGGTGGTCATGCTGAGAAAGAGAAAACCTAGACGCCTGCCAACTGGGGCTGAGTAAGAAGTCTGGGGGCCGCCATACACCGGGACAGCTGGCAGCTGACGAAATGGCTGCAAAGAGTCCCAGTGTGCTCACACAGGGACGTGAAACACACCGGCTGCCAAAGGGAAGAGACGTGCTAGAACGTGCTTGTATTTGCGTGAAAAGCAGAACACACGCGTGTGCATACAGGTGGATGCTGGGGTCTCTCAGAGAAGAGGAGTGGTGGTGGGGAAGGGAAAAAGGGACTCCAGTTCATGTGACTTCGAGTTATTGGTATTCGCATTTCTTAAGAAACAAGAAGATATTACTTTTATAACAAAACATACGGAAAGTTAAAAACCTACGTAAAAGCTGCTGCATCTGTAAAATTCCATATCGCTGACTACTGGCACGGAGCCCCGTGGAGGGTATACAGATAAGAAGCAAGAGCATCAGTACACAAAGGGCACAAAGTATGCTCCAAATGTTGTCTTAAAAGCGCCAGCATGAGTGTGCTCACACAGAACACGGCCCGGAAGGACCTGATAACGGAAACAGTGGCCACCACGCCAGTGACAGGACGGGGGCCTTTTCCACTATCTTTACGCTGTTACGTAATACCAGGATTTTTTTTTTTTTTTAATAACAATGGAATGTATTTTTTTCATAATCAGAGCAAAAAGCTCTTTTTGTTTTGAGAAACTGAGGAAAATAAATCCTCTCTGGGCTTCTCTCCAAAGGCCTCAGGAGGTGTGGGTGCTGCTGCTCCAGGCTCCAGGGCCCCAGGAGAACGTCAGGAGGACGGGGCACTCACGACAGAGGGCGGGGGATCCACGAGGCCTCGAGCCCCTCCCTGCAGGGTGCCAGCCCGCTCTCACCTGGTGGGGGTTCCAGTCACTGTCGAAAATGATCACAGTGTCGGCCGACTGGAGGTTGAGCCCGAGCCCCCCGGCCCGGGTGCTGAGCAGGAAGATGAAGTACTCGGAGCCGGGCTCGTTGAAGGTCTTCAGCAGCATGCCCCGGTCCTCCGCTTTCGTGGTTCCTGCCGGGCGCAGGGAGCACAGGCTTAGCATCGTGACCGTGGTGGGAGGTGTGGTGGCGAGGAGAGATCGAGCTTCGGAGAGTGGCGACTGCCCACAGGTGCCCCACAGGGGCCACCTGAGCCATGGCCACACTCGCTCAACAGTGACACTACTGTCACTCCTGTCACCCTAGGAGATGAAAATGAGCCCCAACTGGCCGGCTGCATCTCCTCCGTGTAAAAGGGGGCCACTGTGGGTCTAAAGGAGGCGCCCAGAGCCCAGCCAACACCCAGGCAACAGGGGCTGTCCCATCAGTGCTGTTGTCCCACCATCCCCTGCCCAGCTGCTCCCCAGGGTGGTGGGAGATACGTCGGCTAATGCTGATAACACCACGCCCCACAAAAAAGCGGAACAAGTAACTCGCCAGAGGCCGAGTGCCTGCCCTCAACCCTACCTTCATGGGACCCCTCGGTTCACACAGAAAACCGTCTACAGGCAAGCACCCAGGTGCCTTATACCGGGAACTCGTTTCCCTTCGGGCAGGACCAGCACCCCCCTGCATCAAGTCACAGGGACTCTTGTGTGACAGCCAGGACACGATCCTCAGCGTCGTGAGCATCAGAGGGGCGTCTAAGCTCCTCAGGCTGCTGTCAGCTCAGAACAAAAAGAGCTTTGGCAAAATCAGGAGTCCTTTGTGGCGAAGAAATGGAAGTCAAATGCTTCCTGCCACTTGCTCAACACATCCCAATGACCAGTGCAGAAGCCTGATGCCCACCAGATCCCGGGCTCCAGATGTGCTCACAGCTGCCCACCCTGAGGAGGGGCTGAGGCCTCGAGTGGGGCAGGGCCAGGCCCCTCGCTCTCACGACTCTGCCACTGGAAGGTTCCACTTCACATGATACTGAGCCCCCACCCTTCATCCTCTTTTTACCAGATCATCTACTGTGTGGCACTGACCGCAAGAGGTACTAGGGATCCAACCGTGGCCGAGCCCACGGAGGTCCTCCTCCTTATGGAGAAGACTCTCACCGTGGAGAGAAAAGAAAAAACAGGGCAAAGGGACAGACATTGGGGTGAGTGGGAACACGCTCTCGGCATACAGCCTCTCCTCTGGGGGTCGGGACGGTGACACAGACAGGGACCGGCGCTCCCAAAGGCTCGGGCCCTGAAGGAGGGGAGAGGCCCGGCCACGCTGGCCTCCCCAGGGCTGCGGTTTTCAGTCTCCAAGCTGTGGGAAGTGCCTGAAGGAGGCAGGGGCCAGGGCGGACCCCCGGCCAGATCTGTGTTTGTAAGGGGGGCCCTGGACAGAACTCCAAGAAAGGGCTGAAGGAAGGCCAGGTGGGCATTCAGGGCCAGGTGGGGAGAGCAGAGACCAACAGACCATCGGTCCGGAAACCACAGGGCCACGAGATGCCCAGCAAAAGACAAAACGGGGCACAGAGGTTCGGGGCGTCTGGCCATGGAGATGCACCTAGCAATGAGCTTAGATAAAGGCTCTGAGAAGTCGCGTGGGCAAAGAAGAAACCTGCTTAACCACGTTTACTGCAGCGGCTCCCAAGTTCACTTTTCTTGTGAGGCGTCTCACAGAGTGGGGACCCCTCTAGGGCCTTCCTGGCCAGTCGACAAGTGTCCGACCACGTGTCCTGCATGCTGCCAGCATCTCACTCAGCCCCTTCCTCCCCCGCAACGTGCTGGGGAAAAGGCAGAGACACAGGACTTCCCGGGCGAGTATGGGGCTGCAGCTGGCACTGTCCCCAGGGGAACTGTCACCCCACAGCAGCTGCTTCCCTCCCCCCTGCTACTCCTGGAGTTCCCGCAAGGACGAGCGTGACCAGCGACAGCTCCACAGCCACCCGGGCAGTGGAGAGCTGGGCACGGGGCTCACAGCAGCCTGATGAGAGCCAGCCCCCTGGACCTCTGGGGAATAGACGGACCACCTCTCTGCTGGGCACACTGAGCAGGCAGAAGGGAAGCCTGGACAGGATGCCTGAGAATGAAGCCAAAAGGGAGCGCAGTCAAGAGCTGGAGAGAGTCCCTCCAACATGATCTGGACACCTGGATCCAGCTGTGCCTGAACCTCTGAGGTTCAATGCTTTTTGCCGTATGCCCATAGAATATGGGTGCCTGTCTTTTCTAACCAAAACAGGGGTGTCGGGTGCCCCTTAACCACTGGTCCCAGGGTTTCGGTGGGAAGACCACACGCCGCATGCTCAGGAGACCTGGATGTCAGGTCCAGCTCGGCCACTCTCCCAGGCTGTGGGCTCCGATCCAGCCTCCGTACTTTCAGAGCCCTCCCTCCCAGTCCCGCGAGCCTGGCACCTGCTAACCCTAGACGCTCCGGGCCTCGTCCCGCCTCGCAAGGGAGGGCACACGGGCCAGAAGCTTCGGCAGCAGTGGATAATGAGGCCCCTTAACAAACGGCCCTCTCTCTGGCACACTCACCATCGAGCCTGAGGTATTTAAAGCCGCGATACGCAAAATAATCTTCCATGATGGTCATGAGGGAGGTCATCTGACAGAAAAGCAGCACTTTGTGGTTGGTGGCACGGAGTTTGGGGAGGATTCTATCGAGCAGCTCAAACTTCCCCGAGGCTCGGTACAGGTCCAGCCTGGCGGGCAGAGGGGGCGGGGAGAAGCACCCAGCATTAACCATGGCACCTTGCAGAGGACGAAGCAAGCACGCTCCCATCTCTAGGCTGCCCTGAGCTGGCCTGGGCGGCTGGTCCTCAGGCTCGAGGGGCACAGAGGGGCTTCCTGGGCAGAACTACGCCCCACAGTTTCAGCAAAGCCATTTCAATCCAACTGGAATAAACAGGCCCCCCCCTTGTAACGTGACGCCATGATCATCGTCCAACTTGGATACTTAAGGAGAGGAGGTGAGCTTAGCAACGACTCCTGGACAAGCGGTGTGAACGGCGGCTGCCCTGGGAAGCCAGACCTCGTCTCCCTTCCTGTCACAGAACTTTTAGGAGCAAAGGCTCACACTGGAGAGCACCTACAATGCACCACACGCAGGGCTGAGGGCCACAGTAGCTTCTCTCATTCACTCCGGTCAACAACCCCCAGTTTACAGACCGAGAAACTGAGGCTGGGGGGACAGAGCAACGTGGCTGCTGACACACTAGGGCCAGGACTTAAACCCAGGTCTGTGAGGCCCATTACGCGGTTTCGTATAAAACACACACAGCAAAAGGACTTTTTGCTCTTTACACGGTGCCTCTGCTCTTGGAAACGCTTTAATATCCTGGGGAAATGACGGTGGCTTAGCCACAGGAGTGCTCTTAGCAAGGCTGCCTGCGATGGTGACAGCGAGAGGCAGCATCCACGTCCAACGCCAGAGCTTAACGAAGTCTGGGCCGCGTGGGACAAGCAACGCTGGGGAACACTCAGGGCAAGTGGGAGCATGCCGTAGGGAGTGTCCCTCTCTTAGCGGACAGAGCTTAAGCTCCGAGTGGTTAAGAAGCTGTCAAGGGTCACAGAGCCCCGAGGTGGCACAGCGGGGCCTGGAAGCCAGGTCTGCCTCTCCAGGTCAATGGTGGTCAACTCGCAAAGGGTGGAGGGCTTTTATTCTCTTCTTTGGGTTCGTCTACATTTTCTAAATTTTCTGCCATGAAATTGCACAAATATAATAAAAGGAATAAAGCCATCCAAACTAGTGAGGACCACCCCTACGTGGGCCGTCTACCCACTGCCCCGAGCTGGGGAGCTTCTCACCCTTGGACGATGCCGCCGGTAAAGCCCAGGTGCTCGGAAAAGGATTCCTGGAACGGAAGGAGAGACGAGTCAGCGCGGGGCAGTCTCGGCGCCCTCCTGCCAGTGCTCAGCCACCGCCCACGGCAGCTCCGGGCCCACACCGCGTCCCCTGCCCCATGCTCCCCCAATGGAGGAAAGGAAGCCATGGTACAACACTCTCAACCACACAAAAGAGCACCAGGATCACGTGTGCCCGTGCCCGTCCTCGGAGAGCTGAAACGGGATCCCAGGGGCACTGGGGGATTTGGAAGGACCTGGAAGGTTACGCCAAAAAAGTACGGATGTATGTGTGCTTTTTTAAAGCAAGAATCCAGACTTTCAAAGGGTCCCGTGGCCCAAAAAGGTTCTGACCCAGAGACTGTACTGCAGAGCGCGGCTGCTCGTGATGCGCTGACCAGGACGGCCCTGCATGACACCGAGTGGGGAAGCCAGGATGCCAGCGCAGAGGCAGCAGGACCCCACCAGGTGGGAACATGGCCCCAAAGAACCGTCTGGATGCTTCCCTGGTTATCTGAGGGTGGGCTCTCATTTCTGTCCCACATTTCCCTACAGCGTTTGGATTCTTTACAATAAGCACTTGCAAACAGAAAACTCAATAAAGAGACAAATGTATACGCATTACCTATTTAAAATATTAAAAACTATCATTTTTGAAAACTGTCAGGGAGAAGCAAGCTGGGTCTGCCTGGGGGCTCAGCACAGACAGCCGTCCAGGAGAGGGGGCCCGCGGGAGCCTCACCTCGATGTGCTGGAACATGTACGGGTGGTTGCAGATCTTCCTCAGCTGCATGATGGTGTTCATCAGGGTCTTGGTGCCGCCTTTGCCCTGGGGGGGACATAAAAAGGCTTCCAAATCAGGCCTTGTCCCCGGGGCGGGTGGGGCAGAAGGAGAAGCTTGGGAGGAGGTGTGGTTTGAGGCAGAGAAATCAGGAGTGAGGAGCTGGCTCCTGTGGGGACCCAGAGGCCCGGATGAAGCCCTGGGGGGAGCAGAGGCGGCCTTGCACCCTGGAGGGGTAGAGGGGTGGGCGGGATGGAAGGGAAACAAGACTGGCAGAGCTGAGGCCGAATCACAAATGCTCTGCAAGGCCAGCTTCGTCCTGGGCATTGTTGGGGGCCTAGGGGGCTGCGGCCGATGCGCCATGATGCTTAGGAAGATCGCTGGCTACAGGATGAAGGGAGGACGCAGACAGGTGATGCCCTGGGCCGGAAGTAAACTAGGCATCGAGCTGCTGCCACAGCTCAGGTAAGGGGCCCAAACTCAACATCTAGAGGAAATGGGGAGGCAGGGCCAAGCTCGAGGCACTGGGCGCAGGATCAAGGGGCCTGGGAGGACAATTTTACTCCTTGTGAGGGGAGCTGGGGCGGGTGGGGCCTGGGACCTGAGAGCAGCCCACCCAGCCCCCACTCCTCTCTACTGTAAGCACCCCTGAACCTCACTTGACAACAAGGTGAAGGGGCTCAGTGGCTGTGGCTGTTGAAGCAGCTCTTTCCCAGCTGGGAATGTGGGCTCACTAGAACATTCTAACTGTGCAGGGGTCAGTGCTGGGTCCCACGTTGCCGACTGACACACACTCAGGAGCCAGCGTTTCATAAACACGCAGGGGCTGACAGGAGGGTCTTGGGGGACTGAGCCCCTGAAACGGGCCATGAGCCTCTGCTCCCGCAGCATGACTGGGCTTGTGCACAGCAGTGATGGCTACTCAGTGCTCCCAGGATCACAACCAGATTGGGCCTCGACCGCAACCATCAACTCCAAGGAGGCGGCAGGCCAGCCGGCTACAGCGTGCTCAAGCCCCGCACACCGGCTGGCCCGACCCGCCTGCCCTGGACGCCTGGGTGGGGAGGGCCCGGCCAACCTTCTTGTCCTTCTCGGAGCCGTCCGTCAGCAGCACCCCCTTGGCCTGCATGTGCCGGTAGAGCACGCGCTGCAGCGCCGACATGTCACACTTGATGACGTACTCCACCTGCAGGGGACACGCGGCACCGGTCAGGGGGCCGAGGGCCCTGACCCAATCCCCCCGCCCTGGGCCTCTCATCTGCGAGCCTCTCGGAGGCATCCTGGGCCCCGGGAGGGTGCTGATCGGGGCACATGGGGTGACGGTGAGGAGCCCCACAGCCAGCGGGACGAGGGGAGACGGGCTCTGGTAGACACACCAGGGCAGAGAAACACAGAGGAGGGGCCTGGGCGAGAGCGGGCAACTCGGCCACCTGCCGAAGGCCCCTCCACAGCCGGCCAGGAGACAAGCGGCAAGGATGGCTGGAGGGGCGACTGCCCAGGGACTTCTGAGCCCAGCCGGGGGGAGGGAACGGGGTCCTGGGGCCGCTGTGGGGCTGGGCCTGTGAGCAAGAACCTAGTCATCCAGGGTGGGGAGCGGCCCATCGAGCCATGGCCTCCCAGTGCCCCCAACGTGGTCGGGCCGGCCCTGCCAGGGATCCGGCCCCCAACAGCACGGCGGGCCTGTGCTCTAAGCCACACACCCACCTTCTGCTTTGTAGACCTGGGGTGAATGGCCGTCCCCAGGCTGCGACAACTCCAGCACGCCAAGGTGAGGCCAGGGCCACGAGGCCAGGGCCATGAGACACCACAGCAGAGCCGCCTGACTGCACCCACCCTGGGAAGCCCCTGAAACGCCGCATCATGGCTACTTCTGCTCAAAATTCCCACGGTACCTTTTCAGGCAACTGAGCTTCGACTTCCTTCTTGAGCCGCCGGAGCAGGAAGGGCCGCAGCACTTTGTGCAGACGCCGGATGATGAGAATGGTCTCCTCCTCATTCAGGTCCACCTGGCAGCCCCGAGACACGCAAACCAGGCGTCACCTCCAGAAAAGGCAGGCAGGCACGCGGGGGGTGAGGGGGGGCAGGTAGGGTCAGCCAGCTTTGCCTCACACTCAGCGCCTCCTTTCCAGACTGCCTGCTGCTTTCTGGGGTATGGCGGGGCACCCTCCCCCTTTGGAAAATTGCAAGGACCTGGGACCTTCCATGGAATTCCTGGGACGTGGAACCGAAGGTCCCAGGCACGACATTCCAAAGGCCTTATGAAACACTGCAGGACACTCTGTCACTTCCCCCAAAGTGATACAAACTCAGCTCTGGAAACCTGTCAACACGTCCAAACAGAAGCCAGACAGCACAGCGGGGGGTCCCAGTTACAAAACGTTTGGTGTAAACTGGATGATTCTCACGGAGGGCTCTGTCACTAGGAGCCCCAAATCCACTCTCATTTCAGCCTAGGTGGGACAGAGGGAAAGAAAGACTGCCCTCCCAGGGTGCCTGCTACTCTGATAAAAAGATAAATTAAAAACAATTTTTTAGGGGCCAGCCTGGTGGCGTAGTGGTTAAGTTCGCGCTCTGCTTTGGCGGCCCGGGGTTTACAGGTTTGGATCACAAGTGCAGACTTAGGCACCACTTGTCAACCCATGCTGTGGCGATGACCCACATACAAAATAGAGGAAGACTGCCACAGATGTTAGCTCAGGGCCAATCTTCCTCAGCAAAAATAAATAAATAAATAAGTAAATAAGTAAATAAAAATATATATTTTTTTAAAACTGAAAAATAAGACGCCACCTGAATTTTTCTCCCATGAGCCCCCAACACTCTCTTGGCAGAGCTTTTATTCAACTTGGAAATAAATGAAACGAGACCACTTGCAGCCCAGCTCTTAGGATGGGGGTCTTGGGATTCTGAAAACTGGGGCTCCTTTATTATGAGACTCTTGGCAAGGCCTCAGTTTCTCCTTCCGAAGGGCTTCAGCCTCAACTGGTGCCAAGGAGGGGGTACCTCATGGAGGATGCTGGCAGAGGACCCCCTGTAACACAGTGTGGTGGCCCCCACTGTCCTGGACCTAAGAAAAACCTCATAATCAGGAACTAGTTGGCTGGGCCGATGGACCAGCAGCCCTGGGTGGACTCAGGCCACTTAACCTCCTTCAACAGAAAACGCAGCTGGCCCTCAGACAGACGGACAGCGCCACCCAGGCCATACAGACATGAAGAAACACCGGCCATGGCTCTCTTTAAAAACAAGATATACAGGGGGCCAGCCCGGTGGCGCAAGCAGTTAAGTGCACGCGCTCCGCTGTGGCAGCCCAGGGTTCGCCGGTTCGGATCCCAGGCACGCACCGACGCACCGCTTGTCAGGCCATGCTGTGGCGGCGTCCCATATGAAGTGGAGGAAAATGGGCACGGGTGTTAGCCCAGGGCCAGTCTTCCTCAGCAAAAAGAGGAGGATTGGCAGGTATTAGCTCAGGACCAATCTTCCTCACAAAAGAAAAATAATAATAATAAAAATAAAAAAAAATAACAAAATAAAAACAAGATATACAGAATCTGACCATGTTGCTCTCTTGACTGAAACCTTCCGAGCTTCCCATTGCCCTTAGAGTGAAATCTGAACCCCCAGAAAGGCCTGCCAGGACCCCTGGGCCCCCTAGCTGCACCTTCACGCCCTCGCTCCTTGCAGGCCCCACAGCTGCCTCAGGGCCACACTTCCTGACGTGGCCTCCCTGTGCCCGGGGAGCAGGTCACAGAAGCCCCGAGCCTCCCCCCAGAGTTCACCCTCACGCTCTCTGCCCTTCTCCTCTGGGGCCCTCGTGGCTCCTCCAGCCGCGGATGCCAGGGCCGCCTTGCTCCAGGAAGACAGGGACTCCTGCCCTGGCAGCCAGCCCAGGCCCTGCCCATCGTGGTGGGGACTCAACGCACACCCACCAGGGCAGCCAGCTGAGCCCGGGACGGTCCTCTCAGACACAGCTCCTCTGCGGGCGGCCCACCACCTCGGCTCCCCGCCTGGCCCTGCTGCCGCGGGGCCGGCCCCGCACACCCACCTTCTCCCCGGTCATGGCGAAGGGTGCGTTGAACCACTGCTCGAAGGTGCTGCAGCTCTTGAAGATGGTGGGCAGCAGGAAGTTGAGCAGCGCCCAGAGCTCGGGCAGCTTGTTCTGCAGTGGCGTGCCCGTCAGCAGCAGGCGGCGCGGGGCCACGTAGTGCGTGTTGAGGACCTGCGTTAGCTTGCAGTGGTGGTTCTTCATGCGGTGGCCCTCGTCCACGATCATGTACTTCCAACGGATCTGCGGGTCCCAGAGCAGGCGGTCAGGGGAGGGGGCCGCAGGGCTGCCCAGCAGAGCAGGATGCTCAAGAGCTGTGGTCAGGAGGGCTGCGGATGGAGAGCGTGTCCAGGTGGACAACGCCCCCTGATGAGGGACCGGCCCACCGAGTGACAGCCCCACCACGCGGCCTCTATAAAGCACGGGGTGAGGACGGACACACGGACAGGGAGACATGCCTGTAACCTGCTGTCGGGTGTTCAAGGCAGGGTGCAGAAAGCACTCTGGTTTCCCCCAAAATCATATGTGCTAGTATGTAGCACAGAGAAGTCCCCCAATGACACACTCCTCGCTGATCAGAGAGGCCCCCTGGCGGGGAGCGTCTACAGGGGCCGTGGCTCAGTAACGGGTCTACCGTCCAGTCAGCAGGCTGCCTCTCAGGCAGGAACATCACAGGCAGGTTCAGAGTGTGAGCCTGGGCGGCCAGGGCTACGCCCCAGAACCTGCTGTCAGCTCCATGTGGGACGGACACGGTGCACGGGAGTCTGGCAGGGGGAGCCCCAGGTTTAAATCCAGCTGGCGTCTCCGGGTGAGCCTGGCGAGCCTCAGGGACACTCTGCACTCCAGGTTCCCCCTCCCGGGGACACGGGGAGGCCTGAGTGAGGCCGTGCACGTCAGGTGCCCCGGAAGAAAAGGGCAGAGCTGACGGGGGCACGGGCCCAGCAGACATTTCCCAAGAGGAACCCCTATCGTGAGGCGTTTACACTAACTAAAGCCATCGTCAGGTAAGCACAGGACTTTTGGAGCCCCATTCTTGGGCTTGGGACAGGCCTGGCTTTCGACCAAGTCAGAAGGGTGACCCACAGTGCAGGCTCGAGGGTGAGTGTGCGCACGCGGGACACCAGCTCCCTGGGCCTCGGTTTCCTCATCCGGAGGCTGGGGGATGCACAGCGAGCACCCACCAGCATCTCTATGATCAAGCCCCGAGGTGTGGTCACGTGTAAGCAGCTCCTCCACCCTGGGTCAAAAACTCCACCACCCGCTTCACGCCACCGGATGGTCAGTGGTGAGAGCAGAAGCATCATCCTCAGCCTCTGCCCTCCCCAAACCAGGAAACGAGCTTTCTGAGGGAAACGGACAGTGCCTGTTTTATATCCGGGTCACAGCACATCCTCAGTGTTCACCGATGGCCTCACTAGAGCTGCCTTCTCTACTGGGTCAGCTACGAGGCTCCCAGGCCGACGGAACACACGGGGCCTCAGAGTGCTCGGCCCCGAACGCTGAATCGCTCCTGCCTAGGGGGCTGGTTTCCTGTGGGCTGCGGTGGGGGAGACACGGCCACCCGGGCAGGACGGCCAAGGGCTCTGGAGACTAGGCTGGCCTGGAGGCACCATGGTGACAAGGCTCTCTGGGCAGAAGCCCAGGGAGGAGCTAGTCCACGTGCTACACAGACAGCCCCAATCTCTGGACCCACGCAGGGCCAGCCTGGGAACAGTCAGAGAGGCAAACCTGAGGTCAGCCTGCACCAGGCCGTTCACACACGCTGAGCAGCTGTCTCCACACACGTGCAGGGGACTCACTGAGAAACGACTTGCAAGGGGGCTTTGAGAAGACAGGGAGCATGACACTGCCTGACAACCCCAGGTCAGGCCAGCTCACGTGCTCCCCACCGGCACTGCCCGTGCGGTGTGTTCTACACGAGGACACGCTACCTTGGCGAGGATGTGCTTGTCTTTAATGATGTACTCGTATGTCGTCAGCAAGACATTGAACTTGCCGCTGCGCAGCTGGGGGACGAACGCACGTCTGGCTGCTGGAGAGCCCTGGGAGGGGAGAAGGCACACATCTGAGCTCCCGGGGACGCGGCAGCCGGGTCACAGCACTCCTGACGAGGGCGGAGTGCTGGGCACGGCCACCGGCCCGTCCTCCAACCCCGACTGCGGAGCGCCAACTGCAGGGAGCAGACAAAGGCGTGTGGGCCATCGGCGGCCCGGGCCCTCTGGGAAGCTTGCTGCCTGCACCACCATCTGCCCCGCTCCTGGTGGCCGATCAGCTGCCCTCCTCTTCCCGGGTCCCAGCTCAGGCCTCCACGCTGGAGAACTGGGCCTCCACCTCAACGCCCCCCCCGAGAGTGCAGGCCACCGGGACCACTCCCTGACGGCAGCTGCAGCCCCTCCCCAACTAGCAAATGTGCCCTGTCCGTCTCCAGTTGCAAACTCCTACCCAGCTGACCAGGGCCCCAGGCTGTGAGCTCTCTCCAGGCTCACGTTCCAGGCAGATCGATCATCACTGGGTCCCCTAAGCTCTTGCCAGCATGACCTTTAGCTCCTCAAAGGCACCAAGTTCTCCCCCCAGATGCCACTCCCTCTGCGGGGACCCCTTTTCCCCATCACGGGGCTGAGAGCCTCACAGCACATGGAGAAGAGCCTGCACCCGGGAGGCCAGAGACACAACCCAGCTCTGCCACTATGTGGCTGCGTGAGGCCCTCTATGCCTCCGTTTCCCCACCAGGACAACAGGGACAATTAGTCCCCATTTCACAGGGTGACCTGAGCTAGGTACAGCACTCAGTGCAGGTGTGCACAGAGCCCACATGTCCCCTGTCACACAGCGGCCCATGGTGTATAGTCATTAAGTCACCGTGCACCAACAGGTTTTAACCAAAGCTCAAAGGAGAATAACAAAATCTTCTAGTGAATGCATGAATGTCACCATATTCCACAAACTGAGTCCATAACTTCACTTAAAAAGCATTAACCCCAAAAGGAAATAAAATAAGTGATCCCAAACCTGCATTAACAGCACAGTCCCACGTGTATAACACAGGAAGATGCACGCATACACCTCGTGTCATTAACGCAAACGAGGTTCCCTCCCCACTCACCTGTCCGTGCCGCTCTCCCACCCCGACCACGCCCACCTCCCAGGCTGTGACGTACCTTGTAGGACACCTTCACCACCGAGGGGGCCCACTTGTCAAATTCGTATGCCCAGTTTGACAGCGTTCTGAGAGAAACAAGGAAGGGACAGTCAGGTTCTAGCTCAGTCAACAGCTCAGCGTCCACACCAATGTCCATGGGAAGGCAGGCCGATGTGGCCGTGACCCTCAGAGCCGGCAGAGTAACTGACCGTCTGTGGGAAGGAGGGGAAGATGCCCCAGCGGGGGGAAACAGGGACACACCAAGGTGTGGCGGTGGGGACAGGGATAGCCGTTGCTGGGGGGAGGAGCCTGGGTCAGCCTGGGCCAGAGCCAGGCGGCCAGACGCAGGAGCTGGACCTGGTGGACAGTCCTCATCACCACTGTGGGGTCACAGGCCCCCGTGAGAATACGCTACACGCTGTGGACCTGCTGCCCGGAAAGACGCCCAGACGCACGGCGCCTCGTGTCAGGTTCAGAGCCATGATGTAGTTTGCGGTGGGACAGGAAACTCACTCACAAAGTCTAGACTCAGTGGTTTGTAAAGACAGGATTTGACCTAGTGGCAGAGACTGCTCATGGCTCACCCAGCTCCTCCCTCCAAGAAGCTCCACTGAGGACGGCACTATGTCCACCTTAACCCCACAGCTCCCAGGCTCCCCGGCAGCCAGGGCCAACCTGGTGGACATGGTGGGAGCCAATGAGACGGAAGCTCAAGTTGTCTGGGGAAAGCTCTTGAAGGAGGGTGGGGAAGGTGGAGGTTCAGCTGCCATATACTCCTGCTGCCCTTTGTCCTGCCCATCGTGCTAGGAACCTAGATGAGACGATGGAGGCGGCACAGCCATCTTGCAATCATGAGGGTAAGAAGCCTGAGGGCCGGAGTCACGTGCTAAGGAACTGAGCAGAAAATTGGCATCTTGAAGCCACTGGGCTCCCCTCAGACAGCCTGGCTCTGGGCTTCCCCTTACTGAGGATCAGCAAGATTGCCCTGGTTTAGTCACTGAGGTCTGGTTTCTAGTGCAGAGAGCAATGGGGGACAGCTGGGGCACCCAGTGGGAAGCTATCTGGCACTTGCCACAGTGAGAATCATTTCAGGCGAGACTCATCTGACAGATGCTGCAGTTACTGGGGAAAGTATCATGAGAAATGGGACACTGACACAGTTTCTAAGTGTCCTCCCACAAGACACTAATGATTACAAAGGAAAACTCTTGGGTTTATGTGGGGAAACCAGCAGGCACCACATAACCAAGAGACCAAAGTTACTCTCCCCTACACCTTGTGCCTCCTGATGCCAGGCCCAGAGAAGGGCCCAGCATCCCTGCTTGGGGAGTCTCACCAGAATTTCAGAACCAGGCATATCACACAAACACAATCCGGGGGACAGTCTACCAAACGCCTGAGCAACATTCAAGTGTCAAGATCACGAAGGACTAAGACGGACTGGGAGCTGTCAGAGACATGTCACAGAGATGTGACAACGAAAGGCAATGCGGAATCCTGGAGCATTAGTGGGGAAACGGACAACATGTGGATAAGGTCTCTAGGTTCGTTAACAGCATCAAATGGTTACTTTCCTAGTGCTGAGAACTGTCCTGGGTCATGAAAGATTTGGGAAGCCAGGTGAAAGGTACATAGGAATTCTTTATACTATTTTTGCAATTACTGATAAGTCTGAAATCATTTCAAAAGGAAAAGCCGAAAAGGGAAAACCTAGGCTGTAGAACAACACATTGGAGAGGGCTCTTCGGGGGGTCAGACAGGGAGAGGCGACTTCGGCCACCGGAGGGCTGGGAGACAGTGCACAGGCAAGTGTGGTGGGCAAGGAGGCAGGGCCACCCGTCATGGAGCCTGGGACCTGCTGTCACACGTGGAAACAGTTCTCTCTGTGAAGACCTGTTCCTACCAAGGCAGCCTTTCTCACACCACCACGAGGAAGGGAAGGTGAAGGAAGAAATAAACTTCTCCAAGTAAATTCTGGGAGGGCATTTTCCCGTGGGGTTGGGGCAGGAGCACTTGGCTCCCCATCCTCCCCCTCCACAGCTGACTTGAGGCTGAAGGGGTCCCTGTGGCCGGGTCGAAGGTAAGGGGGTTCCCCTCAGTCAAGCCAAGTGCACACAGAGGCCTGGCCCCATCAGAGCAGACCATTCCCCAGGCCTGTGACTGGTTTGGTGCCTACATGAGACCTGAGCTAGCTCAATGAGAGCCAGCCTGCGGCTTCTCAAAAAACCCTGGGGCAGGTGAACCGTTGTGAGGCACGTGCTGAGCTGGAAGGGGGGATGTCCAGAGCGGCCTGAGGAATCTTGGCCCCCAGAGGCTGGCCTGCAGGGAGGAAGAGGCCAGCGGTGCCAGGAGGTGGCGAAGGAGAGAGGTTGCTCAGGACGCTGTTTGGCACCGAGACCCCAGCACACCTGAGCGCCTGTGTGGTCTGGGCCAGGCTGGGGTGTGACCGACAGGGCTCAGCACCCGCAGTGGGAAGCAGAAACAGCATTTGCGCAAACGGCTCCACTCCATTCTTCTAGCGGGAGGCTGTCTGCTCCTGCACCCACCTCGTGTGGAATGTGCTGGCTGTGGGGCCTGAAAGGAGCCCAAGGACATCCTGCGAGAGCTGCCCCAGTAGGGGTGATGGATGGGCACTCCGTCACCCTCCTTCTCCCGTCCTGCCCCTTGAAACCAGAGGCAGGCTGTTACAGGCTGAGTTCTGTCCCCCCAGATTCACATGTGGAAGTCCTCCACCCTGGGACCTCAGAACATGACTGTGTTTGGAGACAGGGGCTTTAACGAGGGAATGAAGTTAAAGTGAGGTCAGTAGGGTGGGCCCTGATCCACTATGACTGGGTCCTCACAAGGAGAGTAAATTTGGACACAGCCACGCACAGAGGGAAGTGGATGTGAAAACACAGGGAGAAGGCGGCTGTCTGCAAGGCGAGGAGACAGGCCTCAGGAGGAACCCAACCCCGCTGACACCTTGTCCTCAGACTGTGGCCTCCAGGAAAATGTCGCCTGTTCCGAAGCCACCCAGGCTGTGGTGCTCTGTCATACGCAAGCGTCAGGGCGAAGCCTGGGCAGAGGGGCCTCCCTTCCCACTGGACACACTTACGAGAGAGGGACTATGATGAGGAAGGGCCCGTTGATGCGCTTGTGCTCCATGAGGTACGTGATGAGGGCGATGGTCTGGATGGTCTTGCCCAGGCCCATCTCGTCGGCCAGGATGCCGTTCAGGTTGTTGTTGTACAGAGACACCAGCCACTCCAGGCCTTTGATCTGCAAGAGAGGGGCCAGTGGCCAGGAGTGAAGCCCAGGTTGATTCCAGAGCATTCCCCGTGCTTCAGAGACTCAGCAAAACCAGACACAAGTTCTGCCCTAGTCTTGCTCTAAATCAGCCCGCTGTCTTTTTACTTAGCCTCCTCCTCAGCTACCCCTCCTGCGAAATGGCAGGGCTGCTGTGCTAATAATTCACGTACATAAAATTTCTTTCTCGGGTGTACATTTGAACAGCTAAGTTTCTAACTGTTACAATGTCTGTCCATCTGACACCAAGCCACGCAGCACGCCAGGACAAAGCTGCCACACCACGTGACACAGACTCAGGGGAGCATTAGGCTTCAGGAGAACCTGGTGATGAACCCACCACACGAGCAACAACTGCCTATAAACATCATTTCAAGATTCAGAGAGAGCTTTCCAAAGCTTGCAAGCTGTCACAAATACAGGCAATTAGAGAGACGATTGTTTTCAAATTGAATATGACATTAGGAGGGAAAATTGGGGGATTTTCGCAACAGATTAAGGAAGTAAGTTCTGGCCAAGTTCTGATTCCTTTGCTGACACTGGCCTCTGGAAATTTCCACTGGTCACTGGATTCACCTCTTTGGAACCTGGTATCAATATGGAAGTTCTGAGAGTTCTTTCAAGGAAAGTTATGGTATAGGGGTCACAGCCAAAGGGAAACCAGGGAGACATGGTTTTTGGCTGGAGATATACCAGCTGCCTCTTGGGAACTTAGAGATGAGCTTGGGATGGGGGCAGGGGCCACAGCAAAAGACATTTCTACTACGAGCAGCTGTTTCTTGGCTGTTCTAGGCCAGGCCCTGACAAGGAGCTTTAAAGCCACCATCATTTCAGCCTCACAAAAGCTGCTGCCCCATTTCCCAGAAGAAAGGGCTGAGTCCAGGGCTGCCGGCTCCCGACATCTAAGCTCTCGCCCCTGGCGGCCTCACACTGCACAGAGCTCCAGGGAACATGAACGAGCACGTGTGCATGCACAGCTGGGGCCCGTTCTGGCATGCCCACTCCAAGCTGTGTGATTTTAAGGAATCACTCACTGCATCTCTCTGTTCTTCAGTTGCCTCCCCCTCAGATGCCCACCCCTCAGATGATGGTGCCTACTTCAGAGCTGTTTGGGGATTCAGAGGCTAACAGCCTATAAAGCACTCCTGGTCTGCCTGGCACATATCAAGCGCCCAGCAGATGCTGATTTACTGCAGTTTCATTTCCTCCTGGTGGCTAACCTAACAGATCATGTCTCTGCCTTACAGATGGGGAAACTGAGGCTCAGAGGGGAAGAGCGAGCTGCCCAAAGACAGAGCGGAATGGGAACTGGGGTCTGCCTGACTTCCACAGCCACCCCCAACCTGGAAGCCCCTCTGTCAAGACTGCCACGCGGACGTGGCCCCTCCGGCCTCACCTGGTACTGTTTGAGGACGCCGTTGACCATAAGCGCCGACTGCTTGTCCACTCTCTCGGTGACGGCGTGGGCTACCGCGTAATAGGACTGCAGGCCGCGAGCGAGGGCCTGGGACACGCCGTACTCGTCATCAACATCCTGCTTGGCATTCCTGGAAGCAGAGAGCAGGGCCGTGTGAGGACACACTCCTGTTTGTGACAGTGTGTTTCTGCCACAAGGCTCTGTGGAGCGGCCCTTTCTGCCCGATGACCTGTGACCTGAGCCATCAGAGGACAGTGAGGACGGGCACAGCAGCAGACACTAGGCCGAGGCTGGACTCCCAGATGCCGTGGGTCCCCTCCCCACCACCCAGAGCAGAAATCACGTCACTGTCACGTCACAGGAAGAGTGCTACTTGCAGCCAGAGGCTGGTCATACGGCCCATTCTCTCTCGCGAGAGTTCAGGAGCCCAAAGGGAAAACACACACTGCACAGCCTCACACAAAACCAGAACCATTTCTACTTTGGCTGTTTTGTGATCCAAACAGGAATTGTTTAAAAGAGATGACTTTAACCATTGACACTTATTAATGCAACAGATACATGTGGCCCACTTCTGCCGTACTGTTTTATGCTGTGTTATGCTTTCTGTTTCTGTATCTTCTCACAATTCTTTCACAGCGAGCTGTGTTTTCTTAGTTTAGTGGGGTTTATCATGTGTATTTCTTCTGATGAATCCAAAGGATTGCATTTGTTCTAGTGGCTGCCTTCACACCTACAGCTTATAGAATACCCTCAATCCTCTATTTTAGAGTATCCATTAACTCCGTACCATCAGGAATGATGAAATTAGTATGTTAATTGTAACTGTGCTCACAAAAGCAAAAGACGAAAAATAACCTAAATGCCTGCCCCCAGGGACAGGCCACACAAATGAGGGTGTAACAGGCAACGCCACGCTGCCAGACACGCAAGCGTGACAACGCTCTCCTGACACGGTGACTCAGGATCGCCTCTGAGAGAGCGTGTGGTGAAAAGAGCAAGGGCAGAGCAGTGTGCTGGGATAAACGTGTGCAGATGAAAAGAAAAACAGATTGGGGCCGGCCCGGTGGCGCAAGCAGTTAAGTGCACGTGCTCCGCTGCGGCGGCCCGGGATTCACTGGTTTGGATCCTGGGCGCGCACCGACGCTCTGCTTGGCAGGCCATGCTGTGGCGGCATCCCATATAAAAGGAAGATAAGCAAGGATGTTAGCCCAGGGCCAGTCTTCCTCAGCACAACAAAAAAAAAAAAAAAAGAGGAGGATTGGCAGATGTTAGCACATGGCTGATCTCCTCACCAAAAAAAAAAGAAAAAGAAAAACAGATTCACGTTACGATTATTGATGCACAGGATATTTCTGGAAGACACACGATGTGGGAAGAGCTTCCTCCCGGGAGGGAACGGGCTGGGGGTCTGGGAAACCGAGTGAGGCAGCCTCTTACTGTATACCCAACTACCTCTTAAGTCCAAGATGAACCATGTGAATGGATGGAATATTACTAAATCCCTAAAAAAAAATCCATGACATTTGAAGTAAATCAGTTTGGTCTGTTTCTGGTCCCACACTGACTACCGGCTGGATGGTGGGGAGTGCGTCCAGGGAGAGGCTGGGATCCTAAGGGGCCCTCCGAGCCGTGCAGGAGGCTGTGGAGGCCGGCTTACTCAATGATGTGCCGGGCATCCACCTCAGAGACGTCGTCGCTGTCTGGATCTGGAATCTTCTTCTTCTCCTCCACGGGCAGGGTGGGAGGCTGCGCTGGCTGCGGCTGCTCCTCCTCCTCCTCCTACCAAGAGACGAGTCCCATCACCTCAGGTCACCCACAGGGACGGGCACAGGGCTCCCGGGTGAGAACATACTTTTGGAAACAAGAGATGTTTTTACAACCCTCACATCCTCTCCCAGAAGGAGTCATGACTCTTCTTTGTATCTTCTTTTAATTGCTCAGTGTATCATTTTTAGTTTTCCTAGCACAGAGTCCAGACGCTTCTTTTTAAGGCCATCTCAGGGTATTTTGTACTTTTGTTGCTATTGGTAGGTTCCTTATGCCCCCTGCACCCATCAGAGAATTACTACACATTTATTCTTGGCCCAATCTCCTTAAGCAGTTTTTCATTTGATTCTCTTCGATTTTTCTAAGTATTAAATGGTTTACAGCCAATTTTCAATATTTGTTGCTCTTGATTTACTTCTGGTTTTACTGACATGGCTAAAACGTCTAAAACATGTCAAATAATATTGGTGATAACAGGCATCCTAGTTCACTAAGAGGTTTTCTATAAACTTGTAAATTAAGGATGAGTGTTGTGTTTCATTAAAAGGATTTTTCTGCATTTACTGAGCAGATGATAAAGGGATTTTGCATGACATACCGACCAAATACACATGAATGAAACCATCCTTGCATTCCAGCATAAATCATACAAATGCCAGTGGATTATTTTCTTTACCTATAAAGGAACTGCTATAAAACTAAAAAAAAAGTGTCTCTAACAAATCTGGCAAATAATTCCAATCAAAATCCAGTGGGATTTCCCTGGAAGCATGCAAAATCATTTTATAGACCATTTGGAATAACGAACAGCTGATAACAGCACAAACATTTTGGGCAAAACCACATATAACTGGTACAGACTAACCCAACTGATACTACTATGTCTGGGATTATAATAGAGGTAGGACTTCTGGTTAAATCCAAGTGAGGAGGTCAGCAAATTCTCTCAAAAATTGACTTTAAAGCTGGGCAAAATTAGCAAAAGCAACCATTTCACAGCTCTAGGAGCCTGAGAAGCAATAATGCTTGAAAAACTGTCGAACTTTAGGTATCAAGAGTGGGAGTGGATAGCTCCCACTATCCTTGGGGGGCTTCCATCTCCCCCGCCCCCCAGCTGAGTCATGAAGGTTCTGCCAGGGAGGGCGGGCTGTGAGGACTGGCAGCTGAGGCTGAGGGGGACTCAGTCACTTCGCAGCAGTGGGCGATGCCCAGGCCAGAGGGACTGTCAGTGGCGGTGAGGGTCTCAGCCGTGGGTGGGGACATCACGCTAGTGGCTGAGGCTGCGCACACGGGCAGAGCAAACGAGACAGAGCGCAGCAGAAAGTAAAAGCCAGGGCGGACTTGAAAACCGCCAAACTTGGAATCTGCTCCTCAACACACTGACCCATCAGCAGGAGACAAAGCCTTACTGGCTCAAGGTGCTTGAGCACAATCTCTGCCCACTCACTGGATGACTATTAAGTTACAAAGAAACACAGCCCACACCTAGAGAGCCAGGATTAAAAGTAAAAACAAGAATAAAACAAAAAAATAAATCGAGCAGAGAAATCAAAGGCAGCCCACACCACGGTGGTACAACTGCACACCGTTAGCCCAGGTAAATTGTCAGACACACACACACCACCACCAAAACAAACCCCCAGGGGGGTCAGAATCCAGAGTGGCTAAAATAGGCTTCCACTAAACGTGACAAGACAAGCAAAAGAGGAAGAGAGTGTGATATGTACTCAGGGTTTTGAAAAGCAGCCGAACCTGTCTCTGTTCCCAGATGTTGGACCTTGCATACAATCTTCAAAGCAACTATTATTGTAAATATGTTCAAAGCCATTGTAAGTATGTTCCAAGAACTAAAGGAAACCATCTTTAAACACACTGAATCAACAAACACAGAATCTCAATAGAAGACTGAAATGATAAACTTCCCAAATTTGATGAAAAACATGAAACGACCCAGCCAAGAAACTGAACAAGCACTGAGAATAAATACAAAAAGAGAGTCACAGCCAACTGCTCAAAGCCAAAGACAAACAGGAAATCTTGACGGCAATGGGGCCGGCCCCACAGCCTAGTGGTTAAGTTCGGCGCGCTCCGGTTTGGCAGCCCAGGTTCGGTTCCTGGTCGTGGATCTACACCACTCGGCAGCAGCCACGCTGTGGCGGCGACCCACATACAAAATAGAGGAAGATGGGCACAGATGTTAGCTCAGGGACAATCTTCCTCAGCCAAAAAAAAAAAAATCTTGAAAGCAAGAAAGAGAAAAACGAATCACCAAGGACAGAGGAACACCAATACAATCAGTGTTTAAATCCTCATGAAACAAAAGGCCAGAAAGTAGCAGAACGACACGTTCAAAAGCAAAAAGGCTGCCAACAGAGAATTCTATGTCCAGCTAAACTATCCTCCCAAGACGAAGGCTAAAGAGAGAGATTTTCAGCTAAACGACAGAGAATGTGCTGCTACCAGAGATGCCTTATAACAAATGCTGAAAGAAGTGTTCCAAGCTGAAAGGCAAGGACAGCAGATGGTAACTCAACTCCAGGAGGAGAAATGAGGAGCACGAGAAACGGTAAACACACGGGTCAACATAAGAGACTCCACAACGCGACTTCCTTCACTTCTTCTCTACTGACTTCTTTGGAAGTCAGTAGATTGTATAAATTATTAATTATAAGACTGTATTGTTGGGTTTGTGACATACATAGATGTGATATATGTAACAAGAACAGCACAAAGGAAGGGGAGAAATGGAACTGCATTGGAGCAAAATTTCCATATTTCACCGGAACAGAGTTAGCATTAATCTCCAGGATGCTGTGATAAATTAAGATGTATATTGTAATCCCCAGAGCAACTACAAAAAAAACCCTAAAACAGTATAGTAAAAATAAAAACCTACAGAAGAAATAAAATGATACAATAAAAAATACTTAACTCAAAAAAAGGCAGTAATGGAGGAAGAGAGGAACCAAAACAGACAAAGAAAAGAAATATCTCAACCAAAGGGCAGACACTGTCACACCAGATAAAGGAGTAAGACCTAGTTATTTGCTACTTCAGATACAAGTGAACAGATAGGTTTAAAGTGAAAAATCGGAACCATTAGAAAGCCAGAGTGACTACACTAATATCAGATGAAACGGACTTTAACACATGAAATATTACTAGAGACAATGACAGAAATTTAATAAAGTATTAAATACATCAGGAAGATATAACAACTAAGTATATCTATCAACAGAGCATTCAAATACATGAACCAAAAATTGACAATTCAGCAAAAATAGTTGGGAGACTTTACTACTTCACTCTCAACAACTGATAGAACAACTAGACAAAAATCAGGAAGGATACACATGACCTGAACAACTCTATCCACCAACTCAACTTACCTACCATATATAGAACACTCCACCCAAAGACTGCAGAATTCTTTAAAAGTAAACATGAGGGGCTGGCCCTGTGGCTTAGCGGTTAACTGCGCGTGCTCCACTGCTGGCAGCCCTGTTCAGATCCCAGGCGCGCACCGATGCACCGCTTCTCCAGCCATGCTGAGGCCGCGTCCCACATACAGCAAGTAGAAGGATGTGCAACTATGACATACAACTATCTACTGGGGCTTTGGGGGAAAAAAGGAGGAGGATTGGCAATACATGTTAGCTCAGAGCCAGTCTTCCTCAGCAAAAAGAGGAGGGTTAGCATGGATGTTAGCGCAGGGCTGATCTTCCTCACGAAAAAAAAAAAGTAAACATGAAACATCTCCAGGATGCTAAGCCATAATATGAGTCTCAATAAATTTAAAAGAATTAAAATCATACAAAGAATCATCTTATACAACAAGAGAATTAAATTAGAAATCAAAAGCAGAAAAAAAATCTGGGAAATTCTCAAATCCTTAAAATTTAACCACACAATTCTAAATGACCCAAGGGTCAAAAAAAAAAAATCATAAGGGAAATTAAAAAATATTTTGAACTGAATGAAAACAAAAACAACATATCAAAATGTATGGGTTGCAGCTTAAGCAGGGCTTAGAAGAAAATTTATAGCTTTAAACATCTACATCAGGGGAGGAAAAAAGGTTTCCAATCAATAACCCAAGCTTAGATTGACTTACAAAAAACAAATTAGTAAATTACCAAAACGAGCAATTTAAGTGATATCACTACCAACCCCATAGAAATATGATAATAAGATACTACTATAAATAACTTTATACCAACAAATAACTAAGACAAAATGGACAAATTCCTAGAAAGACACAAATTACTAAAACAGACTCAAGAAGAAATAGTAAAATCTGAATAAAACTGGTAACAGCTAATTGAATTAATAATTAAAAATCTTCTCACAATGAAAAGGCCAGGCCCAGATGCCTTCACTGTTGAATTCTCTCAAATATTTTAAGATTAATACCAATCTCTCACAAACTCTTCCAGAGAACAGAGGAGAGAACTTTTCCTAATCCATTCTACGAGGCCCATGTTAACCTAATATCAAAGCCAAAGACATTACAAGAAAAGAAAACTACAGACCAGTATCCCTCATGAACATAGATCTAAAAGTCTTCAACAAAATGTTAGCAACACAATGATATACAGAAAAAATTATACATCATGACAAAGTAGGACCTATCCCAGGAATGCAAGGTTGCATATCCAAAAATTAATTAATGTAATAAAAACTATTAATAGATAAATGACAAAAACCATATGATCAACTTAGACAGAAAACATGAGACAAAATCTAACCCATTCATGATAAAAACTCCCAAAAAACTAGGAATAGAAGAGCATTTCCTCAATCTGACAATGAGCATTTACAAAAAGCTACAACTAACACCAAACAATAGTGACAGATTAAATGCATTACCCTAAGATCAGAAAGGCAAGAATAGGGGCCGGCCCCGTGGCATAGAGGTTAAGTGCGCGCACTCCACTGCTGGCGGCCCGGGTTCAGATCCCTGGCGTGCACTGATGCACCACTTGTCAGGCCATGCTGTGGCGGCGTCCCATATAAAGTGGAGGAAGATGGGCACGGATGTTAGCCCAGGGCCAGTCTTCCTCAGCAAAAAGAGGAGGATTTGTGTGGATGTTAGCTCAGCGCTGGTCGTCCTCACAAAAAAAAAAAAAAAAAGGCAAGAATATCTGCTCTCGACACTTTTATTCAACATTGTACAGAAGATCTAGCCAGTAAAATAAGGTAAGAAAAAGAAATTAAAGGCACACCGACAGGAAAGGAAGCAGTAAAACTGTGGTTATTTATAGATGACACGATCCTGTATGTGAAAATCCTAAGGAATCTACCAAAAACAAACAAACAAAAAACATCAGAACTAACAATATAAGTTTAGCAAGTTCACAAGACACAATATCAATTTTTTAAAAAGTCAGGGGCTGGCCCCATGGCCTAGTGGTTATGTTCAGCACACTCTGCTTTGGCGGCCCAGGTTCAGTTCCCAGGCACAGACCTGCACCATTCAGCGGCAGCCATGCTCTGGCAGTGAACCACATACAACATAGAGGAAGACTGGCACAGATGTTAGCTCTGGGCGAATGGAGGAGGGGAAGGGAGGGAGGGAACGAGGATGGAAGGAAGGAAGCAAAAGAAAGAAAGACAAGGATGTCTGCTCTTGACACTTCTATTCAACATTGTACTGGAGGATCTAGCCAGTGCAATATGGCAAGAAAAAGAAATTAAAGGGACACAGACAAGAAAGCAAGTAGTAAAACTGTGGTTATTTACATATGACATGATCCTGTATGTGCAAATCCTAAGGAATCCACCAAAAACCCCCCACAAAAACCTATCAGAACTAACCCAAGTTCACAAGACACAACATCAGTATTTTAAAAAAATCAATATAAGAAAAATTGTATTCCCACATAATGGCAACAAAATATCCAAAAATAAAATTAAGAAAATTATCTTTTTGATAATAGTATCAAAAAGAATAAAATATTTAAGAATAAATTTAACAAAAGAAGTGCAAAAACTCTATACTGAGAACTACAAAACACTGCTAAGAGAAATTAAAGACGATCAAAATAAATGGAGAGACATTCCACGTTCATGCATTGGAAAACCAAATATATTTAAGACCAAATTGATCTATAGATTTAACACACCCTCAGTAAAAACCTTTTTGTAGTAACTGATGAGCTGACCCTAAAATGTATATAGGAACGGAAAGGATCTGGAATAGCCAATAAAGCAGCATGGTTGGAGGACTAACCTGATTTCAAAATTTATTATAAGCCACAATAATCAAGATAGCCATACTGATCAGTAGAACAGAACTGCGTTAGAAACAAAGCCTTATATTTATGGTCACCTGATTTCCCACAAAAGTGCCAAGACTATTCAGAAAAGAATAGTCTTTCTTTCAAATGGTGTTAGGTAAAGAGGATATTCATATGCAAAAAAATAAACTTAGACCCATACCTCAGACCTTACACAGATATCAACTCAATTATGACCTTAAATGTAAGAGCTTAAACTATAAAACTTCTAGAAGAAAACATAGGAGAAAAATTTTTGTGACTATGGGTTAGGCAAAGAGTTCTTAGCTATAACACAAAAAGCATAATTAATAAAAGAAAAAAATTGATAAACTGGATTTTGTCAAAAAACTTTTGCATTTCAAAAGACACTGATGAGGAAAAAAAGTCAAGCAGACTGAGAGAAGATATTTGCAAATTTTGTATCTGATCAGGGACACATATTAAGAATATATAAAGAATTCTTACAACTTAATAATGAGATGACAAACAACCCAATTAAAAATGGGCAAAAGGGTTGAATAAACTTTCACCAAACAAGATATATGAACAGTGCATAAGCATATGAAAAGATGCTCGACATCATTATTTACTAGGAAAATATAAGTTAAAACCATAATGAGATATCACTACACACCCACTAGGACGGCTATAATCAAAAGGATGGATACCACCAAGTCCTGATGAGGGTATGGAGAAACTGGAACCCGTGAACTGGTACCACTACACTTTGGGAAACAGTTTGGCAGTTCTTTAAAAAGTTAAACTTACCATATGACCCAGTAATTCCATTCCTGGGTATCTACCCAAGAGAAACGAAAACATACATCCATACGAAGACATGTATAGGAATGTTCACAGCAACATTATTCATAAAACCAAAAAATGGAAACACCACAAATGCCCATCAGTTAGTGAAAGCATAAACACAAATTGTGGTTCATCCATACGGCAGAGAACGACTCAGGAATATAAAGAACAAACTCTTGGTACAGAGAACAACAAGGATGGACCTCAAAAACAGGCTAAGTGATAGAAGCCAGACACAAAACACTAATGTTGTATGACTCCATTTATATGAAATATCCGGAAAAGGCAAATCAATAGAGACAGAAAGCAGATCAGTGGTTTCCTGGAGGCGGGGGCAGGAACAAACTGTAAACAGGCACGAGGGAGCTTTTTGGGGTGACAAACGTTCTGAAGCTGGTGTGGTGATGATCATACAACGCCATAAATTCACTAAAAAATTACTGAATTGCACCCTTAACTAAGGGTGCATTTTAAGTATGTAAATTATACCTCCATAAAGCTGTTAAAAAAATACAACAAAATGTTACTGATCTAAGAATCATTAGAATGTTAGAAGAAACTGAACAGGTAGCCCTAAAAAAGACTCCAGTAGATATAAAACCCGAATACATCAAGTTTAAAACATATCACACGTCAATGGGGCAAGGATGCACTAATCGGTCTGCCAATTCACTTAGTACTATGGGCGGGGCAGAGGGGAGCAGTTAGCACTACATTCCATGCACAACACCAAATAAATTCCAGATGATCTGAAGTGGTAGCGACGGGAGTGAAAACAGGAGAAACCAAGAAAAAGATACAGGTGAACACTAAGCTGATTGCAGGCTGGGGTAAATACATAAAGAGCACTTAAAAATTCAGTTAAGGGGGGCAGGCCCAGTGGCGCAAGCGGTTAAGTGCGCGCGCTCCACTGCGGCGGCCCGGGGTTCGCTGGTTCGGATCCCGGGCGCGCACCGACGCACTGCTTGTCAAGCCATGCTGTGGCGGCGTCCCATATAAAGTAGAGGAAGATGGGCACGGATGATAGCCCAGGGCCAGTCTTCCTCAGCAAAAAAAAAAAAAAGGGGGGGGGGAGGATTGGCAGATGTTAGCTCAGGGCTGGTCCTCCTCAAAAAAAAAAAAAAAAAAATTCAGTTAAGGGGCCAGACCAGTGGCGTAGTGGTTAAGTTTGGCGCGCTCCACTTTGGCGACCTGGGTTCACAGGTTCGGATCCTGGGTGCAGACCTACACCACTCATCAAGCATGTGGCAGCACGCTGCATACAAAATAGAGGAAGACCAGCACACATGTTAGCTCAGGGCCAATCTTCCTCAAGCAAGAAGAGAAAGACTGGCAATAGGTGTTGGGTCAGGGCTAATCTTCTTCACCAAAAAAAAAAAAAATTTAGTTAAAAAACACATCTGATTAGAAACGGGCAAATGAAGCAAACCATTCACAGAAGAAATCTAAATGGTCAGTAACCCCTGAAAACACATGCGATTTTAATAGCAAAGAAATGCCCATTATTATTTCCTTTTTAAAAAGGTATGAAGGCAGCAAAGTTCTTTAGGGCACTTAAAAGCCTTTTAAGACCCTCTCGCAACGGCTGAAGGGAGAAGGAAGGCGAACACCCTTCTGCATGCTAACTGTGAAAGGAACAGCCCCGGGCATTGATGCTGCACGCCGGGCCCCCTGTGAGTTATCTCGCCCAAGGAGGCCATCCAGGACAGAGGGAGGACCGAGGCTCTGCATCAGAGCTTGTCAACCAGGGACGAACCAGCAATCACCTTAACGTGGCAGAATCACATGATTTACAGAATATGCACAGTAAATGTGACCATTTATAATGTTTCCAAAGAGTAGATCACAATGGGCAGATATGTACATCATCTAATGTTCCCAACTTCATACCAATTTTTTTGGGGGGACAGCTGCTGAGCACTTGAAATGTAGCCAGTATGACTGAGGACTTAAGTTTTAGGTCTATTTAATTTGATTAACTGAATTTAAAATGGCAACAGTCACATGTGGCTAGAGGCTACCAAACTGGACAGCCCAGCTCTAAAGCACCAACTTCCAGCCAGGACTGGGGCCTCGGCTCCCCCGGCCCGTCCCTGCCCCACACGATGCTCAGCCAGAGAGGGGAGGGTCACGTCGCGCACAGGGGCAACACACACACAAGGGGTGGAGGTCACCACTACAGAGCACGGAGGGCCTCGAACGCCAGGAAACAGACTCTTACCTCCTCCTCTTCTTCTGAGCCACTCTCTTCACTGTCAGATCTTGGAGCTACTTCATACCTAGAAAAGATGTTGGAGTTTTACTATAAATCTCCCCAGAACCAGCATGATTCACTTTCCCTAGCAAATTGGCCTGTTTCTAAACGCAAGCAAAATCACCCCCGGCTGCCAGCTCCCCTGGAACGAGGTCGACTCAGGACCCCGGCTGCGTCTGGAGCACGAGGCCCAACTCACCCCGGGTTCATCTCGAGCCAGGCCTCCAGCTGCCCTGCTTTGGGGGCGTCAGTGCCCGTGAG
The DNA here is from genome assembly GCA_028646465.1 of Rhinoceros unicornis. NCBI lineage: Eukaryota > Metazoa > Chordata > Mammalia > Perissodactyla > Rhinocerotidae > Rhinoceros > Rhinoceros unicornis. The sequence goes on along the minus strand of CM053548.1, from coordinate 4,335,253 downwards.
GATCTTCCCGCTCTCCACGTGGATGACTTTCACAGGCAAGTCACTCATCTGGCTGGTCTCGTCCAGAGGCTGAAAAAGAGTCACACGTCTGACTTGAGGTTCCAGGGTCTCCACACCTCGGGCCTCCAGAAAAGAACAGAGCTCACCACGGCCAACTAGGGAAGTGCCCGCCCAACTCCACACGAAGAAAACAGCACACCAACGTGGTTGTGAAAATGGTTAACTGCATATTAATAATTCAGTGAAGATACACAACTCACTGATGACAGCTGTTTCTTTGAGGTAACCGACATGTTTTCATTTTCAAAGAGGTAATATACTCACAAAGTTCAAAGTTCAAAACAATATAGAATGTGGACTCTCCCCACCCCGTCCCCCAGCATGACAGTCTCTCTCTCACAGGCGCCCACCAGCATCCGTTTCTCGTGACTCCTTCCAGATCAATTCCACACAAAGAAACAAGGACCAGTTTCTCCCCCTTTTTTACACAAATGACTATACCATTCGCATTCCTCTGGCCTTTCATTTTTTTCCCTTTATACTGTGTTGACTTCATGAAAGGTCCTCATTCTTTTTTGAAAAATAACTAGTTGGAATGTTTTAAAAGTAAGACAGCTAACTTGCTCTTAGCAATGAATAGGGAATTCCTCAATTTCTCATTTTGAGATACCAACTTCGGATAAACATTTCCCCCTTCAAACTTCCTGGAGAAAACCTTCAGGATGAGGATGATGTTCTTGGTTTAAACCTCTGTTTGCATCTTCCAGGAACTCAATCAAACCTCCCCCTCCTCCCTCTGAAGTGGTCACGGTCCACATGGCCCACACGGTACAGTGAGATTAGTCTCTGTGCATGGTATAGTCTCCCCCTCGGAGCAGCCCACCGTGGACGGTGACAGCAACCCCCTGCCACATGAATGGGCTCTATAGACTGGCTCAGTCGGCGACTTCCACCCCTGCATGCTCCATGGGAGCAGTTAACGGTGCTGATGCCTGCACCTCCCCACCCCTAGAATTCTGATTCAATTGCTCTGGGGTCTTTTAAAAGCTCCCTCAGTGATTCCCACGTCCAGCCAAGGGTGAGAATCGCTGGCCGAAAGCAAGGACAATTGACAGCCATCGCTGAGGATGCTTCTGTTAACAAACAGGAGGAGCGGCCACAGCGATTACCCAACAGAATTCCCCGAACTGCACATTCCTGCCAAATGAATGTGCCCCAAATGGCCTTCCAAAGGCTTTATACTGTAGTTAAACACCAACCCACATTCTTCCTTAGAAATTTAAGATAACATTTTAAATAAAATCACATGTAATAAATATGTATTTGAGTTCATTACTAGTTGTTCACTTCTGGGAATCCGGCCTACAGGAAAAAATGTGCATCTGCTATGTACTGACTTGTATCCCCTCAAAATTAAAATGCTGAAGCCCCAACTTTCCAACGTGACTGTATTTGGAGATGGGGCCTTTGCGGGGTAATCAGGGATAGATGAGGTCATGAGGGTGGGGCCCTCATGATGGGATTAGTGCCCCTATAAGAGACACCAGAGCCAGCCCTGATGACCTAGGGGTTCAAGTTTGGTGTGCTCCGCTTTGGCGGCCCAGGTTTGGTTCCCGGGAACGGAAACACACCACTTATCTGTCAGTAGCCATGCTCTGGAGAGAGCTCACGTACAAGAACCAGAAGAATTTACAACTATACACAACTATGTAGTGGGGCTTTAGGAGGGAAAAAGGAAGAAAAAGGAGGAAAACTGGCAACAGATGTTAGCTTAGGGCGAATCTTCCCCTGAAAAAAGAAAAAAAAAAAAAAAACAGAAGAGACCACAGAGCTCACTCTCTCTCCCCCATGTGAGGACACAGCAAGAAGGTAGCCGTCTACAAGCCAGGAGGAGAGCCCTCACCAGGACCCCACCTTGCTGCACCCTGATCTTGGACTTCCAGCCTCCAGAACTGCGAGAGCATAAATGTCTGTCGTTTAAGCCCCCCACCCAGGCTGTGGTGTTCCGTTATGGCAGCCCGAGCTAAGAGAGCAGCAGAATGTAATGTGCCAGGAGGCTCATTACAACAATGTGTGCAATAGGGAAAAAGGAGACCAGAGACATCGCCACCAGTGGGGAGGAGGTAAACAGTGGGGCATCAGAGCTGCTCAGTGCAGGACCTCTGTAACAGCTGCAAGTGGGAAACGGCCTTAAATAGCTATCAACCTGGATGATGAAATAGATTCTAATATATCAACGCAATAAAATGAAAACACAAGTAATGGCTGGTTATGGAAAGTGGCCCAAGATATTCTGCTAACTGGAAAAAGTCTAGCTAATGTCTAGGCTAACCCAAATGGTCCCAAAACAAAATAAAGAGGACAGAAGCATAAGGATTTCTGGAAGTTTAGAGAAGACATCAGCCAGGGATCAACGTGCATGCCTGTGAGAGAGGGGCTTTTACTTTTCATGTTAGCATTTACATTTTTTGTACAAGAAATATTACATTTCAGTGCCATCAGAAGGAGTAAGGTAAGTGTACATGACCTAATATGGTGCATAATGAGTGCATTAAGTGAGAACGGATGCCCTCAGGAGGTGGGCAGGAACGTTGCAGAAAAGACGGGCGTGTGGGGACAGCAACCCCTCTCTGAGGGGTCACTTTGTATGGTTCTGACTTTCGGGACCAGGCTAGTGTGTCATATACTAAATAAATCAATGATGAGTAAATAAATAAAACCAACAAGGATTGGGGAAACCACACTAATGGGGGCTCTAAAGGGGAGAAGTAATCCACGTAACTTTTGTGCCCAGTATTTGGAGCACAGACCCTCAGGCTGAAGGATCCCAACAGGCCCCGAACCTAGCAAGGAGGCTCCTTGTGCAGAGGGGTAAGCGTTAGCAACTCTGAATGCACTTCCGTGTTCTAGGATTGAGCAGATAAGAACCTAGGTTGTGGCTACGGGGACCCAGGTTCCGGGCTGTCACAAGTATGGAGAGGAAGAAGGACAGACAGAACCCTGTGGGACTGGACTAGAAGCGGAGGTATTGGTGTGACCTCAAGGTGGTTCATATACACAACCAGCAACGCAGGTGTGTGCACAAACACCCATCTCCTAGGCCTGTCCGCTGAGGGGGACTAGTAGCAACAAGCACGTCTAGATCGCGGTTTCTAAACACTCTTGTCTGATAAAAAGAACCAGGGCTCCTTGGAGAACTGGCTGACTCCACGGCTCAGGGAGGGAAAGATGAGCCTGGGCCATTTCGGTGTGCAAGGAAGTCAGGAGCCCCTCAAAGAACCATGAGGACACGTCAAAGGGATGCAGGAGACAGTGTGAGGCTCCTACCGGTCAAACAGGAACAATGTGAGCATCAAAATAAATGATGATAGTAAAGGATTAAACTAAGTAAATCCATTAAACTAAGTAAGAACCCATGAGTAGGTACCCGGAGTTGGCAAACTATGGCTCATGGGCCAAACAGAAAAGAAGAGAAAGCTTTCCTTCCTGTAGAAAGCCAGCTAATAAATGCAGAAGGAATCATGGCAGAAAAAGTCATCCTTTGGCAACCATCCCAGCAGAAACTGATAGAGGCCGAGACCGTCAGGGGAGGCTGAAACTAGAGAGTGGACGTTGAAGATTACAATACGTTTACAGAGTCTCCAGCAGGTCCCCACAAGTTACTCAGTAATTACAAAAGGAAAAACCGTAACTTGACAGTGAGATGCCCTGGCGGACCCCAAGGGAGCAAAGCCAATGTCAGCGGTGACGGAGGAAATGTCCCGGGCACTCCTGATGTGACGCACTGGGAAGGACACTGCGTCACATCGGGGTCTACCTGCCAAAGACACGTAACACACCCTGATCTAATCTAACCCAAGGCAACATCTGTCAAGCCCAAGGTGAAGGCCACTGCAGGAAATACCAGGCCTGTGCTCTGCAGAAACACCAAAGCCTGAAAAGGCAAAGCAGCAGCAAGGGGTGGCTCGAGGTGAAGGGAGACGGGAGGGAGCACCACTGGGCGTGACACGTGGCCCGAGGTCTTCTGTTGCTGTGAGGTTCGTTCAGGGACAACCGGCGAAACCTTAGTGAGGGCTGCGGATCAGAATGTAGTATCCCATCAATGCTGTTTTCCTGGTTTGGGTCATTGTACAGTCACGGAAAAGAATGACCTTGTTTTTACGAAATACACACAGAAACATACAGAGGTAAAGGGCCCTCGTGTCTGCACCTGACTCTCAATTGGTTCAGGAAAAAACGACGTTATGCGACAACAGGGAATCTGGGTGACAAGCACGCAGGAATCTCTGTACTGTTCCTGCACCTCTCCTGTGATCTGAATTTATGTTAAAGGAAAAACAAAAATAACGGCACGTGCACAGAAAAGGTCTGGAAGGAAACAGACGCAAGAGTTAACAACGTGCCCTCTGGGGAGTGGGATCGTGGAGCAGGTGCGGTGTGTGGTAGGGGACACACCTGGATTCTTACCACTGTCATACACGGCTTTCGTAATTTAAACAGAAAAGAATGTCAAGGATGAAAGAGACCTACGCTCCAGGGCGGAGCTGGCATTTCCACAGGAAGAAAGCCCTGCCTCCTCACCTCGCCGTCAGGGCCAATCGCAGGCGTCTGTCCTTCCGCGTTCTCTGCCTTCTGCAAGTAAAGAGAGACACTGTCACTCCCTGACCTGGAGGCCGAGGCACACGCGCCAGGACGGCCACTCTGGTCCCACCGAGGGGCGCTCAGGGACGCGGTCGGGTCCCAGCGTACCTTCTTTTTCTTTTTCTTCTTTTTCTCCTTGGCCACCTGGGCGGCCTTGTGCTGCCGCACCAGCTCCGTGAGGTTAGCCACGTACTCGTCCGTCTGCTGCAAGAGGTAGGCCAGGCGCTTGTCCTTCTTCTGGTCGATGAGCTTGCGGTACCCTTCCTCATCTTCCGCCTGCAAAAGCGTGCGGTTACGGCCGGCGTGCAAGACGTGCTTGTCCCTCAGCACCGCGGCAGCCAAACCCGGCGTCTAGATGCCCACTGGGGTCGCTGTTAACCAGCTGCTGCGCCACGGGTAGGCCCTTCACATAACTATCGCCTCCCCTTCAGCATTTCCCCAACTCCTACCCAGCGCCAGGCCCCGCGGGGACCTGCCGCACAGACAGGGTCCCGTCAGGAGCCATTTAAAAAGGCCAACAGCAAGTCACGTCCCCTCTCACGTCCCAAATCCAAACCCTTCTCTCCACCCGGTCCAAGCCACATACTCCCACAGCCCAGCCCCTCCGAGCTTTCTAAGGAGAATAAAGCAGATCACATCACATTCCCCAGTGTAAAGCCTCTGACGGCTCCCCCTCAGGTTCAGAATTAAATCGAAAGCCCTCCCCATGACCCACCCTTGGGACTCTGACCTCACTCCTGCCCTGCACCACGCTGTTCCAGGGGCCACTTCCTGTACCCTGCACTTGGCTTTCTCCCACCTCAGGCCCTTGCCCTTGGTACCTCTCTCCCTGCGAGGCGCTTCCCCCAGATCCCCGCATTCGTGGGTCATACCCACCCTTCCCGTACCACCCCACCACTCCCCACTCCGCCCTCGTCCTGCTCCATTCTCTTCAGTCAGTGCACTTTCCACCAGCCCAAACTGTCCTGTGTGTTTCCCTCGGGCACCTGTCTCTCTAGGGCCAGCACGAGCCCCCCGAGGGCAGGACTGCGCCCTTCATACTACTGTGGCCCCCGTACACACAGCTGCGCCCGGCACAGAGCGGCTGTCAATATCCACCCAATTAGAGAACCATCCAGGAATACAAGCTCAGACACAAAGGGTGGGGGTGGGGAGTCGGGCTCACACCATCAGTGGCTCTCATGGCCAGGAGGGGGCGCCATCTCCACCTTCCAGAAAGAGCACAGGGCAGCCAGCTAATCAGCCAGAGGTCACCCAGTCACTCTCAAGGTGGGAGCAGCAGGGCAAAGGTCTGAGGGCAGGTCTTTCTGACTCCCAAACCCAAGCCCTTTCTTCCTCTCTGTCCCATCTCTAACTCCGAGCAGCAAAATGCCTCAGTGTAACGCTGGATGATCAGTCCTTGGGGCCTGTGACACCCAGGGCACACACCAAGGGACCAGGTGTGAAGGCAGAGTCTTACCATGAGCCTCCGCATTCTCTCCTTCTCGATTCTTTCGTTTTCCTTCTTCTGTTCCCGCTCTGTGTTGGCGTGGTACGTGGCCACGGCCTTCGTGAGCTTCTGGATTTTGCCCGTGACGGATCTGTGATATTCTTTGAAATCCTTGGCATGCTGAAGAATGCTGTTGAGGTATTCCTGCAGGAGGCATACGAAACAGACTGATGACTCCACAGGAGTCACCGTAACTTTCCCCGAGGGAGACAAACTCGAAAGGTAGCCTGTCTCAAAACAAGAAGACGTAATCAAAACAATACCGTGACACTGTCTGGCTACAAGGTTCCGCGTTCTCTGTGTGAGGATAAAACTCAGGGCTGGCGACCATGTGGTGCAAAGGGCCGAGCCTCGTACACAACACACGGGGCGGTCACCCTCGCCAGGACAGCCTGGCACACGACGTTAACCGCTTCAAAATGCTCCCCCCCTCCAACCAGGTGATTCCATCACTGGGAATTCATTTTACGGAGATAGCAGAGATTGGCCAAAAAGCTCAAGTTCGAGAATGCCTATCCCAGTGTTATTTTTAACACTGGAAAGTTGAGAATAGGTCTGCAAACAGGGAAATGGCTACATAAATTACGGATGCTGGATGTGCTGCAATGGAAGACAACGCAGACATTAAAAATCATGCTGCAACAATGTTTAAAAACAGATCAGTGTACGTATATTTTTTTTAAAGTCAGCTTTTTAACTTTTGATTACTGTATGTATAGAGACAAAAAGGTCAGAGTGACATACACCAAAATGTTAACAGTGGTTAACACTGAGTGTTGACTTTTTTTTGTTATCTTAAACTATATCTGTAACAGATACTAACTGGAAGAAAATTTTAGAAAATACAAACGAGGGCCGGCCCAGTGGCTTAGCGGTTAAATGCGTGCACTCCGCTGCTGGCGGCCCGGGGTTCGGATCCTGGGCGCGCACCGACGCACAGCTTCTCCGGCCATGCTGAGGCCGCGTCCCACATACAGCAACTAGAAGGATGTGCAGCTATGACATACAACTATCTACTGGGGCTTTGGGGGGAAATAAAATAAATAAAAAAATCTTAAAAAAAGAAAATACAAACAAGCAAACAATACACAGAATCATGCCCAAAACCTACTTCAGTAGAGATTCTGGTGTCCTTGACTGATGCTGTAAAAACCTAAGTCAGACCAGTCCCTCCTCTGCCTAGAACCCTCCATGGCTCCCACCTCGCTCAGAGCAAAAGCCCAAGTCGTCCCCTCGGCCCACAATGGCCCTGCTCACTCTGCCCGTCACCTTCCTGTCCTCACCTCCTGCCACTCTCTCCCTTGCACATTTTATTCTGGGGATCCTTGCTTTTCATAGAACACGTGGGCACATTCCAGCCCCAGGGCCTTTGCACCTCCCTCCCTCGGGTCTCTGAACTTCCCCAACCATCCTGTGTAAACAGCTCCTCCCTCTGTCACTGCCTATTCCTACTTCGTGTTTGTTCACACTGTGTCACCTCCCAACGTGCTATAGGTGCATCTGATTACAGCATGTCCCCCTCTACATTTGCTTTTGTCCACTAATGGATTCCTAGCGCCTAGAATGAACAGAAACCAGACTCGACAGCGAGCGAGCTGTGAGGAGCCCGCGCACAGGCCCAGCGGCCAGGGCCAGGACGCACCTGGTGCTTCTGCCGGCGCTTGCGCTCCTGCTCGATCTTCTGCTGCTTCTCCAGCTTCTCGGTGATGCGGGCCTCGCGCAGGGACTGGCGCTTGCTGCGCTTGTAGGCCTTGGCGTTGAGGGCCGTCTCGAGGGCTGTGTCCCTCCTCATGCACACCACCACCTCCTGCCGCAGCTTTAGGAAGGAAGAGGAGAGACTGGCGACGCGCAACTCTGTCGCATCCATGCGACACGCACAATTACGCATCGCAAGCTAGGCAGAACACTGCTGCATCCAGAAAGGTCCTTTCTAAACGCCGCAAATAATGTGCGTAGAGGGCGTCTGGTGGGCCCCCACGGGCAGGGACAGGCACGGGTCAGGGGACGGCTGCTTCTGGACACCCAGCAGAAGGCCCTCTCAGACCTCCAGGTCTCCAGCTCAGCCTTAACCTCAACCACACACAAAATATTTTTTACGAGTCATTCAAAAGCACGGCGCCCTCAGAAACAGACCCACTTATGGCCAGCACCGGTGGCCTAGTGGTTAAGTTGGGCACTCTCTGCTTCCACAGCCCAGGTTCAGTTCCTGGGCGTCAACCAACAACCCTCGTCTGTCAGTGGCCATGCTGTGGCGGCGGCTCACATACAAAAGGAGGAAGATTGGAGGCAGATGATAGCTCAGGGCAAATCTTCCTCAGCAAAAACAGAAAGACCTACTTAAGTCTCCTCCTTCAAGGTGGCAAGTGCTGTCTTAGGGAAGACCCACACTAACTGGTCTAGGGACCTGCCAATGCCCCACCACTGTGCAGGACGTGGAGAGAAAGGAGGGGACGGCAAGCTGACGAGCATGGGACGGCACTGCTGCTTTTAACAAGCAAGGTAACGTTTAGTCGTTGCCGGGCGAGCAGCTCCTTGACTGTAAGCGTCACCGCTGGCAGAGAGGGCCCTTCTCCTACAGCAATGGGCCTGCGCAGCACCCACCTGCCTCTGGAAGTTCAGCAGCCTGAGGGCCTTGAGCTCAATCGTCGCTTTGGTTCGCAAATCCCCGGCCAGGGACCCGGGGAGGTTTTCAAGTTCCTGAATTCGGTGTGCAATGCGAGCCTGCAGCCTGGAGCGAAAACAGAAGAAAAGGCAGGCGATGAGAAGTCTCACCTGTTCACAAGGAGCCCACCTGTTCCCTCTCTTTAAAGCCAGAGCCTGAGAAGAAGGTTCCCTGAGGGAGGCAGACGCCGGTCACGAAAAGGATGCCAGCACAGCACGGAACACATCCAGAGGAAGGCGGCCACACAGCACCTGGGAGCACAGCAAACAGGACATCTGAGGGGCCACTGCTGGCTTACACCACTTCAGCAGCATGAGCCGGCCTCCAGAGTCGGGCAGCCAGGGTGTCCATTGCAGCCCTGAAAATCTCCTTAGCCCGTGAGCCTCAGTGGCCTCTTCTATAAACAGGGTAGAAACTTCAGAGCATCCCTACAGGCTTGGTCTGAAGTTCAGACGAGATAATCCCCATACTCGGTCCTTCAACATACATTTATTGAGCACCTACTGTGTGCCAGGAACCATTCCAGGGGCAGGGCCTCAGCACTAGAAGGACTAACAGAGCTATTTGTTGCTCTCATGGAGCTCACAGCCCTAGCAGGAAGACGGTCAAAGTACATACAGGACTGAAAAAATTAAATATCTAAGTCATTCCAGGGTGGCAAGTACTCTGAGGACTGGGCTGGAGGGTAGGAGCATGGAAAAGGCCTCTATGAGGAGGTGACCTCAGCAACAAAGCCTAAATGAGCACAAGGAGGGAGCACAGCCTGTGCAAAGGCCCTGGGGCAGGAACGAGTCTAACCTGTTACATGAACAGAAAAAGGAACAGCATGAGTAGGGTCGGTGAAGACAGAGCGTTGGGCAGTGGCTGAACAGAAAAGAGGTTACTGGATGGATAACGGGAAGACAGCAGCAGGATTTAACCAGGGAAACAGAGCTAAGATAAATTAACTGCAAAAAGAGACTTCCTGCCATGTGGGAAACAGACTGCACAGACAAGGCTGCGAGCAGGGAGGCCAGGGAGGAAGTGAAGACCAGGTGGCAGGGTCAACAGTAGCAAGAAGGGCAACATTTCCTGGGTGGGGAGAACGGAGCTGAGAGGGTTCACCAAGGGGACATGGGGGATGTGGGAGGGGGAGCAAGGGTCACAGGGCTGGAAGGTCTGCGGTCCACTGAGCCGCTGCCTGGTGGATACATGGGGACAGAGACAGGAGCAAAAACCAGGGGAAATGAGGACATCTGGACAGGCCATCTTCAAGCCGTCCAGAAGGAGCTGGATGGAGGTTTCTGGGTACAGGGCTGGAGCTCCAGGGCACGTCACGGCTGGAGATGCACTCTGAGATGGTCACCAGGCCACGTGGATGCATCTGGGGAGATCCAGCGGACAAGGCACAGCCCTGCACCGCACGGATGACTGAAGGAGGCCAGCCCCGAACAAGGAAGCTATAATTGCAGTGGGGAAACAGAAGAAGGCCAAGGCGCTCAGGGGGCAAATCCCAGGCACCCTCAACAGTGTGGGACAGAGGATTACACACCTACTGTGTGCCAGGCATCTTACCCAGCACCTGGCACCCAGGAGGCCTTGGCAAAGCAGCCAGCAACTAGAACCCCCTGAGAAGGGTCCACTGCAACTAGTGAGGTCCGACAAGGGTCCTCTGCAACTAGTCACGTCTGAGAAGTGTCCACCGCAACTAGTGATGTCTGACAAGGGTCCACTGCAACTAGTGATGTCCGACAAGAGTCCACTGCAACTAGTGATGTCTGAGAAGTGTCCACTGCAACTAGTCATGTCTGACAAGAGTCCACTGCAACTAGTCATGTCTGACGAGTGTCCACTAGTGATGTCTGACAAGGGTCCACTGCAACTAGTCAAGGCCAAGAAGGGTCCACTGCAACTAGCGGTGTCTGACAAGGGTCCACTGCAACTACTGATATCCAACAAGGATCTGCTGCAAGTAGTCATGTCTGAGAAGTGTCCACTGCAACTAGTGACATCTGACAAGAGTCCACTGCAACTAGTGATGTCCGACAAGAGTCCACTGCAACTAGTGATGTCCGACAAGGGTCCGCTGCAACTAGTGATGTCTGAGAAGTGTCCACTGCAACTAGTGACGTCCGACAAGGGTCCACTGCAACTAGTGATGTCTGACAAGAGTCCACTGCAACTAGTGATGTCTGACAAGTGTCCGCTGCAACTAGTCATGTCTGAGAAGTGTCCACTGCAACTACTGATGTCCGACAAGGGTCCGCTGCAACTAGTCATGTCTGCGAAGTGTCCACTGCAACTACTGATGTCCGACAAGGGTCCGCTGCAACTAGTCATGTCTGAGAAGTGTCCACTGCAACTACTGATGTCCGACAAGGGTCCGCTGCAACTAGTCATGTCTGAGAAGTGTCCACTGCAACTACTGGTGTCCGACAAGGGTCCGCTGCAATTAGTGATGTCTGACGGGTCCACCAGCCTTTTCAGTGCTGATGAGCCAAAAGTTGGAAAATACAGTGTTGGTGAGGAGAAACTTCACTTTCATTCCAACAAATACCCATACAATCTCTGCGGAGGGCAGTTCTGCAGAATCCATGCAGTTTCCCCATGCACATCCCCTGTCTCCGAGCAATGTCACTTTTCAGGACTTATTCTCACATATGTGCACACGTGTGAAATGAAAGATGCGCACGTGTATTTACTACGACGTTGTTTTCACGAAAAATTAGGAACAATCTAACGTCCACACAACCAGGGGCCTGGCTAAATAATGTAACCACCAGGCAGAACATTACGCATCCTAAAGAAAGAAGAGAGAGGCTCTTTTTGGACAGAGGGGTGAAGATCTCTAAGATATGTTGCCCCGGGAGGCACAGTGCACACACCATGCACCATTTGGGGACAACACGGCTACTTGTACCTGTCTGCCTGTATACACACAGCCTTTCTCTGGCGGGATACACACCAACCGGGAAACTGGGAGTCTGGGGACAGAGGTGGAGGGTGATTTCCCGGTGTGTACCCTTTAGAACTGTGAACCACGCAATGCACATTGGAGCTGACCCGGGGGGTGGGGAGTGGGGGGGTACACCTTGGGGGTCCTGAGGCCTCACCTGTACTCCCGTTCCTGCAGGATCTCCACGGGGTCCAGGCCCCGTGGCTTCTGGATGGGGGTGATGCGGCTCTGCTTCTGGTGCAGTGGCACCATGGGGGCGGGCTGGGCCGGCTGCCCTGGCGACTGCGTCTGGGGCGGCATCACGGGCGAGGCGGCGGGTGGGACGGCGGGGGGTGCGGGCGAGGGGCGGCCCGTTGGCTGTGGGGGTATCAGCTTCTGAGGTGTGCTCGTGGGGGCAGCAGCATTCGCCATGGGTCCTGGGGGAGGCAAGCAGCAGGGGCAAGCAGTGAGTTCGGGTCAACTCTGGGTGGAAATGAAAAGCTTGCTGGGTGCTCACTGCCCTGGGGACAGACAAACTTGTCCCCAAGGCTGCGAGGCCTGGCCGGGCCCCACCTCTCACTGAGCTGCCACCCAGCTTCTCACTCAGGGGTCTCGCTCCCTCCTGCCTCAGGCTTCGAGCCCCCTCTAGATCTCAGCCTACATGCCCCTTCCCCGAAGCCCCCACGGATCCAAGGCATCGGCTCACAAGTCTGCTCAGCCGGGCCCGCCCTGGGTTGGGTCTTTCTGGGCTGCGGCCTCACAGGATCAGCACTTTCCTGACTTAAATCTGCCACGGTTCCTACCAAATCCTCTTTAAGCGGCTAGCTCATCGATGCCCATCACTAAACCTCAGGCTCCAAGAGTGACGAACGAGTCCCAACAGACGGGACCCTCAACTGCCTACTGCCCACTACACTGCACACTGAACACAGAGACCGCACAGAGACGGAACCCTGAGCCGCCCTGTCGCCCTGCCTGCCTCTCACGGTGTTGGGGGGTATTCTCATGTGGGAAGGGGGTCGACCGTGACCTCCAGGCCCAGAGGCCCCACGTCCTGAAGGGTCGTGTCTGTGACTGCAACTGCACCTCTCCACGGCCTCCGTGTGAGTCACACAATGGACTCGTTCATTCGGATCCTTCTCTTCTTGTTACGGGTTTAAAGAGACCCCAGGATCACCACCACCCACAGGACAACAGTGGGCAGGAATTGTGGAATGGAACCAACCCAAGCCTTTGGGAAGTGACCGGGGACAGGTGAGACCCAAACACGACAGCAGGCAGAAGCGAGGACTGGGCCTGGCCCTTTCTCTCTGAGCAGGCTCATCTCAGTGTCTGCACAGCACCAGCTCGTGACAGAGTCAGGGCACAGACGTTGTCACCAAGACAGAGGGAACTTACCTTCAGGCCAGGGCTTGGGAGGCCCTCCGGGGGGCTGGCCCGGCATCCCGGGGGGCACGCCTGAGGGTCCTGGTGGGGGCATGTTGGGCCCTCCCATACCTACACACAGAGAGAAAATGCAGCCTGCGTTCATAGCTGCACCCACTGCCCTGGATGGCCCTCCCCAGGGGACACACCCACCCACAAGGCCCTGGGTGTGGGCACCAGCGGGGGGAGCTGTAGACAGTGTTCACACAACAGCGGCCCCGCCAGCACTGCTGCCTCTACCCTGGTCAGTCCACCCTGAGACCCCAGCCCAGTCCGAGGGCTGCGGGCAGCTGGCCTCACCATGAGGCCTGCTGTAATTTGGAGGTGCTGGTCCCGGACCGGGCCCAGGGCCGGGGCCAGGGCCAGGGCCAGGTCCTGTTGCAGACACGGAGGGTGGAGGTAGTGTTGGCATCTGCTGCTGCATGCCGGGCATCGGCCGCTTTCCCTGCACGGCCATCTGCAGGTGATCGGGGAGGGGCTGGCCCCTGGCCAGCATCTTGTACGCCATGATCTGAGCTCTCAGCTGGTGCAGCTGGTTCTGGTTAAACGGGGTTGAGCCCCGGTTCTGCTGCCCCAAAGCCTGGGGGTCGGCGCCATCCAGCGGGGCCCCTCCTGGCCCGGATGACATCTGTGGGCCTGAGGATGGGCCACTGGCTGGAACTGGACTGGAGGCGTGCTCAGAGCCGCCCAGGGGCGAGGGGTAACCTGCGGGAAGACAAAGATCCAGTGGTCGCTCGGCAGCACACGTCCAGTGGTTTTTAAGGCCAAGACAGTAACCTTTCCACTGTGCTTGCGCCAGCTCCTACCCTGAGACGGGAGACGGCCAAACGACTTCGTCCTCACGATTCAGACCAGAGGCACCCAGAGGGCACCACTAGTAGCCTGACCAGTGGCTGGCCTGGCTGGCTTGGTTTGGCCCACCCTAGAGTAAGTTGCCGACAGTTAACGCTGAGCTGTTACACGGGGCCAGGGTTTCTCTGGGCTGCCCTCCTGCCCCTCGGGATGGCCAGGCCCGCTTCCTGCACTTCCTCACCCAGTTGCCCGCCCCATGACTCCCACTCCATCTACTCCATCGCTTCTCAATCTTCCCCGCTCGGAAAAGCCCCCTGGAGGGCTTGTTAAAGCCGAGTCCTGGGCCACACCCTGAGATTCTGACTCAGCGGGTCTGGAGTGTGGCCCAGGAGTCTGCATTTCTAACATGCTCCTGGGGGGCACCGGAGCTGCTGGCCCAAGGAGCTCACTCCGCCCAGCCCTCATCTACACCCGGCTCTGAACACGGTTCTGTCCCTCCAGTGTTCGCTCTTCCGGGGCTGCTCCAAGACAGGCGGCCTGAACAGGGCACCATCAAAGCTCAAGCCCAACAGCCCTCTGGGCAGGGTCTCCACGGGGGTGAACTGCCCCGGGTCCTCTCTGACTCCATCTGTGCGAGACTCCACCAGGAAAATGACCCCAGGACTCCCGGGGGCGACAGACACAAGGCAGGGAAGCGGAACAATACCTTGGGAGTGCTGGTCCATGGGGCTTGGTGGAGGCCCCATCCCGGCGTGGCCCCCCGATCGCATGCCCATGCCCTTCATCTGGTTGTAACGGGGGTCGTCCGACATGCCCTTCTCATGCATGGACTCCATTGGCTGCGAGAGGGGACAATGACAAGGCAGGATCAGCAAGGTGGATGGAAAGAGGCGGCATGGCAAAGCACCGCCTGCGAGTTCAGTGTCACTGAGGATGCCCACCCTACGTCGCCATGGCATTCACTGAATCGCTACCATGAGCACGCAGCTAAGGTGCAAGACACGGTCCTGACACCTGAGGTGTCACAGCAGGTCCATAAGATAATACCACCCAGTGGAGGGCGACCGCCAGGGAGACTGGTGGTCAGCAGGCGAGGGGACAGCTGGCCCAGGGCGCCCGGGGAGGCAGGGGGGCAGTTTCAGACAGCCAAATCCCACAGGGAAAAGCTATCAGCTCCTGGTCAGGAGCAGTCTGAGCTGGGACACCGGGCCCCCGCTCATCGTCACGAGACCCTGTGACCACAAATCTTCGGATCAGGGAGCCTTTTCCCTGGGGGCCTGTAAATCAGGGACAGAGAGGAACTTCTGCCCACAAGTGTGGTAACAACAGTCAGACGTCCTCGGTGATCTGAGATCACCCCGTCTGCGACACGCTTCTGTCCCTCCGAAGAGGCACAGCAGACCCTGGCGTAAGGAAGACATCTATGTCCCCTCCTCGTGCTCAGCACTGAGCACTTCGGGGAAGGGCTGCTGATGGGGCATTTTCAGACCCTTCCACGGTACTCTGCTCGGCCCTGGTTAACGCCCACGTCAGGACATCTCCAGGAACCTACAGTCTAACGGGTGACTCGGCAGAGTCAACTGCAGCGCAGTGTGCGCGGTGAGAGGAGACGGGGCCTGGCTGGGAGCACGGGGGGCAGCGGCACGTGCGCCGTGAGAGGAGACGGGGCCTGGCTGGGAGCACGGGGGGCAGCGGCACGTGCGCCGTGAGAGGAGACAGGGCCTGGCTGGGAGCACGGGGGGCAGCGGCACGTGCAGGGAAAGGGTGGGGCCCTCGGATGCTGCCCAGACCCCCGCGTGTGGGCCTGCCCTCCGCTTCTTCTTCCCTGGGCTGGAAGCGCTGCCCACCAGGCTTGCCTCCAC
The DNA here is from genome assembly GCA_028646465.1 of Rhinoceros unicornis. Classification (NCBI taxonomy): domain Eukaryota; kingdom Metazoa; phylum Chordata; class Mammalia; order Perissodactyla; family Rhinocerotidae; genus Rhinoceros; species Rhinoceros unicornis. The sequence goes on along the minus strand of CM053548.1, from coordinate 4,319,468 downwards.
GCCCAGCGGGAGCTCTGTGCAGGCAGGGGTGTCCTGCCATCCCGGGACCCCGGCTCTGAGGCTCCCAACGCTGTGCCGGGCACATGGCAGGCGTCTGATGGACATTTGTCAAACATGTGTGGAGTGTGTGTGGTCAATCCCAGGAGGAAACAAAATGGGCAGAGGGAAGGGGGGTGGTCACCAGCAGCTTCCCGGGAGGGAAAGTAACAAGACAGATACTACACCGAAGTTGACAGAAATGTACGGGAGATGGGGAGGGCAGGAAGGGGGGCCACCTTGTTGTGCTGGAGGCCACGGCGGTGGCGCATGCCTGGCGTGTGGGGAGGGCCAGGAGGGATGAGACGGCTCTGCCACCGACCCACTGAGCGACCTTCCTCGTCTGTAAAATGGGCACAATCCCCACCTACACCTGATGCGGGGGGGAAGTGCTAAGTGGGATGGGGAGCAGACACATGGGCAGTCCTGACAGGCGGGCCGGAAGGGTTAGCAGAGCCCCTCACCGCCAGGCTGCCCCACCTGCGTCTTCTACCACAGGCGCCTCCTGTGTCCCTGAGGCTGGGAAAGGCCACCTTTTCCTGTAGAAGCTAACACACGGAAGAGCGTATGTCTTCATTTTCTCCAGCCACCTCCCAGGAACACAGAGAGAGAGGAAAACTATTTGTGTTGAGAGGTTTTTTCACCTCACTGGGAAAAGCAACCCTGCTCAGCTCAGCTACGTGCTTAGACGGTGGCACCCGGGTGCAGGATGGCGCTGGACGAAGGATGCCCACTGCTCTGCTCCGTGAGCTCCACGGGAGGGCAGAGCAGCCTGAGTGGAGGAAACCACAGGCCGTAAGCCTCCTTTAGGGATCTGGAGGTTTTTATTCATTAACGAAAGATAATTTCAGGGTAACGTGACCATATTTCCCACATAGAACAACAGGCACGGGAGACAGAGGGTGGGTCGGCTGCTGGCTCCCAGTAGGGCCCAGGATGCGCCCTCACCCTCCCGCCTCTGATGGTGCGGACTCAAATGGTCAGGGCAGTGGGCCCGGGGATGGCGTGTGAGCCAAGCCAGGCCACGTGGAAGCTCTCCGCAGGCCACCTCCAGCAAGCAGGCCCGAAGTCCAGAGGCTGCCTGCAGCCCAGGGGGCGGGGCTGGGGGCAGCGGGCGCACAGGTGCGAGGGGGTGCAGGACTGCCTACCTTGTGCATCTGGTGCATGTTGTCCTGAGGGTACCCTCCGGGCCCCTGGGTTGGCATGGGGTGTCCTGCTGAGGGAGGCCCTGGGCTGGGCCCCATCATGCTGTGGGCGGAGCCTGGTGAGGGACCAGGGCTGGGGCCCAGCATGGCTCCGGGGGAGGGGCCCGGGCCCGGGGAGGGGCCCGGCCGAGGAGTTCCGCCCAGGGGTGGGTCTGGAGTGGACATCTTCACGGGAGCTGCGGACAGTGGTCTCCTGCTGGAAAGAAGCCCCGGTCAGTCTGGGGGTCACGGCCATCGGCTGGGCCGGTCAGGGCTGGCGCGGGAGGACCACACACAGTCAGGTCAGAAGCACTATCTGACCGGGAGCTGGCGCCTTTGATACGCAACGCCCTGCCACCCAGACCCTTCTCCTCCCTTCCTCTCAGGGGAGGGAATACGTCAGGCACACGAAATCACATCCAAGTCCCGGAGGAAGGAGGGACTCAGGAGGGGGCACCCAGACCCGGCACCAGGTCATTCTGCCCCACCTGGGGCTTTGCTTCCCTCACTCTCTTTCCGATCACAACAAAGAGAACGTCTCGGGGTGGTGGTGATTCACCAGCTCTCATACCTGCTCATCTTCCTATTCAACAAAAAAGACCAAGACCAAGGCTCAAAGCCTCTGCCGGCAACTGCATCTGCCTGGACCTTCCTAAACTCAGCACAAACACAGACTCAGGGCAAGCGACACTGGTTTTCCATTTAAGGCAGTGAGACCAAGTTTCCTTTAAAATAAATGAATTTCAGTTTAAAAAGTAGGCTCATTTATTTATTTATTTATTTTTAAAGATTTTATTTATTTATTTATTTTCCCCCCAAAGCCCCAGTAGATAGTTGTATGTCATAGCTGCACATCCTTCTAGTTGCTGTATGTGGGACGCGGCCTCAGCATGGCCGGAGAAGCGGTGCGTCGGTGCGTGCCCGGGATCCGAACCCAGGCCGCCAGCAGCAGAGCGCGCGCACTTAACTGCTAAGCCACCGGGCCAGCCCAAAAGTAGGCTCATTTAAAGAGAAGTATTACGTAAAGAATGGCATTCTGTGGTGGGAATGCAAAGTGGTGCAGCCATTATGGAAAACAGTGTGGAGATTTCAAAAAATTAAAAATAGAAATACCATACCACCCAGCTATCCCACTACTAGGTATTTATCCAGAGAGAACCTGAAATCAACAATCCAAAGAGGCTTATGCACGCCTATGTTCATTTGCAGCACTATATTCACTATAGCCAAGATGTGGAAGCAACCCAAGTGCCCATTGACTGATGCCTGGATAAAGAAGATGTGATACATGTATACAATGGAGTACTACTCAGCCATAAAAAAAGACAAAATCGTCCCATTTGCAACAACATGGATGGACCTCAAGGGTATTACGGCTAGCAAAATACGCCAGAGAGAGAAAGACAAACACCATATGATTTCACCCATATGTGGAGGATAAACAAACACATGGACAAAGAGGACAGATTCGTGGTTGCCAGAGGGGAAGGGGGTGGGGGGTGGGCATAAGGGGTAAAGGGGCGCTTATGTATGGTGACGGATAAAAGCAGACTGTTGGTGGTGAGCACAATGCAGTCTATACAGAAACTGATATATAATAATGTACACCCGAAATTACACAATGTTATAAACCATTATGACCTCAATAAAATAACTGAAAGAAAGAAAAGGAAAAAAAGTATATTAATGGTCATTAATAAAGCCAAATTACACAGCAAAAAAAAAAAAATTAAAAAAAAAGAAAAGAATGGCACTCTGATATCTCAAATACTTCGAGAGTGATATTTAAGTGTTTCCAGTTTGACGAACATTGCTGTAAGCTAAAGATTGATACCCAGACCTATGACCCAGAGCCTCCACAAGATGCATAAATAAGCTAAAAAAAATTCCAATGACGTTGGTAAATTACGCTTGCCATGATAGGACCGTGAGCTGATCAATTTTATAACTGCTTTCTATAAGAAGGGTTCAGTGTTCATGTGACCCTTAATCTGCTATGTAGTTAGATATGGCCTGAAGTACAAGTCTCTTTAATTTAATAACCTCTTCCATGATGAGAGAATAATACATTCTCAGGGCTGAAATCTGGAAAACACAGAAAGAATACAGCATCTTAAAATCACCATCATCCCATCAGACACAGAAGTGAAATGCTTGTTGGCCCCGTGGAGAAGGAGAAGCAACCCTGCCCTCCTCACCCCTCCCAGGAGAGCAGGGTAAGGGGAGGTGTGGGGAGAGAGGGCTAGGGGGCTCCTCAGAGACACTCAGAGCCCCCCAGAACCGTGAGGAGGGAGCCAAGCCATCCAGGGTAGGCCCCCTCAGAAACGAGAGCCACCCTGGTCTTGCCGCTGGGACCCAGCCACACTCCAGTGCGTCCCTTCTAGGCTGTTCCATGCACAGACAGACACACTCAACAGAATCGCTCAGCACATTCTAGGCAAGCTTTCCTTCAGAGAATCATACCTACGATCATTTTTATCACTTAATAGTCTTCAAAACACAAATTCTAGTGGCTCCACCAGGTTCCCTCGTCCTGACTCATCCCGAGCCATCTAGAAGTCCCTCTCTCATTGGCATGTCACAAAGCTGGTTTTTGTTTCTGTGGACTTTTTTTTTTTTTTTAAATGTTTGCTTTGTTTTTTTTTTATTTTTATTTACTTTTTTTGTGAGGAAGCCCAGCCCTGAGCTAATATCCATGCTAATCCTCTTCTTTTTGCTGAGGAAGACCGGCTCTGAGCTAACATCTATTACCAATCCTCCTTTTATTCCCCCAAAGCCCCAGTAGATAATTGTATGTCATAGCTGCACATCCTTCTAGTTGCTGTATGTGGGACGCGGCCTCAGCATGGCCGGAGAAGTGGTGCGTCGGTGAGCGCCCTGGATCCGAACCCGGGCTGCCAGCAGCGGAGCGCACGCACTTAACTACTAAGTCACGCAGCCGGCCCTCTGTGGACTTTTTGATTTCTGGAATGAATCTCGTTGCCCCTAAACTCTACTGGGCACTTGTGGTTGCAAAAATAAATTCTGTTAAGAAGTGCAGAAACTTTTTAAATTCTCTTGATTAAGGAAAAAGAAGATTTAATATTTTCCTAGATAAGAGATCAAAAGCCCAAACTTCCTCATTCCAATTTTATGACTTAATAATTGGAGCAGAGAGGATCAGAAACCTCAGCAGACGAGGGATCAGTGGCTGGCACTCCAGCTGATCCTGAAAAGAAGGAACAGCAGCCTGACTACAAACAGACCCGAATGCGCAAGAGAACGCTCCTCAGTCCTCTGGGCGTCCATGATCTCCTCCAAAGCTCAAGAAGCCTCCGTGCTGGACCTTAAATCAACCTCACCAGAGCACGGGAGAGGGGCCCGCCCAGTGGCGTAGTGGTTAGGTTCGCACGCTCCGCTTCGGCAGCCCAATGTTCATGGGTTCGGATCCTGGGTGCAGCCCTACACACTCCTACACACTGCTCATCAAGCCATGCTGTGGCAGTGTCCCAGATACAAAACAGAGGAAGACTGGCACAGATGTTAGCTCAGGGCCAACCTTCCTCACCAAAAAAAAAAAAAAGAGCACGGGAGAATTGGTGTCTGCTGACAATCCCTTTCCCACAAACGCAAAACCAATAAGCTCAGGGAAAGTCAAACCTTTTTAAAAAATAAATTTGAGACAAATTCATTTGGAAGCAAAATCCAACCTGATTCAGCTCTGCGTGAAGAGGCACACATTCTGCGTGAATAGTCACACATTCTGCTACAGAAACAGGATCCTGTTTGATCCCAGGCCACCGCCCCAGTCTCTGCCATGAGACAGTAGTCTGTGCCCTGATTTTCCTTTACTAAAATGCTGATGCTGGAGCCCGAAACCTCTGGTCCAGGGCTTTGTCTATGGAGAAGACACACCTGCAGCCATACTTCACAGGTGGGAAGCCAAATGACGTGGACGGGGACATGGCCGTGGCCGGGTGGAGGACGATGGCTCCTCAGGAGTCCCCTCTTGGGCCCACAGAGCACCACAGTGGCAGTGAGATGGGAAGAGGGATGACGGTCCCACAAATACTTAAGGACTCCTGTGGCATCTGGCAGCTCACGGTTTCCTTCTCACCCAGAGGTCTCTACTCTAAATCAAGCCAACTGAAACTGACAGCAAAATACAATCCACGCCACCCAGGGAGCATCATCTCCCGAAGTAAAGGCGGACATGCTGACAGCCAACACTGGGAGGTGTCTTCAGAATGACGGCTCTTCTAAAGGCAGTTTATACTTAGCATCAGACCTCCTTCCCTCTTCTTCCCATTGAAACCCGCAGTACCTCCAGGAATTAATTGCCTCTATTCACAGAAGCGCCAACTTCATCGACGACACACCGAAGCTCACCAAAGATACTGGAGGGCACCGAAAAAGACTTTTGTGCCAAAATACGCCAACGTCCGCTTTTGAGAAGCACAGGGTTTCATGACTTGCTTATTTAAATGGCACTTGCCGGCCAGACCCAGTGGCCTAGTGATTACGTTCCACGCACTCCACTTTGTCGGCCCGAGTCCGGTTCCCAGGCACAGATCTGCACCCCTCATCTGTCAGTGGCCACGCTGCGGCGGCGGCTCACACACAAAAAGAGGAAGACTGGTGGTGGATGCTAGCTCAGGGCCAATCTTCCTCAGCAAAAATAAAATAAATAAATAATAAATAAATGGCATTTGCTTCGGAGGCGGCCACTCTGAAGTGTCAGGCTGCAATGAAGGAGCCACCCTCAGCAAACTCGTTTCTGGACTGAAAGCTCAGACACACGCAGGGAGTGACAGTAAAGGGGACCCACAGTGCAGCCACAGTGCAGGACTGTCCCATTGTGGTGGGAGAACAGGAAACGGAACCGGCTCTCTGGCCCTCAGTGCAGCACTGAGGAGGGGCGTTTCATTGCAGTTACTTGCACTGAGCTGTGGCATAAGAGTGCCCGATCACAGATATACAGCCTGATGAATCCTAGAGCAGACAGCACCTGCAACACTCCAGAAGGCGCCCTTGGCCCCCTGCCAGTCGAGACCACCCTCCCAGAGGAGCCCTGTTCTGACCCTATCACTGTGGACTAGTTTCGCCTGTCACTGAACTGCATCTGAGGAGAGAATCAGCCGGCAGTGTCCTCTGCCTCCTCTGGGAGCGGCATCCACGCTGCTGGGCACAGTGGTCATTCACCCTCCTTCACGTGACCACGCCCCTGGTCACAGACATCATGCTACCAGGTCTGGGCTGGCGTGAATAAAGCTGCCGGGAACAACGTCATTTGGTGGCTGTGGGTGCTCACTTTCCTGGGGTACCCAGGAGTGGACTGCTGGTCACAAGGAAGGCATAAATTTAGCCGTGGTGGATCTTGCCAGTCTCCCAAATTAGGCCCACGACCCCACAAGCGGCCCCCCAGCAGTGAGCGAACGTTCCGGGGGCTCTACATCGACACCGACACTCGGGCTGTCAGTCTTTAACCCGTAAGCGTTCTGGTGAGTGTATAATCATCTCTTATCACAGCTTTAATTTGCATTTCCCTTGTGACTAACGGTGATGAGCACCTCCATATGAGGACTGGCCATGGAGACATCCACTTCTGTGAAGGCTCTAGGTCTTCGCTAACGTTTTATTGGGGAAATGTGCTTGCAACAGCCGTCTCCCAGGTGATTCGCCTTTGCGCTCTCTTAAAGGTGCCTTGGGATAAAGACAAGTTCATTTTAATGGCGTCCGATTTATCAAGTTTGTTCTTTTATGGTTAATGGTTGTGGGGTCCTGTTTAAGAAATCTCTGTCTACCTGTGACATCATAAGAAATACATATTTGGTCTCTGCTTTCAGTTCCTGACACAGAGCTTCTAAAAGCCCTATAATTTCCCAAGTGAGAAGGGTATTGGAGTGTCTTATACTGAGCTCCAAAATCCCTTAGAATTTCCCGGGTGACAGGAGATAGGAGTGTCTTTTGTTCTAATGAGGCGACTCTTGGTGGGCTCCTGGATGGCTTCAGGACGGGGGCTGGTCACCAGAAAGATCAAGCCATGGTCAGAAGCTGGGAACTTTCAGCCCCAACCCTCATCCTCCGGAGAGGGGAGAGGGGCAGGAGACTGAGTTAATCGATCATGCTTACGTGATGAAGTTTCCATAAAAACTTTAAACTATGGGGTTCAGGAAGCTTCTGGGTCGGTGAACACATCCACATGCCCAGAGGGTGGCGCACCCCAACTCCACGGGGACAGAAGTTCTTGTGCTTGGGACCCTTCCAGACCTCGCCTAAGTACTCCTCCATCTGGCTGCCCATCTGTATCCTTTATAATAAACTAGTAAACACAAGTAAATGTCTCCTTGAGTTTTGTGAGCTGTCCTAGCAAATTATCAAAACTGAGGAGGGGTTGTGGGAACCGCTGATACGCAGCCAAGTTGGACAGAAACGTGGGTAACCTGAGGGCCCACCACTTGTGACAGGCGTCTGAAGCGGGGGCAGTCCTGTGGGACTGAGCCCTGAACCTGTGGGGTCTGCACTAGCTCTGGGTAGTTAACGTCGGAACTGAACTGCAGGACACCCCGTTGGCGTCTGCAGAAACCTGGAGAACCACCTGGTGTGGGAAACCCACACGTTTAGCGTCAGAAGTGTGGTGAACACAGAAAACAAGTTTTCCTCTACTACCTCCAGGTCACGGGATAGAGGAAGGGAGGGGACATTCTAAAATCCAGAGGGATTGTGACATGCCCCTGCCTCCAAGGGATGTGCACCCGCTGAGGATGCAGCAGGCACCAAGAATCACAGGAAGGACAATCCGGCGAGAGACGGGAGGCTGGGCTGTGGGCCCATTCGGCGGTGAGGACCCGGATTTACTCGCTGAGCCCACACCACCACACTACGAGGAGGGACCATCCTTGGCCCCGCCGACAGAGGGGTCCCTGAGGCTCAGAGGCCACACAGTGGTCAGCAGTCCAGGGCCACAGTGCAACTCGCTGCAGTGCAGCCTGGACTCTGAGCACAGACTCTGCCACCTGCCACCTACACGACGCAGGACGAGTGACTTACCCTCCCTGAGCCTCTGTCCCTCCTCTGCAGGCTGGAGCTGACAGCATTCCTCCCTCAGGGGTCGCAGCCAGCATCACTCGGGCTAACACATGCAAGGTGCATGTCCAGGCAGGAAGTGCCACCACACTGCTGGCGAAATCAGGGGTCCCCACGTTTACTGAGCAGTTGCTTACTGGCTGTCACTACTGTCCTAGAAGCATCAGGCAGATTAGGTCTCTCCATCCTCCCTTCCCCGTACAGAGCGGAGCAAACTAGCCACATAATAATTAGCCACTCTGGGGAATCTGCTTCCTAAACCTGGCCTCCCGCAGGACAAACCCCAATGAATGCTCCTGTCCCGCAGCGCTCGGGACAACAGGCTCGCCTCTCCCCCCGGGAAGCACAGGCGACACAAGGCAGCTTTGCTAACAGGAGGCGCAGCGGCTGCCTGAGGCCAGCACAGCCCGGCACAAACGACGACCAGCGGACAAAAGTGACAGGATCCGGCCTGGCAATCGATGGGCAGGATCTGGGCTGCTGCAAACTCTCCCTTGCCCTCTTGGTTCCTCTGCCACACAGGCGGTGTTTTAGCGTCACCAAGCTCCTTCCAGCCAGCCAGCCCTTCTTGAGGGGCGGGGGTGGGCCTGGCCCTGTGGAGAGGCGAAGAGGCTGTGGCACCGGGGACCGCTGTGCTCCAGCAAGATGCCTACTAGGAGGGCCGGACAAACTCGGCCAGGAATTTCAGGACGGAAGTGGGATCGGAGGGCAGGGAATACCCCTCTCCCCATCCCTTCTTCCCCTCTCATCAAACACCCCCGCCTTTTCTATAAAGGAGACTAAAGATTTGGTGTTTTCAGCAAATTCCTTGGGTCCCCAAGGTGGTCCTAAGGCCTTGGGGATTTCAGGTGGCGTCCGTGGTGCTGCCTGGACTCCCCAACAAGTCCCTCTCTGACAAGTCACTGGGTGCCTGGGCTGGGAAAGGGAAGGCGACTTCATACAACACCGAAATCCACCTCAAACCAGACAGCCAACCTAAGCAGAAGAGAAAAACAAAGGACAAAACGGCGAAACTGCTAGTGTGTGTGTCCGGCAGCCTACTTGAGACGCACGTGGCCTGTGGGTCAGGTGCGTTTGGGGTTTCCATAAGGAGGGAACGGAGCCTGAATCCGGGCGGGCAACCCAAAGGAACGTAGCAGGAAATACAGCTACTCCGGGGCAAGAATCGCAAAGTTGAAAGCCAAGACGTTCAGGAGGCTGCGAGATGAAAGTAGACTCCCAGGTTCCCGGGGCCCAAGGGTCTGGAAGTGACCTGGCCACGTCACCTCAATTTCTCTGAGAGGCACCCCAACTGCTGAGCAATCAGAACCCCCACACGATCCACGCTGCAGAAGTCGTAGCACCACTAAAAATGAATGAGGTAGGGCCAGCCCCGGCGGCCTAGTGGTTCAGTTCAGCACGCTCTGCTTCGGCGGCCTGGGTTCGGTTCCTGGGCGTGGACCTACACCGTTGGTCAGTGGCCATGCTGTGGCGGTGGCCCACATACAAAACAGAGGAAGATTTGCCACAGGTGTTAGCTGAGGGCGAACCTCCCTCAAGCAAAAAGAGGGGCATTGGTGACAGAGGTTAGCTCAGGGTGCATCTTCCTCAGCGAAAAAAAAAAAAGAATGAGGTGGCTCCGTGCACACAGACATGGAAGATGGTCCAAAACGAAGCACCGAAAGAAGGCGGCATCAAAGCGAGGTGCGCTTGGCTCGAGCCCCACTTTGCTAAGAATAACAATACACATGTATTAATCCGAGCATAGAAACCAGACCAGAGAAAACACACACCAAACTACCGTTGGTGGCAGCCAGCAGCTCTCTCTGGAGGCTTATGATGGGGAACTTACACTTTCCACATCACAGATTTCTGGTGTTTGTGTGTTTGTTTATGACAATAAACATCTATTACTTTTGTCATCAGATTTTTAAAAAACACTTTAAGAAAAAAAATCTAGGTCAGAAAAACACCCAAAAAATAAACACCCAGAAAAGATGCCCGGGAAGCGCCTTTGTGAAAAGAAAAGAGAAAGATGAAAGGATTTAGGACTGCATTATTTTCTACTGACTTTCAACTTCATCAAAATTATCATTTAAAATAGAAACAACTGCTGACGTTCAAATGCGGAACCGGACTGCTGGCGGCTAAGGGGTCTGGTTTCTCCTTTCACACCACTCTGTGCTTTTCTCTTATAAAAAACAACCGCCGTGCCACAGGACTGCCGGCTAACGGGCAATCAGGAACCTCTGAAATCTGCCTGCTGGGATGATGGGTTTGTTTTTTTTCCATATTGCCTGACAACCAGCATTATATTTCAGTTTGGCCCCGGGATATCTGCTTTTGGGGTGTGGAGAAATTCGTTCACAGACACGTTTTGTCTTTTGGAGTGTGCAGAAATTCGTTCACAGACACGTTTCATCAGCACATGCAATGCTGTGGTCAAGCCATGAAAGGTGCTTGGACCCATCAACCATCAGTGGTGTCCGGGCAGCACGGGCTTGGGCAAAGCCAGCCCCATTCGTTACACTTACACTACAAAACGAGATCCACCCCCCCATACTCTACCAAGAAAACCCTCCACACCTGACCTGATGGTGTGCGGCGTGCTAGTTCGTGAACCTGGAAGGACGGCCGGGGCGGAGCATCCGTGGTCTTAGGGATCGTGGGGAAATGGCTTAACCTGAGACTGCCCTTCTCCAGCCCTGGCTGTTCTGTGGCATTTTCCCTGCAATATAATTAAGTAGCAAAACTTTGCGCTATATTTAAAAGCGAATACATTTCAGAAAGGAAAAACCGTGTCATGATGATAAATTACAACCCCATTCTACCTAAAAGGTAGACATACCAAATTGTTACCAAGTGTTATTTTCAGCACTGGGAATATGTATCATTTTCTTCATTGAAACTGAAATCCTCCCTCCCCGCCCCACCCCGGCCCTCTCTAAAAATTTTCATTCATTTGAAAACCACTGAAGAGCAACGCCTCCCATCTACAAGGCGCCAGAAGACGTGAAGACAACCAGGCTGGCTCTCTGCCCTTGGGGAGTTCGTGCTCTGATCCAGAAGGGTGATATAGTGTCTACACTGTGAGAATGCAAACACTATCCTATCTATCCACTAGACGGGAGTTTTTCAAACTCTTTTGACCATGATCCACAGTCACGACCTGGCCCAACACAAACACACATCAAGTAATCGTAACAAGTTTTACAAATCTGTCCACACATCTGCAACAAGTCCTGAGCCTGCTCCCTGCGAAACACAGAAGACTCCTCTTCCCTGTGAAGGCTCTCAAGCCCCAGCACGGGGAGGCCGCGAGCCACCACTGGCTCCGTCGTGATGCCTGCTGTACTCAACTCCGGCCCATGCAGAGGGCGGGAGAGAAGTCCCCCACGACAGGGAACACAAAGTGCAAGCGTGGCCAAGTGTGGCGGGGAGGCGTGGCACTGACACCTGCCGAGTGCCACTTGTGACAGGCCCTCTCAGCCACCCCAAATACCGACCAAGTGCTGACTCTGTGCTGAGCAGGGTTCCAGGCACCGAGCATCCAGCAGAGAATGACCAAGTCCCTGCATGGTGGGACTGACGAGTGAGTGACAGAGACCAGCACATAAATAAATACAACACGATGGCCATGTAGGGAGTGGACGTACTATGAAAAAATCACCAAGCAGGGTTAACAGTCAAGCTGACAGGAGGCGCTCTTTCAATCGTGGTGACCAAGGATGGCCTCAGTGATGGGGACACATCTCAGCAGAGACCTGAAGTGAAACGGGAGCCAGGGGGCCAGCCCAGAGGGACTGGCAAGTGCAAATGCCCTGGGGTGGGACCCTGCTGGAGTGGACCCTGCTGGAGTGGAGCAGGAAAGAGGGGTGTGGCAGATGAGGTCAGACACGGGTGGGGAGGGCTGATCAGAGGCCTTGAGGGCAGTGGTGAGGAGAAAGGAGTCTACTCTAGGAGCAAAGGGAAACCACTGGAATGTTCCGGGCAGGGCAGTGACACCATCTGATGAAGGTTGTAGAAGATTTCTCTGGACAGGCTGATGGAATGGATGTGAGGGTGAGAGGATGGGGAGTCCAGGGTGACCAAGGTGACCGGCAGGGTCTCAGCTAGCACATGCCATTTGAAATATAAAAGGTGTCCCCTCCTTGGGGCTGCCCAGCCCTTGAGCCAGGCTTGGCAAAGCCCAGTGGGCCGGATTTTAGCCCCAACTCGCATCCCCTTGGTTCACTACTGGCTACTGGGGAGACTATGGGAGGAACTAGGGGATTTATGCTCAGAGAGGCTAAGTCATTTGCCCAAAGTCACACAGGGAGTCAAGTCCTGCCTCAAGTCTGTCTGAACGCGAGGCCCGAGTAACTGACTCAGGCTGAGGATCAGAAGGTCTAGGAGGAGGAGAGCCGGGAAGGGGCGAAGTGCAGGCAAAGAGAAGCACTCCAACAGGCAGGAGCATGGAGGGGGCGTTCTGGGGAGCCAGGCGAGGGTGCTCAGTGCGCCAGCAGTCCAGGCTGTGATGGGAGCGCACTCGGTGGCCATCGGGCCACATGCAGCTCCCAGGACGCATCTCGCGGTCCCCCGTGCTTCAGGGTCGCGTTAGGACAAGGAGACCATTCACCGTGCCACCTTGCTGGGACGCTCGGGGCCAGTCAGGGTGGCACACATCAAACCCTGGCCCTCAAGTCCCCCATTGCACCAGGTAAGGGACCAACTGCCATGTGGGCCACCTGCTTCCTGAGCCAGCGGACTGCGACCTGCCAGCAAAACAAGAACTTCAACCACCCCAAGGGGCCATTTTAAAGGCAACTGCTCCTAAAGTCGGGGGCCGTCCTCCTTTACCATGCTCACGGCTGGTGAACTTCACACTGCGTGACAACTCAGACCCTTCCCAGTGGCAAGTGTCTACGTTCACACATGAAGATGTGGCCCTTTAGCAAAGTAACTGAGGCCCGAAGTGAAGCTCTGGAAACCAGGCTAGGGCGCCAAGGCCAGGGAGGGGCCAGGGCTGGTTTAGGCCTTGTTAACATTTACCCGTTTTCTTAAGAAAGCCCCCTTCCGAATCCTCATTCACTGCTGGTGGGAATACAAACTGGCGCAGCCTCTATGGAAAAGAGTACGGAGATTCCTCAAAAAATTAAAAATAGAAATACCCTATGATCCAGCCATCCCACTACTGGGTATCTACCCAATGAACCTGAAATCAACAATCCAAAGAGGCTTATGCACCCCTGTGTTCATCACAGCCTTCTTCACAATAGCCAAGACACGGAAGCAACCCAAGTGTCCCTCGACTGATGAGTGGATCAAGAAGATGTGGTATATATATACCGTGGAATACTACTCAGCCATAAAAAAAAATCGTCCCATTTGCAACAACATGGATGGGCCTGGAGGGTATTATGTTAAGTGAAATAAGCCAGAAAGAGAAAGACAAACACCGTATGATCTCACTCATATGTGGAATATAAACCGACACATGGACAGAGAAAGCTGGACTGTGGTTACCAGGGGCAGTGGGGGTGGGGGGTGGGCACAAGGGGTGGAGGGATGCACTTATATGGTGACTGATAAACAATAATGTACAACAAAAATTTCACAATAAAAAAGAGGAAAAAAATATAAGAAAAAAAAAGAAAGAAAGCCCCCTCCTGAGGGAACTGGAGGGAAGTCCATGCATCCCTTCCCTTCCCCCGGCCCTGTGAAAGCCAACCTCCCACACACGCAGCTTCACCTGGGGCCGCTCTAGGCCCTTTCCCATCCATGAAGACGCTCGAGGCCGATTTCTCACGCCCACCAAATCCGTATCCTGAAAAATCAGTATCAGCAGCATGCAGCTACGGAAAACTCCAACCAAGATACCCCGGCGACACGAAGGAGCCCAATACTCCTTCTCAGAGACAACAGCAGCCCCACTTGGCCCCGGACTCCATCCTGACACGTTCCTCCTCAGACATTCCCCCACGACTCCAGCAGCTGCTACTTCCCTTTCACAGCAGGTTCTATATATCCCTTTAATTCTATGTTTTTAACTTTGAATCTCTCTTAAGTATTCCCAATGTTCCAAGTGATGAGGGAAACATGTGAAATGGAAAACAAAATGTTCAATATTTTTCAAAACCCATGCCACCAAACACACACCCCTCTTTCCAACGCCGTAAGGTGAAACCGCAAAGCACACACTTTTTAAATATTAAGGGCAAAATGGAGAAGCTGATTCCTTTGTTACCACTTTGAAAACATAGAGAAATATGACAGTGGGGCAAAAATACATTCTGGATGTCACTCCACCAGGATGTTGTAGGCATCCTCATGACAACAGCTACCAGTGGCTTAGCACCAGGTGCCAGGCACTGTTGTAAGCACTGTGCATCTGTCATTTTGTCTTTGTTGTTTAGTCTTCGCAACCACCCTACAAGCTGGGTACTATTACTGTCCCTCTTTGCAAATAGGGAGACGGACATGAGCTAATGAGAACAGGGCCCTTGTGTGCCCAGTCCCGGCCGAATCCTCAGCCCCCAGCAGCGCCTGGCTCGTGGCGGGCACTCGATGCATGCTTGTTCCCTATATGAATGGGGAATGTGCGGTTGAGCCCTTTCTTGCACGCCTCCAGTGGGCGCCGTTCACGTTGTGTGCTATGGTCGGGGTGAATGGGTCCCACTGTGCAAGGCAGCCCCGATGACTGAGGCCAAAATCGGCTGGCACATCTGAGGACTTACTACGTGCCAGGCACTGTCACCCCCATTTCTCTGAGGCACGAGGGAAAGTGGCCAAACCAGGGGTCAAACCCGGACGGTGGACTGGAGAGCCCCTGGTGAAGAAATATCCCTGGACCTCAGTTTCTTCACTGGCGGAATGTTGTTCTCACCAGACGTTCACCAGAAACACCTAGTTCCTCCCACTCTCCCACAGCCAATAAACAGCTAAGACACAGAGCTGGTCTAGCATTCCCTCTCAGTGTTTTGAGCGTCCACAAGGAGTGGCAAAGATACATAAAGGTGCATACATGTTGGGGTGCTTTTCACTGACAGAAAAAGTGTGGCAACCACGTCACTGTCCCACACCACAGCTCTGATGCTGTCACCCCAGCTCAAAAGCCTAAAAGATCAATGCCTCCTGAAGGGTTGCACACAAAGTGATTTTAGGTGGCACATGGAGGAACATTTATTATTTTCATAATTATGTATGCATTGATTTTTTTTTTTTTTGGTGAGGAAGATTGGCCCTGAGCTAACATCTGTGCCCATCTTCCTCTATTTTGTAGGTGGGATGCTGCCACAGCATGGCTTGATGAGCAGTGTGTAGGCTCACACCTGGGATCTGAACCGGTGAACCCCGGGCCGCTGAGGCAGAGCACACAAACTTAATCACTATGCCACCAGGCCAGCACTGATTTTAACAAAAATTAGAAATATACATACATATATACATATAATGAGCAATATTAACTCCAACAAACTGAGTGCTCACTGTATGTCAGGCGCTGCAGTGTGTTAAGCCACTTTCCAGGTTATCTCATTCAACCCTCACAATAGTTTGAGGGGGGTCACACCTGTTTCACCAATGGGGGGACCTACTGGTAAGTGTCTTGCTGGAGGTCAAGCCAGGATTTAGAGCTGGGTGTGAACCTGAGGTGTGATTCCAGAACTAGGACCCCCACCGCCACTCCTACTAACCACCGCCAGACTCCCCATTCCCGGGGGAAGGAGGTTTGGCAAACAATGGCCTGGAAAGTTAAAAACCCACAACAGCAACTAACGTTTATTGCTTACAACCCACTGCCCCAGTCCTGCATGGAGCTCTTCACACCCATGTTCACTCAGTGCTCCCAAGGATCCTCCTCGTTCATGGCACCAACGTTCGCTAAGGGCCTTCCATGTGCCGGGCCCAGGGTACACTACGGGAGGCCAGGGAGACCTGACACCTGCTCTGATGGCCCTCAGAGAGGAATGGCTGTGTAATTACAAACTGGGGGAACTTCCACACGGGAAAGGACAGGGCGACGTGTGAGTGCAGCAGAGGGGAACAACGAGTGATCCAGGGTGGTCCACGTACAAGCTGGAACATCTTCCCTGATTCTGGGCAAAGGCCCCCTCTTCCAGGCAGCCTCCCTGATCTCTGGTTCCACCACTCCCCTGGGCATCCACTGTGTCCCTCTCAGCGAGGATTGTGAGGATTAGATGATAGGCCAAGGGGAGTTGTTCCCACATTTATCGCCTGTTCCCCTACAAGACTGGAAAGGCTCCACAGGGCTCCAACCCCCAACCATCTGACACCCAGTAGGGACTCAACAAATAATTGCTGAGCAACGGACAGAGAAGATTGACCAGACAGTAACAATGGTGCTTCCCACTTGCCAGGAACCATTTTACAGGCCTTCACCAACTCCACTGGTGGCATTATCCCCATTTCAGGAAACTAAGAGGTTCAGAGAGATTAAGCTATTTGCCTAAAGTCACACAGCCAAGTGACGGAAGCAAACTCGAATCCGGTCTCAATTCAAACTGAAAACTTGACTCCAATTCCTAGGAAGCGGAGTCCCCCTATTCCCTACTTTCCCCAGGGAGCCACCGGGGGAGAAAAATCAAGACTGGTGTCTTGAAGACCGGCACAAAACACTCTCCCGAAAGATCCACGTTTTAAATTACAGTCTTAATCTGGAAAATCAATTGGGAGGAAGGGAAAAGGATGCAAACTAAAAACAATGCTTTCAAGAGCAAACAGTTCCCCCGGCCCTCCCCCACTTGCTGCCGACCCCCCACTTCAGAGCAGACATTCTGAAGTCACTTCTTGCAAGGGATTGGGGGAGTTACTTCTCTTTCCTTGAAAATCTACAATATGCGGCTTTTGTAAAATAAAATTTCAGGGCAGCTCATGCTCGTGTCCAGTTGATGCTGGACACGTCTGCGGTTTCCCTACTGAACCCCGATCGCGGCCTCGCCAAAAAGGCAACGTTCGGGTCCGACCCGTTACAACGTAGCCAGAAAAGCCCCGATGCCGGGCTATTGTTGCAGCCGCGGCGGAGACGGCGACTGGGGGCTGGGCCCTGGCCGGCGAGCCGAGGGGGCCGCGAGCTTTGTCCGGCGCCCCCGGCGAGAGCGCGCACGGGGGGCGCGCGGCCTCCACGCGGCCCGGGCCCCCACCCCCCGGCCCGCGGATACTGCAGCCGCCGCGGCCTCGCTGCACTGTGGCCTGCCTCGCGCGCGCGGTGCCGACCAGCCTTCTTGACCCTCGGGCGCCGCCGTACCCCGGCCCCGCTCTGGGCGCCGGCGGCCCCCTCCCCCCTCAGCGCCCCGGCTCCATTCAAACCGCCCTCCCAGCCCCGCGCCGCGCTCCCCCCGCGGCCCGCCTTCCTTACCGGGAGCTGCCGGCGCCGTCGCCTTCCCGGCGCCGCCCCCGCCCCTCCGCGCGGGGCCGGGGGCAGAGTGGGCGTCTCGCGTCTCCTCACGAAACAAAGAAGCCGCCGCCGCCGAGCGAGGGTAAGCCTCGCGCGCGCGCCCGCCTCGGCCGCCCCCCCACGCCGCCCGCGCCCCCGCTGCGCGCGCACTCGTCGGCTCCCCTCCCCCCCCACAGACGGCCTCTCCCGCTTCCGCCGCCTGCCCGGCCTCGTGCGCGCGCCCGCCAGCCCTTCCGCTCCCAGCGCGCGTGCGCGTCCGCTCGGCGCTGGGGGGAGGTGGGCGGGGCCCGAGAGAGCCAGCGCGCCCGACGCGCCTCCCCACTCTGTCCCGGATGCTCCTGCGCCTGCGCACCGGTTGTTCAGCCTTCGTACGCCGCGCGTCCCCACGCCTCCGAGCATGCGCAGAGCGGGCGCCACTGCGGTGGTGGTGTGGCGGCGGCGGCGGTGGGAGGTTGGGGGATGGGGCTGGGTGGCGGCGGGGTCTGCGGTGAAGGGATGGCCGAGGGTCCCTGAGGCTCGGAAGTGAGGACTGGAAGTTGGGCGCGAGGGCAGGAGGCGGGCAGGCTGGGCCGGGGAGGAACACGGGCGGCCCAGGGCGGGCCGGGGAGCCGCTTTCATCCCTGGTGGGGGATGGCGAGGCCTGTTCGGCGGGACCAGGCGGGGCCCGACCGCGGCCGCCTTTTCTGCACAGCCTCCGGGATGCCATTAATTAGCTTAGCAAATATTTATGGACCTGCTGCTGTGGCCCAGGCGCAGGTGCTGCGGCCGCGATCAGACAAACCTCAGCCGCTGCGGCGCTCACGATCCGGTGGGGGAGGCAGGCCAGAGAAAGAAGGAAAATGCGTTGTGTTGAGAGGGGGACGTGAGGGTCGTGGGAGGTTTAAATGGGACGGCCAGGGGAGCCTCGCTGCGACGAAGATGTTTGAGTCTAGACAGGAAAGCAGTGCGAGAGCGAGCCTTGTTGCAAGTGTGAAGGCCCTGGGCCTCCAGACCTTCTCTGTGATTTGAAAGTGTCCGCAGCGTCACCTTTAGCCCCGCAGCCGGACAGCCGGACAGGCGCGCCCGAGGTCAGGCCCACCCCCTGGGACTGTCGCTACCCCTGCTGCTCCCGGGCCTGCCCTTCCTCATTTTTCAGGTCCCAGCTGACTCACCGCATCCTGTTTGATCACTGCCTCCTTTTTCCCCTTCCTTCACATTTCTTGGGTACCCTCTTGATTGACTGTCTTCCTCCCCTCAGTTTAAATGGCAAAGCTGTTGTCAGTTTTAATCACTAGGGAATACCAGCATCTAGCGTAGTGCCCCCATTCGCCACATACTAGATACTTGAAATTATTTTATTGAAGGAATGATAGAGACCGACTGTCTGCTGAGTGCGTCCTGTACCTGCATCAGCTCTTTGACTCTTTCCAAGTCCAAGGTGAGTCACTTGCAGTATAGAGCAGAAGGTGAGACCTCATGCAGCATCCAAGACCTGGATTTAAAACTTGATTCCATTGTTGGTAGCTGGGGGCTGCCAGGCAAGTTTATTGGACTCGTCTACACGTCTCTTTCTTCACCTGTGACATGGAAACAGTAATGGCACACTCCTCCACTGGCTGGTTACGAGGAATCCGTGAAAGCAGGCCACCTGGGAGTTCTCTGAACCTGAGCTCCTAGTGTTGAGTAATGCGCAGCAGATGGGCACATGGGATCTGAACCTCTGTCTCTCTCATTCATTCAAGTAATATTTCTTAAGCACCCTCGACGTGCTACACACTGAGCTGGTCATGGGCCCGCAGTGATGCACCGAGTAGGCTGGGTTCCTGCCTGTGGAGCAGACAGTCCATGAGTTCAGTTGACTGTCTCCCATGTTGATCGCACTAATACACGGTAGGAAAATGTAAGTGCAGTGGAAGAAAAGCCCAGGGCGCGGTGAGATCATAACATGACACCTTCCTGGGACTGAGGATTCAGCTAGACCTCACTGAGGAAGAGGCATTTATGCCGAGACCCAAAGGAGAGGGCGCTGGGTAGAGGGAACAGGGTGCGCCAAGACCCTGAAGAAGAAAAGAGCCTAGGAACAGAAAAAGGCCTGTGTGGCTCTGAGGGGGGTCAGCAGCAGCCCTGCCGGGCAGGGCCCTGTGGGCTGTGGTGAGGATCCGGAGCTTTTCCTGGAGCGCAGTAGGAAGCAGATGAAGGGCTGTAATCAGGAGAATCCCATGGCGGCTCTGGCTGCAGGGTGGAGACCGGGCTGGCGGGGAAGGAGAGGAATTGGGGAGCTCCTTTGGGCCATCGCAGAGGCCCAGGGTGGAGGGGGTGGCGTGCACTAGAGTGGACGCAATGGAGGAAGGTGGAGGTCGAATGGATAGAAATTGAAGGAGTGGACCTGAGAGGAGACGGAGGGTTGTGAGTGAATGCCAGTTTTCTCTGCAGCTGGGACAGTGGGGACGTGGAAACTGGCAAGGAAGGATCCGCAGTTCTGTTTTAAGGACAAGATGTCTGATGGGAATAATTCTGTAGACCAGTGATCTATGGCTATATGTTGAAATCCCAGTTTAAGCAAAATCGATGCTTTTAGCACTTAGGTTTATGTTTGTGATACATTTTGAGTTAATTTTTGTGTATGGGATGAGGGAAGATTGAAGTTCAGTGTTTTCCACAGGGATATTCAGTTGTTCCAGCACCAGTTGTTCCAGACTGTCTGCTTCCCCGTTGAATTACCCTGGCACTTTTGTCAAAAACCAGTTGACTAGTGGGCCGGCCCCGTGGCTTAGCGGTTGAGTGTGCGTGCTCCGCTGCTGGCGGCCCGGGTTCGGATCCCGGGCGCGCACTGACGAACCGCTTCTCCGGCCATGCTGAGGCCGCGTCCCACATACAGCAACTAGAAGGATGTGCAGCTATGACATGCAACTATCTGCTGGGGCTTTGGGGGAAAATAAACAAATAAAATTATAAAAAAAAACAAAAACAAAAACAAAACCAGTTGACTAGTTAAGTGTGAGTCTGTTTCTGAACTCTATTCTGTTCCTTGCTCGATATGTCTACCCTTCTGCTGGGAACACACTGTCTTCATTGCTGGAGCTTTATAATAAGTCTTGAAATCAAGTAGTCTGCCAACTTTCTTTTTTTTTTTAGTTATTTAGGCTGCTCTGGTTCCTTTGCATCTTTGTAAATTTTAGAATCAGCTTGTCGATTTCTGTCAAAAACCGTGATGAGATTTTGATTGGGATTGCATTGAATCTGTAGACCAATTTGGGGACCATCTTAACAAAATGAAGTCTTCCACTCCATGAACGTGTTGTCTCTCTCTGTTTATTTAGGTCTCCTCTCATTTCCGTTCAACTTGCTCTTTTCGGGTCTTTCCTACCCACTGAAATGACTCTCATCAACGTCGTGGGGACCTCCCTGTCGCTGAATCCGGGGGTCAGTTCCCCTCTTCACCTTCCTTGACCTGTTGTCGACGGCTGACACATTCGCTCTTTAGAGCAGGTCTCCTCACTTGCCTTCCAGGGCACCGCACACTCCTGGGTTTCTTCCCACCCCTTCTTCGGCCCCTTCCCAGGCTCCTTTGCAGCTTTCTCTACTTCACACTGACCCCTTAATAATGAACCACCCTAGGACTCAGACCTGGGGGCCCTATCTACAGTCATCTCTGTGGCTTCCAGTGTGGTGACCTTAAAAAATCATCTGCATCCTAGGTATCTACCCAAAAGGATTGGAAACAGATACTTGAACAAATACTTGTAAACAAACGTTCATTGTTGCTGCACTGTTTATAATAGCCAAAGGGTTGAAACCGTCCAAATGTCCACCAACAGATGGCTGGGTAAACTAACTGGGGTCTAAACAGTCAGTGGAATATTCAGCCATGACGGAGTGAAGTCCTAATCCATGCTATAGTGTGCATGAACCTCAAAAACATGCTAAGCAAATGAAGTCAGACGCAGAAGGCCACATGTTGTGTGAGTCAAGTGTCCAGAACAGGCAAATCCATAGAGAGGGAAAGCGGGTTGCCAGGAGCTCAGGGTGGCAGGAAGTTGCTGCTTAATGGGTACACGGTTGACGATGAAAATAGTTTGGAACTAGAGGTGGTGCTTATACAACATTGTGAACATACTGAATATCACTGAATTGTTCATTTTAAAATATTTAATTTTATGTTATAGGAATCTCACCTTAACTTTTTAGAAAATCTATATGATTTCTAAATGTTTATCTCCTGTCTGAACCTTACCCTTGAGCTCCTGAAAACTGCCTCTCAGACACCACCACTTGGGTATTTAATAGGAGTTAAAATTTCAGTTCAATAAGTGCCTCTTTTGCTCAAAATCCTCCAATGGCTCCCATCTTGCCAAGAATAAAAGGCAGAGACCATCAAGAGGTCTGGCCCTGTGGCCTGGTGCTTAAATTCAGCATGCTCCGCTTTGGTGGCCTGGGTTTGGTTCCTGGTCATGGACCTACACCACTCATCAGCGGCCATGCTGTGGTGGTGACTCACATACAAAGTAGAGGAAGATTGGCACAAGTGTTAGCTCAGGAGTAATCTTCCTCAGCAAAAAAAAAAAATGAGAGAGAATGACAAGCCAGACACTGGGAGGAAATACTTGAAAAGATACATCTGATAAAGGACCGTTATACAAAGAACTCGTAAAACTCCACAGTAAGAAAATGAACAACCCAATTAAAAAATGGACAAAAGACCTGAACAGACACCCCACCAAAGAGGATGTACAGATGACAAATAAGTGTATGAAAAGATGTTGAACGTCGTATGTCATTAGGGGATTGCAAAGTAAAGCAATAATGAGATACCACTACACACCTATAAAAATGGGGGAAATCCGAAACTCTGAAAACACCAGAAGCTGGTGAGATGTGGAATAGCAGGAACTCTCATTACTGGTGGGACTGCAAATGGTCTTCCACTTTGGAAGACAGTTCGGCAGTTTCTTACAAAACTAAACATAGTCTTACCATACGATCCAGCAATCATGCTCCTTGATACTTACACAAAGGAGTTGAGAGTTCTATTTTCTTTTTCTTTTTTGGTGAGGAAGATTGGCCCAGAGCTAACATCTGTTGCCAATCCTCCTCTTTTTGCTTGAGGAAGACTGGCCCTGGGCTAACGTCTGTGCTCCTCTTCCTGTACTTTATATGGGACACCGCCACAGCACGGCTTGATGAGCAGTGTGTAAGTCTGCGCCCGGGATATGAACCTGTGAACCCCAGGCCGCCACAGTGGAGCATACGAACTTAATCACTACACCACCAGGCCGGCCCCTACACAAAGGAGTTGAAAACATATCCCCACAAATACCTACGTGTAGATGTTTCTAGCAGCTTTATTCATAGTTGCCAAAACTTGGAAGCAACCAAGATGTCCTTCAGCAGGTGAATGGATAAATAAACTGTGGGACATCCAGACATGGAATATTAGCACTAAAAAGAAGTGAGCTCTCAAGCCATGAAAAGACATAGAAGAGGGGCCGGCCCCGTGGCTTAGCAGTTAAGTGCGTGGGCTCTGCTACTGGCGGCCCGGGTTCGGATCCCGGGCGCGCACCAACACACTGCTTCTCCAGCCATGCTGAGGCCGCGTCCCACATACAGCAACTAGAAGGATGTGCAACTATGACATACAATTATCTACTGGGGCTTTGGGGGAAGAAAAAGGAGGAGGATTGGCAATAGATGTTAGCTCAGAGCCGGTCTTCCTCAGCAAAAAGAGGAGGATTAGCATGGATGTTAGCTCAGGGCTGATCTTCCTCACAAAAATAAAAAAAAAAAAGACATAGAAGAACCTTCAATGCATTTTATTTATTTATTTATTTGTATTTTGAGGCAGATTGGCCCTGTGCTAACATCTGTTGCCAATCTTCCTCTTTTTTTTCTTTTTTCTCCCCAAAGCCCCAGTACATAGTTGTGTATCATTGTTGTAGAGTTGTAGCTCCTGCACATGGGACGCCACCCCAGCATGGCCCGATGAGCAGTGAGCAGGTCCACACCCAGGATCCGAACTGGGGAACCCTGGGCCGCCGAAGTAGAATGTGCGAACTCAACTGCTATACCACCGGGTCGGCCCCTTAAATGCATATTATTAAGTAAAAGAAGCCCATCTGAAAAGGCTTGTGTTTGTACTGTGTGATTCCACCTAAATGACATTCTAGAAAAAGCAAAACTTTGGAGACAGTAAAAAGATCAGTGGTTTCCAGGGATTAGAGGGGAGGAGGGCTGAGTAGGTGGAGCACAGAGGATTTTTAGGGCAGTGACACTATTCTGTACCATACTACAATGGTGGATACGTGTCGTTAAACGTTTGTCCAAACCCATAGGATGTATAGCCCCAAGAGTGAGCCCGAATGTCACCTGTGGACCCTGGGTGATGATGACGTGCCCGTAGGTTCATCGGTGGCCACAATGCTCCACTCTGCTGGGGGATGTTGATAATGGGGGCCTGTGCGTGTGTGGGGGCAGCGAGTGTATAGGAACACTGTACTTTCTGCTCAGTTTTGCTGGGAACCTAAAACTGCTCTAAAAAATAAAGTTTATTTAAAAAATGTAGGGCCGGCCCCGTGGCTTAGTGGTTAAGTGTGTGCGCTCCGCTGCTGGCGTCCCGGGTTCGGATCCCGGGAGCACACCAACGCACCGCTTCTCCAGCCATGCTGAGGCCGCGTCCCACGTACAGCAACTAGAAGGATGTGCAGCTATGACATCCAGCTATGTACTGGGGCTTTGGGGGAAAAAATAAATAAGTAAAAAAAAAAAATTAAAAAAAATAAATTAAAAAAAATAAAAAATGTAAACAAATTAAAAAAGCCAAAGTTGGTCACCACAGAGGCCTACATGCCCTTTGCTCCCTCCCTGACTTCATCTCCTACTACCCTCCTCCGGGCTCATTCCACTCCTGTTACCAGCCTCCTTGCTCACTAGTCTTCAGACCTGGCAGGTTCCTGCCCCAGGGCCTTTGCCCATGTGCTCCACACACCTGCATGGCTCCCTCTCCCAGAAGCCTTGTGTAATGTTGCAGATGGCCCCTCCTGCATTCTCAGTTTATTTTTATTTATTTATTTTTTGTGTGAGGAAGATCAGCCCTGAGCTAACATCCATGCCAATCCTCCTCTTTTTGCTGAGGAAGACTGGCCCTGGGCTAACATCCGTGCCCATCTTCCTCTACTTTATATGGGACGCCGCCACAGCATGGCTTGCCAAGCGGTGGGTCCATGTGCGCCCCAATCCAAACCAGCGAACCCCGGACCGCCGCAGCGGAGCACGCGCACTTAACCACTGCACCACCAGGCAGCCCCCCACCTGCCAGTTTATTTTTCTCCGCGGTATTCATCCGCCATGCTGGAACGTGAGCTTTGTGTCTGTCTCCGTCACCCGTGTATCCCCAGCAGCCAGCACAGCGCCCAGGGCCTGGTGCACGGAAGAGAGGATGAACGAGTGCATGGGTGCCAAGGAGGGAGCTCTTGGGGTGACTGGGTGCTGCCTCTCCTCGCGAGGAATTCAGGTTTACAAGATGCTTCCTGAGGCCTCGGGATTACAGCCCCGGCTTCTCAGATGCCAGTGGGGAGCATGACCGGGCCCTGGCCTGGAGTCACATGGCTGAGCTCTGCCCCTCATCTCCCATGTCCATGTCCATGTCCAAGGCACCTTCCCCATCTGCTGCCCCCACCGCCTTCCTGGGGGGAAGGAGAGGGCGAGGTGTGTGGGCTGGGTGTGCTGTGAGTGCAGAGAGGTGTCTAAGAGACCGGACGTTTGCAGCATCACTCCCCACGGGCGAAAACAAAATTCCTGGTTGGTCCCAGCAATCTCAGAGTCTGTGTGTTCACATCTACATCCTTATGTATCTGTCCCTTATTAGGTGGGAGTGTCTCATATTTTTCGGGTGGCTCAGAGGATGTGTTAGGGTTCTCCAGAGATACGGAATCAATAGGATGTTGGATATACATATATATACATCCTATTGATTCTGTTCTTCTAGAGAAATAGAACACACACACACATATATATACAGAAAGAGAGGGCCGGCCCCATGGCTTAGCGGTTAAGTGCGTGTGCTCCGCTGCTGGCCGGCCCGGGTTTGGATCCCAGGCGCACACCGACGCACCGCTTCTCCAGCCATGCTGAGGCCGCGTCCCACATACAGCAACTAGAAGGATGTGCAGCTATGACATACAACTATCTACTGGGGCTTTGGGGGAAAAATAAATAAATAAATAAAATCTTTAAAAAAAAAAAGAGAGGGATGGTGGGAGATAATATACATACATGTTTGGACAGATAGAGATTTATCTTAAGGAATTGGTTCACATGGTTGTTGAGGCTGGCAAGTCTGAAATCTAAACGGTAGGGCGGGCCAGCAGGCTGGAAATTCATGGAAGAGTTGATGTTGCAGTCTTGAGTCTGAATTCTGCAGGGCAGCAGGCTGGAAACTCAGGCAAGGTTTCTATGCTACAGTCTTGAGGAGAAATTCTTCTTCTTTGGGGAACCTCAGTCTTTGCTCTTAAGACCTTCCACTGATTGGATGAGGCCCACCCTTGTTATGGAGGGTTATCTGCTTTACTCAACTGGGTTAAATGTTCATCACATCTGAAAAAATACCTCCACAGCAACATCTGGACTGGTGTTTGAATGAACAACCGGGTGCCGTGGCCTAGCCAAGTTGATGCATAAAGTGAACCATTGCACAGAAAAACAGACTTCTCTCTCTTGACTCAACATCAAGGGCTTGGAATAAAAAGCTCACTCCCGTCCGGGACGTGAAGATGTAAAATCCATGCTCTGCAGTTGCCACTGCAAGTGCATACTGTTTCAGTAATCTTCTCAGATCTTCTTTGGAACTTGAAATCACTTATTGAAATGAAATAAGCCAAACGTGTATTTATTCCGCAGACATAACCTACTGCCCTGAAAAACAGGCCTCACAAGAAAGCGATTTCCGCAAATCAAGCGGTGAGATGTGTAATGTGGAAAACAAGGAATCCTTACAAGTTACAAACCCAGAGCACCAGCAGGCAGCCCTGGTTTTAACTCAGCACAGCAAAATAACCAGCACGTCATGTTATGCTTGCGCTAAACTCTGCCACTTCCTGCAACTACAAGTAGAAACCTAACTACCCACATTTCTCATAATTTTATAGATGTTTTATTCTAACTATAGTATGTTGTATTTTAGGTTGAATTTATTAAGCTCTTCTAAGACACTAGTTCTGAATTACTACACTTCAGGTGTCAATCAAGAGTAATGGACAACAATGGTATAAATATGTACCATATATATAATTTGGGCTAGGCTTAGTATATTTAGACATTTCACCAAAGAGGATATGCAGATGGCAAATAAACACGTGAAAAGATGTTTAGTTAGTGTCATTAGCCATTAAGGAAATTTACATTAAAACCACAATGAGAAATCACTACAGACCTATCAGAAAGGCTGAACTAAAAATTAATGACAACACCCAATGCTGGCAAAGACAGAGAGAAACTGGGATACACCTGGAATACATTGCAGGTGGGGATGTAAATGTGCAGCCACTCCAGAAAACAGTTGGGCGGTTTCACAAGAAACTAAACAGACAACTATCCCACAGCCCAGTAATTGTACTTCTGGGCGTTTATCCTAGAGAAACGAAAACGTGTGCCACGCAAAAACCTGTGCGTGAATGTTCATAGCAGCTTTATCTGTGATAACCCCATACTGGAGTCAGCACAGGTGTCCTTCACACAGGTGCGTGCTTAAACAAACTGGTCTGTCAGCACCATGGAATACTGCTTAGCAATAGAAGGGGGTGAACTCGATTCCTGCAGCAATCTGGATGAATGAATCTCCAGGGAATTTTGCTGGGTGGAAAAAAAAAAAAGCCAGTTGCAAAAGGTTACATACTGTCCAATTCCATTTATATAACACTTTGAAATGGCAACATTTTTTCGAGTAGGAGGACAGATTAGCAGTTGCTGGGAGGGAGGTGGGTGTGGTTATAAAAGCGCAGAACTAGGCATCCTAGTGGTTTTGGAACTGTTTGGTATTTTGACTGTGGTGGTCGATAGGCAAACCCACACGTGATAAAATTGTTTAGAACTCAATACACACACACACACAAATGAGTACAAGAAAACCTGAAACAATCTGAATAAGATCGATGAATTGTATCAGTGTCGATATCCTGGCTGTTATATCTTAATAAAGCTGGGGGAGAAAAACATAGCAGAAAAGTATATATAATATATAATACTTCTCTCTCTCTCTCCTGGCTGTGATACTGTACTATTGTTTTGCCAAAGTTTACCAGTGGGGACTTGAGCAGATATTTGTACACGCATGTTCGTAGCAGCCTTACTTACAATAGACAAGATGTGGAAGCAACCCAAGTGTCCATCGACGGATGAATGGATAATGTAGTCTATCCAAACAAAGGAATATTATTCAGCCTTAAAAAGGAAGGAAATTCTGACACGTGTTACAACATGGATGAACTTGGAGGAGATTATGCTGAGTGAAATAAGCCAGACGCAAAAGGACAGATACTGTATGATTCCACTTGGATGAGGTACCAAGAAGAGGCAAATTCTTAGAGGCATAAAGTCAGATGGTGAGGCCAGGGGCTGTGGGAGGAGGGACTGGGGGGTTAGTGTTCAGTGGGGACAGAGTTTCAGTTTGGGAAGGTGAGAAAGGTCTGTAGTGGATGGTGGTGATGGTTGCACAACAATGTGGATGTACCCAATGCCACTAAACTATACAGTTAAAAATGGTAAATTTGAGGGGCTGGCCCAGTGGCGCAGCGGTTAAGTGCACGCACTCTGCTGCTGCTGCCCGGGGTTCGCCAGTTTGGATCCCGGGTGCGCACCGACACACCACTTGTCAAGCCGTGCTGTGGCGGCGTCCCATATAAAAAAGGTAGAGGAAGATGGGCACGGATGTTAGCCCAGGGCCAATCTTCCTCAGCAAAAAGGAAGAGGATTGGCATCGGATGTTAGCTCAGGGCTAATCTTCCTCACAAAAAAAAAGGTAAATTTTGTGTTATATATATTTTACCTCAGTTTTACAAAATGGAAAAAAAAGTTACCATCGGGGGAAACAAAGTGTATAAAGAATCTCTCTGTATTATTTCTTACAACTGCATATGAATCAACAGTGATCTCAATAAAATTTTCCATTAAAAAACAAATCAATATGCAGATACTGATCGATCCTAATGGTATTGTACACTTTGGCTACTCTAGGATCCTCTTGTTTGCACTGCAATGTAAGAATCTCCTTCAAAGATTTTTTTAACATGTATATGAAGATCTTAAAGATCCTTAGGATAAAAATTCTCATAAACATAGTAACATGAGATTCCACAAAGCCAAACTTCGCATCACTTGCATTTTCTTGGATGTCTTTAAGCTGCCATCCAGGAAGCCAGCGAGATGCTTAGGAAAAAGTTTACAAGAACAATGTGGGCTCAGTGGCCTGCCATACTTATTTGGGCGTGTCTGGTCTCCCTGCTCTTGTGTGAGTGTCTGTGTGTGTGTGCGCACAAGTAATCACACTTCTTGTGGCCTTTCTGGGTATTTACCCCTGAAGAGTCAGCAGGAGCGGCCAGGACATCTGGTCAGTGCGCTCAGTACATGCAGCTTCCCTCCTTCCCAGCCGGTTTGGGACCCGGGCACGCTTTAAACTCTTAGTTGCGTCACGCTCCCTCGAGGTCTGCAGGAACAGCGCACAATATTCTGAAGTCTAGGGCCAGCCCCATGGCTTAGTGGTTAAGTGCGCGCTCCGATGCTGGCGGCCCGGGTTCGGATCCCGGGCGCGCACCAACACGTCGCTTCTCCGGCCATGCTGAGGCCGCGTCCCACATACAGCAACTAGAAGGATGTGCAACTACGACATACAACTACCTACTGGGGCTTTGGGGAAAAAAAGGAGGAGGATTGGCAATGGATGTTAGCTCAGAGCTGGTCCTCCTCAACCAAAAAAAAAAAAAGGAGGATTAGCACGGATGTTAGCTCGGGGCTGATCTTCCTCACAAAAAAAAAAAAAGAAGAAGAAATGGGCTCTCAAACCACAAAAAGACATGGCGGAACCTTAAATGTGTATTGCTTAGTGAAGGAAGCCATCTGAAAAGGCTCCGTACCGTGTGATTCCAACTGTATGACATTCTGGAAAAGGGGAAACTGGAGACAGCAAAAAGATAGTGGTTTCTGGGCGTTAGTGGGGAGGGAGGGATGAACAGGCGAGCACAGAGGAGTTTTAGGGCAGTGTAGCTATTCTGTATGACACTGTGATGGTAGATACCTGTCCTCCTCATTTGTCCAAACCCATAGAATGTACAACACCAAGAGTGAACCCCAGTGTCAACTATGGACTTTGGGTGATAACGACGTGTCCGTGTAGGTTCATCAGTTGCAACAAATATACCACTCTGGTGCGGGATGTTGATAGTGGGGGGGCAGGGGGTGTACAGGAAATCTCTGTACCATGTGCTCAATTTCACTGTAATCTTACAACTGCTCTAAACAATAAAGTCTGTTCGTTTAAAAACTGTATGTACTTATATATGTACATGACGCTCACCACACCCCGTGATGTATCTCCTACCATCGCTCAGTTGGCACTGAAGCACAGAAAGGGTTAATAATCTACCCATTATTGTGTCCCCCCAGATTCATATGTTGAAGTCCTAACCCCCGATGTGACTGTATTTGGTGAGGGGCCTGTCAGGAGGTAATTAAGGTTAAATGAGGTCATAGGGTGGGGCCTCGGTCTGGTAGGATTAGTGTCCTTATAAAAGGAGACACCTGGGGACTCCCTCTCTCCCTCTCAGCCACGTGAGCACACAGCAGGAAGGCATCCATCTGTAAGCCCTCACTAGAAAGTGAATTTTCTGGCACCGTGATCTTGGATTCCCAGTGTCCAGAACTGTGAGAAAATACAATTCTGTTGTTTAAGCCACCCAGTTTATGGTATTTTGTTACAGCAGCCCAAGCTGACTAATACAAGATTGTTTTTAAGGAATTGGCTCAGGTGATTATGGAGGCTGGCAAGTGCAAGATTGGCAGGCTGGAGACCCAGGAAGAGCCAGTGCTGCAGTTCGATCCCCCAGGACGCCTACTGGCAGAATCCCCTCTTGCTCGGGGAAGGTAGGTCTTTTGTTCTCTTCTGGCCTTCAACTGATTGGATGCGGCCCACCTATGTTGTGAAGAGCAATCTGCTTGACTCAAAGTCTGCTGATTCAAGTGTGAATCTCGTCCCAAAACACCGTCAGAGAAACATCCAGAATAATGTTTGACCAAGTATCTCTGGGCACCACGGCCCAGCAGAGTGGACACCTAAAATTAACCCTCACATCACCAAAATAGACTAGAAGTGTGTGGGCACCAGGGCAGCATTCACTGGACACTCTCCGGACACCTTTGGTGTGGACATACTGACAGATGCAGTCTTCGTCCCCGGGGCTGGCATAGGGGCTCTGCTCTCTCCTCTGCCAGGGTGAAGCTGGCTGCCGGGAGTGTAGACGAAAACACCTGACATGGAGCGTTTCCCCCCTTCTGTGTGGGGGAAGTGAGCCCGTGTGTGTCGGGGTCTGGCCCACAATGGTCCATTTTCCCACGGGGCTCTTAGAAGATGATCTAAGGCAGAGGGTCTCCACCGCAGCATCCCTGACGTTTGGGGTCAAACTGTCTTGTTCTGGGGCCGTCTCGTGGCTGGAGGGGTTGAGCAGTGACCTGCCCTCTGGCCGTCACTGAGGGCCGGAGCCCAGGCTCACTCCCAGGTGGCACAGTGGGGCTCAGGCCTTTGTCTGGCCTTCCCTGCAGAAGCCCCCTCGTGGCCGGGGCCCGGTGTCCCGGGTTCCTGTTCTTCTCTTCTTTTGGGCACTTCACTGTGACGGACCGTCCCGCTGTCCGGAGGCTGCTCAGGTGAGGGTTGGTGGGGGTGGGCCAGTGAGGGAGAGGTGGGGGGGTTTGCATCCCTCTCCCCTGTGTCCACTCCTGCATGTCCACTCTCTAGAACTACCCGGGGCCCCCTCCAGGGCAGGTATCAAAGACCAAGGGTGGGCAGGGGCGGCAGCAGCCTTGGCAACAGCAGGTCCCTCCAGCCTCCAGCGGGGGGTCCAGGATCAGGGACGACCCTTCAGAAACGTCTGCCCCCTTCCCCTGCCCTCCCGCATCCCCTGGGCGCGGGTTCTAGGCTGTGAAGCCCCCACCACACACGGAGCTCTGTGCACTGACCTGGGACAGAGGCTGGGCCAGCTGGGGTGGATGCACAGACCCTGATGAGTCCACAAGACAAATTACGGAAATTCAGCGACGTGTATTTCATGCTGATCTACTACTATAAAATATTCTATATTTATATGACTTCAGAAACTCTTGTATAAAAAAGAACACCCTCCCTCCGGTGTCCGACACCCAGTTGCAGCCCCAGAGGGTGTGGCAGTTCCCTGCTTACGTGTCTGTTCTGTGGGCTTCTATGTCCAGAATCCTGTTTAAGGTTTTAGGATGCCTTTAATACCGTTTGAAATAAAAATATATCCCATTAAAAAAAGAATCCCCTCCCCAGTGTTCTAACAATCAAAACATGTCTGCAGGCATGGCCAGATGTCCCTTTAGGACAAATCGTCCCCCGTTGAGGAGCGCTGATTCAGGGAGCTTCTAACCATCCTTCACCTTCACCTGTTGGTGAGGGGCTCAGAGCAGGAATGACTCGTGTCACACACACACACCCCCACACACACGTGGCCAGCGGACCCTGCAGCGGGCATGGCTGTGACACGACCAGGTAGCTGTCCCCCTGGCCCCTTTCCGTCCGCCTCCTGTTCGCCTCTCCCGTGCCTTCTCCCCCCTTGTCTCCCCTGACCTCACTCTGCAGATTAAGCCTGGGAGTGGTGGCCGTCACATTGTGACAGAACAGGTTGTCCGAGCCTGACCTGAGCACGGAGGACCTGCCCCAGCGGCTGCGCCCAACGTCGCCTGCACGTGCGCCCGCGTCCGCAGGGGGACCTTGCGGAGAGCGCGGCGCGTGCGGCCTCAGCGGCCCTGCCTCTCCCAGGGGAAGGTTTCACTGTCCGGGGTTTATCGGGCTGTTCCTTCCTGGGGCGGCTCCCCGCTCCTCCTAATGACCGTCAACCCGAGACACACTTCAGTGAAGGCAGAAGCAGCCTCTTAACACGCGGCAGCCACGCCCACCTCACACCCCTTAGGATGGCTACTACCAAGAAAACAGCAAATAATGCGTTGGCGAGGATGTGGAGAAATCAGAGCCTTGTGCATCGTCGGTGGGGATGTCAAACGGTGCAGCCGCTGTGGAAAACACTGGCCGTTCCTCAAAAATTTAGAAATAGAATTACCATATGATCTAGCAATTCTGCTTTTAGCTATATCATGAAAAAAATTAAAAGCAGGGTCTCAGAGGCACACCCGTGTTCACAGCAGTGTTATTCACAATAGGCAACAGGGAGAAGCAACCCTAGTGTCCATCGACAGATGGATGGATGAACAAGACGTGGTCCTTAAAAGGAAGGACATTCTGACACGTTACAACGTGGATGAGCCTTGAGAATATTATGTTAAGTGCAAGAAGCCAGACACAAAAGGACAGATAGCGTGTGATTGCACTCCTAGGAGGTCCCTAGAGGAGGCACATTCACAGAGACAGAGAGCAGGATGGTGGGGGCCAGGGGCTGGGGGAGGGGAGTGGGGAGTCAGGGTTTAATGGGGACGGAGTTGCAGTTTTGTAAGATGGAAAGAGTGCTGGAGATGGATGGGGGTGATGGCTGCACAACAATGTGAATGTGCTTAATGCCACTGAGCTGGACACTTAAAAATGGTTACTATGGTAAATTTTATGTTATGTATATTTAACCTCAATTAATAAAAAAACCTCGTAAGCGGTAATAAATCCAGATCATCCGCTCCCCTCTGCTGAGCGCAGCCAGGGCCTCCCCACCAACCTCGGGCGCTGGCTGAGGGAGGGGAGAATCCGCACGCGAGGAGCATCAGCCCCGGATAATTGAGAATCGACTCCGCCGGCTCATCCCGTCACCCAGGGAATTCCTGGAGACTGTTTTCTGATCGAGATCACGGCAGCTGTATTTAGGGGGACCGTTCAGGTCCCCACCTCTAGGCTCTCGGCGTCGCCCCTCTGAGATGGGTTTGAGTCCCGCATGACAGGGTGGGGTTACAACAGCGCCTGGGCCCTGAGTCAGCGTGCAGGCGCGGTGATTCCTGCCGGAGCCCTGCCTGGGGAGAGCCAGGAGAGAAGCTGCTCCCTCAGCGGCTCCACGGCTGGTTTTCCTTCTAACGATCGTCTGCAGGTCCCTTTGATGTGCTCTTATCGGACATCGCAAAGTTGCCTGCCTGTGCCATACCAGCCTCCCCGAGATGCCTGGATTTAGATGTTTCTCCCTATTTGAATCTTCCAAGAGAATAAAGTGGAAGAAGCCGTGGATTGTTTTTCTAGTGCAAGGTGAAGACAGCATTTCTTGCTTCTGAAATCAGAGCCTCTGAGATCTTAGGCTAGAAGGCCTGGACCAGTGGCTGCATTGACCTAAGCTGAAGTCCTCACCGTGGCCCACAAGGCCCCCTGCCCTCACCTCTGCCAGTCCCCACTCACTGGCTCGCTCCACCCTGCCTAGCACAGCCCTGCCCCAGGGCCTTTGCACCTGCTGTCCTTCTGCCTGGAGCGTTCTTTCTCCAGATGCTCCTCCCTCAGCTCTCAGCTCTCCCATCTCCCTTACTCTGCTTTCCCGTTACTCCTTAGCACGTCTTCCTTCCTAACACACTCTCTGCTGTACTTCTTTACTCTGCAGTCCCTCTCCTCCGTCCCTCGTGCCCCCTCCCACTAGCATTTGAGCCCCGTGAGAGCAGGGTCTCCGTTTTCTTCATCGCCGTGTCCCGTGTGTCTGGAATTGTGCCCAGTATGTAGGTGCTCAGTGAACACCAGTCAAATAAGTGAATTCACCTGAGCCACCCAGCCGACACTTAGGTTTAGGATTTGAAAGGCGTTCAGTGGGCGAGAAGGATTCTCAACATGTGAGTGATTTTTAATTATGTTGAAGTTAGTACATTATACAAAAAAAGAACAGGCTTGCTTGTCAGTCAACAGCAGCTCCCTCCCTCCAGGTGCGCAGACTCATCCCCACCCCTCACTTTCTCTCAGCCCTCCTCCAGTTCTTCTGGAAAGTCTAATGGTCCTGTCCTGTGATGTTGAGAATTATAATAAGAAATATATATTTGGTCTTCCCTCGTTTCTGGCAGAGAGCTCCTAAGACCCTTGGAATGTCCTAAGAGATACGAGCGATGAAGGAGTCTAGACATTCATCACAAGCCCATTTCGACCACACCTGAGTTTATGCTACTGAGGTGACTTGTGGAAAGCACTGAAGGGTGGGGGCTGGTTGTCAGGGGAACCAACCCTGTGATTAGAGGGTTGGAACTGTCAGTCTCCCACCCCCAACCCCCCGGCTCCAGGGAGAGGAGAGGGGCTGGAGGCCGAATCGATCACCAGTGGCCAAAGATTTAATCAACCATGCCTGTGTAATGAGGCCTCCATAAAAGCAGGAAAGGACGGGGTTCAGAGAGCTTCCGGGTTGGTGAACCAGATGTGTCCATGCGCCGAGCCCCAGGCTCCACGGAGACAGAAGCTCCTGCGTTCAGGACCTCGCCCCATGTATCTCTTCATCTGGCTGTTGATTCGTTTCCTTTCGTATCCTTTGTAGTAAACCGGGAATCTAGTAAGTGAAATGTTTCTCTGAGTTCTGTGAGCCGCTCTAGCAAGTTAATGGGACCTGAGGACGAGGTCGTGCGAACCTCTGATTTACAGCCAGTCGGTCAGAAGCACAGGCGACAACGTGGACTTGCGATTGGCATCAAAGGGGCGGGGAGGCAGTCTTGTGGGGCTGCGCCCCTTAGCCTGTGGGGCTGCTGGTATCTCCAGGTAGGAGTGGGGAACAGTGTAGATCTTGTTCTCAAAACACTGTGCTCGTGCACTCTGACCTGCCCTCAACCCCCTGCACCCAGGGAACAGCACAGGGGCTCAGCGTGGTCCCAGGGCAGGGGCAGCTCCCCCAGCGGCATCTGTCAAAAGCTACCAAGATGTGCGCTACCCACAGCCATCTGGGGCAAAGGATGGCAGAAGGGGCAAGCAACAGACAGACCAAAAAGCCTAGGAAAAGGGAATGAGGATGGAATCAAAGTGGCACACTACAAAAAAATCAAACACAAAAGAAGGCAATAATGGAGGAATTAAAGAACAAAAAAACATATAAAACACATAGAAAAAAATAGTCCTGTGCGTCTCTCAGCAAATGTTTCTCCAGCACTGACCATGGCCAGACACTGGAGATTTAACGTGGAGAAGCCTCTGTCGTCCTCAGGATGCATTATCCTCCCAGCACGTGGATTGGCAGTGATGCGCACAGATTACTGCCAACCAGGAAAGTGCACCCAAGTTTCACTGTTCAGAGTTTTTACTGGGGCTTCGTTAGGTAGGAGTCATTGATGGAATCATTACGTGGTTGATGGAGTCATTGCCCACGTGGCTCAGTCTCCAGCCCCCGCCCCCCGAGGTCCGGTTGGTATCACGTGGCTCAGGCCCCCTCCATCTAACCACATGGTTGGTCTTCCTGGCATGGCCAGCCCCCACCCTGAGTCATGTCCTTCGAGTAAACCATCCAGGGACCCACCATGAGTCACCAAGTTAGTGTAAACAGTCGAGTGTGTTCCGAGGGGCCCACCATGAATAGTCAACCCACTCCGTTCACTCAGGAAATGCCAGGGGTTGAGAGGTCGCCTCCCAGGAGCTGGGACAGAGGCCAGACCTCTCTGGGTAGTTCTTCCCTATACAGTGTTATACTTCAATTTAAAATTTATCAAAATAGTAACACCACAACTAGACCAATTGTAATAAAACTGTAGAACATCAACAACAGAGATGACTTTAAGAGCAGCCAGAATAAAAACAACAATTACGCTGACCGCTGGCATCGCAAAAGCAACACTGAAAGCCAGAAGACAGGAAGCTTTGATATACTGATTTAAAAACCCAAAGTCAGTGGCTTAGCGGTTAAGTGCGTGCGCTCTGCTGCTGGCGGCCCGGGTTCGGATCCCGGGCGCGCACCGACGCACCGCTTCTCCGGCCATGCTGAGGCCGCGTCCCACATACAGCAACTAGAAGGATGTGCAGCTATGACATACAACTATCTACTGGGGCTTTGGGGAGAAAAAAAGGAGAAGGACTGGCAATAGATGTTAGCTCAGAGCTGGTCTTCCTCAGCAAAAAGAGGAGGATTAGCATGGATGTTAGCTCAGGGCTGATCTCCCTCACACACACACACACAAAAAAAACCCAAAGTCAACTTTGCGCTGAAGACAGCTTTCGAGAACACAGTGAAATGAAGCCATTTTCAGGCAAATAAAAACAAGAGCAATTTTGCTGCCAGCAGACCTTCATCAAAGGAAATTCTAAAGGATGTTCTTCAAGCCGAAGAGAATTGATCCCAGAGGGAAGGGCTGAGATCAAGAAGGAACGTTGAGCAAAAAAAGTGGTAAATGTGGGTAAATTTAAATGAACGTTGAATTTGAAACACTAGTTCTAATGCAGGGTATTTTGGGGTTGAAAAATAAACAGTTTAGAACTATTTTTTTTTTAAGTAGTATGGTGGCCGGAATCCAGCAGATGTTTCTCCAGCATGGAAGACGGACCCGGTCCCTGGTGTTTGCGTGTCAGGCTGGAGATGCGACACGAGAACCGTGATGTGGGAGTCGCTGTAGGATCTCCTGTGACAGGTGCTCTGAAGGCAGAGTGGATGACGAGGGGCTGGACCCCAGGAAGGTCTCTTCCCCTAAAATGACGCTGCAGATGACGGCTGAAGAAGGAGCTGGATTTCAGGCAAAGGTCGGGCCCTGTGTGGTCCGTGGAGGGAGGGCCGGCCTCAGCGCAGCTGGTCCGTGTGGAAAGGCAGACTCTGCGCTCAGGAGATGGCGCGTGTCAGAGGCGGGTTTGCAGCCTGGGTGTGCTGGGCCGGCCCGGCCGCAGTCAGGGCCCGCGCGGGGAGCGCACCGTCTGTTTTTGTCTTGAGAAAGGAGTCGTGCTTCGGCCAGAGGACGGATGAGAACCAACCTGAGCATCGCTGTCGTCTCTGAACATAACGTGTGGCTGTCTGTTCTATAATTTTGGATACTTTCTCTGTAGCCTTGAAATAATTTCTGATTTAACAATATTTTCTCAACGACACCCATCATTAGGGAAATGCAAATCAAAACCACAGTAAGACATGACTTCACAAGCATGCTTTTTTGTTAATTGTGGTGAAATGCACGTAACAGAACATTTATAATCATAATCATTTTTAAGTGTCCAGTTCAGTGGCATTAAGCACATTCACACTGTCATGCAGTCATCACCACCATCCACCTCTAGAACTTTTTTCATCTTACAAAACTGAAACTCTGTCCCCATTAAATACTGATTCTTCATTCCCCCTCCCCCAGCCCCTGGCACCCACCATCCTACTTTCTGTTTCTATGAATTTGACTAATAAATGAAATACGGTATTTGTCCTTTTGTGACTGGCTTATTTCCCTGAGCATAATGTCCTCCAGGTTCATCCATGGTGTAGCATGTGTCAGAATGTCCTTCTTTTTCAAGGCTGAATAATATTCCACTGTATGGATGGACCACATTTTGTTTATCCAGTCACCTGTCGATGGGCACCCAGGTTGCTTCCTCTGTTTGGCTACTGTGAATCATGCTGCTGTGAACGTGGGTGTCCACATTCAAGTCCCTGCTTTCAATGGAGATCGTACTTGCTGGATCACATGGTAATTCCATGTTTAACTTCCTGAGGGGCCACCAGCCCTTTTTCCACCGTGGCTGCATCATTTTACATTCCCACCAACAGTGCACGAGGGTTGCAGTTTCTCCACATCCTCACTAACAGCTGGTGTTTTCTTTGTTTTTGTTGTTTTATACTAGCCATCCTGAGGGGTGTGAGGTGATATCTCATTGTGACCATCCTCCTGATCTTTTGAAAGACGTTTTAACTCTGTAGCAGGTTTTATAAAACCCCTGCCGGATGAAGCTTACAGGATTATTTCAAAAACACCCAAATAACTAACTGTTTTCAGAAGAAGTAGAGAGACTTTTAAAATGAAAACCCTAAAAGTGCTAGCGTGAGTAGCATCCGGAGGAGCTGGGTTCTCAGAGCACCCCTCCCTGATTTTGATTCAAAGGACTATGCCAATTTCAATTAAATAGTTTCCATTTAATTATTTGCTGTGAAGTTTGAGAACACAGTCCACCCAAGACTCCTCTCACTTCTGATGTCAATCGCAAGGTCAGGGGTCCTTGAGACCACCCTCGGGTTTGATAATTCACAGGAGAGGCTCACGGAACTGACTGGAAGCTGTTGTACTCACGGTTATGGTTTATTACGGGAAAGGATACAGACTGAAATCAGCCGAGAGAAGAGGCACAGAGCACGTCCCCGAGAGCTCCATGCACAGAGCCTCCCGTTGTTCTCTCCCCGTGGAGTCAGGACAGCGTTACTCTCCCGGCATCAGTACACCCAGAGCACAGTCAACCAGGCACGCTCACCTGGGCCTCGGGGTTCAGAGTGTTTATTGGGGCTCCGTTATGTGGGCATGGTTGATTGGTTGGCTGATTGCCCACAAGGTTGATCTTGGTCTCCACGTCAACCGATACCACGTGATCCAGAGCCCCCACCCTAAGTCACAATGGGGGTCTTTCTGGCCCCCCCCAAATCATATCGTTGGACCATCCAGTGTGACTCAAGGCCCCCAGGCAAACAAAGACACTCCCATCAGGCATGACGTCTTAGAGATGACCTACCAGAAGCTGGGGACACCGGCCGGACCTCTCTTTGGGCAAGCTTAAACTCTTACTGCGCAATTTCCGCATCCGTTTCCTCCAGGAAATGGTAAACTCCATGAGGGCAGGCACTGCCCCAGAAACCATCTTTTCTGTTTCCCAATGCCGGAGATTTTGTTGGATGTAAAGAGTGGGGATTTTTTTTTTAAATATCTTCTTCCAGTACGGAAGCATTTGGGTCATCATCCAGGGAGAGGGTGTGAAGGTGCCCGGGATGGAGATCTGGGTGCTCAGCATGAAGCCGCGTGAACCTTAGCTGCTGTTCATTGTGAAAATTGCTCCTCTGAAGGTGACAGACACTGAAGTGGACTGAATGCTGGGCCGCCCCCATCCGTATGTTGAAACCCTAACGCCCAGTGTGATGGTGTCATGAGGGGGCCTCTGGGGGCGCTGAGGTCGTGCAAGTGGGGCCCTCATGACTGGGACTAGTTCCGCTAGAAAGGGACCCCGGGAGCTCTCTTGCCTCCTTACTGCTCTGTGAGGACGCACCGAGAAGTCGGCCGTCTGCAGGCCAAGGCGAGGGGCCTCACCAGAACCCACCCGACCTGCCTGCCACTTTGATCGTGGGATTCCCAGCCTCCAGGACTGTGAGCAATACCTTGCTGTTGTTTATAAGCCACTCAGTCTGCGGCATTTTGGAAAGCGGCCCAAGTTGAAGAAGACCGTCCGCTTGGCTCAGCCCACCAGGCCCCACCTCTCCTGAGCCCTCGTGTTCTCTTCTTGACTGTAGCCCCAGAGAAGAGCGCCCCCCAGCGGTCCACGGGCTGCCCCGTGGCGGAAAGGGCCCCAGAGGCGGAGATGGCACCTCTCCTGGCTGAGTGGCTGTGGGCAAGTCTCAGCCTCTCTGGGCCTCAGTCCCAGCGGCTGGACTAGATCGCCTTCTCCCACCGCGGGGCACGTGTCGCTGGTGGCCTGGGAGACCTTAGGGGGTGTGAGCGCTGTGAGGAGTCTGTGCCCTTCCCGGCTTGTGCTGTTCCTTGTCGCCTGCCCTGGCCAATCCCCGTGTAACCAGGGCTCGGGCTCCGCAGCTGCGGCAGCAACCGTGTCTGGCTAAAGTGCGTCTTATCACTGATTTTTTAAAATTAGTTTTCTTAATTGTGGGTAAAATATACATAACATAAAATTCACCATTTTAGCCATTTTTAAGTGTCCAGTCCAGTGGCATTAAGCACATTCACACTGTTGGGCCCCCATCCCCACCATCCGTGTCCAGAACTCCTTTCATCTTGCAACACTATAACTCTGTCCCCGTTAAACACCAACTCCCCATCCCCCTCCCCCAGCCCCTGGCCCCACCATCCTACTCTCTGTCTCTGTGAATTTCCCTATTCTAGGTACTTCATGTAACAGTATGTTTTCTTTTATTTCTGGCTTATTTCACTCAGCATAATGTCGCCTGGGTTCCCCCATGTTGTAGCTGTGTCAGAATGTCCTTCCTTTTTAAGGCTGAATAATATTCCATTGTGTGAATGGACCACGTTTTGTTTATCCAGTCATCTGTCAGAGGACATTTGTGTTGCTTCCACTTCTTGGCTGTTCTGAATAATGCTGCTGTGAACACAGGGTTCATGATTCATGATTCTGTTTTTAATTCCTTTGGATATATACCCAGAAGTGGAATTTCTGGATCATATGATAATTCTATTTTTAACTTTTTGAGAGACCACCGTACCGTCTTCCACAGTGGCTGTCATCACATCTGTTTTTACTGTTATCTTCTAATCAGAGCAGGTGATGCTGGCTGCCATGTATGATAATGATAGAAAATTTCCCTTGAGAAAAAGCCTTAGGTGAAACAGTGAGCTCACTGAAATAAAACCAAAATTCTGCTCAAAAATCTGGTTTTATAACACATTGAGGCATATCCCCTCTGCTCTGACTTTGCTCTAGGTTGATGTGTAGGGCAAACATGAACTTTCAAGGTGGGGTTTTTTTGTTCTTTGCTTTATTTGTTTTCTTTTGCATTTATGCTTCAAACCCTTGGCACAAACATTTCTACTTTATCCTGCTATTAATCTGGAATAAACCTTCAACAGGGGGGTAGACTAGATTTTTCTGACATCATTTCTGGTGACTGTGCACCATCTTCACAATGGTTCCAGGAGCTATTTGCTGATCTGTCAGTAGAAACACAAACTAGCAGACTTTTTGGGAGTCATGTATCCTAGGAGTTGCTTGCATATTAATTGCTACCCCCGCTTTTTGCCAGGATAATAGCTAGCATGATTGCAGCTAATAGAACCCGGCCCAGCTGTCTCCATGGTAACCTTGTACCATATCAATTGCATCCCTCTAAGAACATGGTTCATAGGACCAGTCTCAGTCGTCTCCATGGTGACATTGTACCCTCTCAACATCACAGCATCCCTCCAAGAACATGGTCACACGGGGACCAGATCCGCTCGCCCCCATGGTGACATTGTACCTTCTCAACATCACAGCATCCCTCCAAGAACATGGTTGCACAGGGACCAGACCTGCTTGCCCCCATGGTGACATTGTACCCTCTCAACATCACAGCATCCCTCCAAGAACATGGTCGCACGGGGACCAAGGTAAAGCAGGGAGGGGAAGAGATACTGGTATATTTTTCATCTCCATTTAAACAATTTCCGTCTCCATAGATCAAGTTGACAATGTTTTAAGAACAGAAAGGCTCATAATGGGCCTCGACTCTGTGGCAAGGCAGCATTTCAAAGCAGAGCTTCGTGGAGCAGTGGCCTGAAGTCATACGGGTGAAGGGACCTTCCCCTGACCACATGTTGAAGTGAGACAGCCTTCAAGCTATGGTCTCAAGAGCAGAGACACCTAGGAATCTTACTCTTTGAAAAAGTAGCATTATGATGGGAAGAAGCCTAAATATAATCTATGGCCACTGGGACCTAATGCTTGGGATCTAGTAGGTGCCAATCATTGGTCAGAGAGTGGGCAGGATTTCCCATTTGCATCAGATCGGGCTGTCATCGTGAGGTCGCCTCAAAGGCCTCTCTGCAGAACATAAGGCGCAGGATGTAAATTCATTCGTTAAACT
Organism: Rhinoceros unicornis; assembly: GCA_028646465.1. Classification (NCBI taxonomy): domain Eukaryota; kingdom Metazoa; phylum Chordata; class Mammalia; order Perissodactyla; family Rhinocerotidae; genus Rhinoceros; species Rhinoceros unicornis. Next base: position 4,276,926 of record CM053548.1, on the reverse strand, counting down.
ACAAACAATGACTGTCTTAATCTGTTCGGGCTGCTGTAACAGAATACCATAGACCACGTGGCTTGTAAACAACAGAAATTTATTTCTTACGGTTCTGGAAGCTGGGAAGTCCAAGATCAAGGCATTGGCAGATGTGATGTCTGGTAAGAGCTCACTTCCTGGTTTACAGAGGGACACCTTCTTGATGTGTCCTCAAATGATGGAAAGAGAGAGAGAGAGAGCTCTCTGAGGTCCCTTTATAAGGTCACTAACCCCATTCATGAGGGCTCCAGCCTCGTGACCTGATCACTTCTCAAAGGCCCCACCCCTCATTGGGGGTTAGGATTTCAACATATGAATTTGCCCAGGGGGGCAGGGCACATTCAGTCCATAACACTGACTGAGTGTGTACTGTATGCTGGGCGCTGGAGAGGTGGTAATGAACAGAAGGACAGATCCCTGCTCCTTCAGATCTTCATCCACTGGGGGACGTGGGCAGAGGACACATCAGCGAGTACTAGGAAGAAAGACAAAGCAGGGCAAGAGACTAGAGAGTGATCTCAGACAGGGTGGTCCGGAAGCATCTTTTTTAAAAGGTGATGCTGAGCAGAGCCCAGAATGAAGAGATGGAGCCAGGAAGGTATATGGGGCGGGGGGGAGCTTTCAGGCAGAAGAAACAGCAAGTGCAAAGGCCCTGAGGTATGACAGCACTTGGTGTTCTTAGGTTTGAGAAGAGCTACGAACTGCAGAGCAAGGGGTGGGGAGAAGTGGAAGATGAACCTGGAGGGGTTTACAGGTCTCTGAAGACTTTCATGGTCACTGGATAACCTGTGCTGCGCTCATAGCCACCTGGAAAGCATTTAGCAAGTGTTGCAGGCTGAAGAAAAGGAGACCATCTTGATTTTTTTCCTCCAATGTGGTATGTGGTAAAAATTAGTTACCTTAATTGCTCTCTGAACAAGATGGAGAGAGCTTTTTGTTTTTATAGTTTTCATTTCAGGAGTTTAATTTTTTTTCCTAGGCTAAAACACGTGGTCCCACTTGGACTCATGTCATCTGATGAGTCTCTCCTCCCGGCCCTTGTCTCCTCTTAGGTAACTAACTAACCAGGAAGTCCCAGGGTGATGTGCCCCGCAGAGGTCAACTAATGTGGAAGCCATTGCCAGGACAGGAGGAGCAATGGTTAAGACCTCGGGCTCAAACCAGAGGTCCTGCCACCTGCCTGTGAGATGGGGCCAAAGGGACGGCAAGAGCACCTGTATGAACAAAATGGAAATATCAATAATGATAAAGAGATAGAAAACCTAACAGAAACCCAAAAGAAGTTCTACTGCTAAAAAGTACAAGAACTGAAATGAAAAATTCACTAGAGGGATTCAAACGCAAATCTGAGCAGGCAGAAAAAAGAATCAGTGAACTTGAAGATAGGACAATGGAAATTGTTGAGTCTGAGGAAGAGAAAGATAAAAGATTGGAGAAAAGTGAACACAGCCTGAGGGACCCGCGAGAAACCATCGAGGGTCGGACCAGCATACTCACTGTGGGCGTCCCAGAAGGAGAGGAGTGAGCAAAAGGCACAGAGAGAATATTTGAAGATATAATGGCTGAAAACTTCCCAAATTTGATGAAAGAAATGAATATAAACATCCAAGAAGCTCAAGGAACTCTAAGTGGGATGAGCTCAAAGAGAACCACACCAAGACACATTATCATCAACCTGATGAAAGACAAGACAAAGAGAGAATCTTGAAAGCAGCAAGAGAAAAGCAACCCACCACATACAGAGGCTCCTCAGTAAGATCATAAGCAGATTTCTCATGGGAAACTTTGCAGGCCAGAAGGCAGTGGCCTGATAATAGTCAAAGTGCTAAAAGAAGAAAACTGTCAACTGAGAATCCTAAATCCAGCAAAACTGCCCTTCAAAATTAGGAGAAATTAAGACATTCCCAGATAAACCAAAGCTGAGGGAGCTCATTGCCACTAGACCCGCCCTGCAAGAAAGGCTCAAGGGAGTCCTGCAGAGTGAGACAAAAGGACACCAGACAGTAAGCAGCAGCCATATGGAGAAATGAAGACCCCAATAAAGGTAAATACATGGGGGGCCCGCCTGGTGGTGTAGTGGTTACGTTCACGCACTCTGCTTAGGCAGCCCGGGGTTCGCAGGTAGAGATCCCAGGCGCAGATCTACACACCACTCATCAGGCCATGCTGTGGCGGCGTCCCACATATAAAGTAAGGAAGATGGGCACGGATGTTAGCCCAGGGCCAGTCTTCCTCAGCAAAAAAAAAAAAGAAAAGTAAATACATGAGCAATGATGAACGCTGATATTATTGTAACAATGGTTTGTAACTCTACTGTTTGTTTTCCACATGACTTAAGAGATTAATATGTTTTCTAAAAAATCAATTATTCTAAAAGCTGGTATTATAATGTTGATTTGTAACTGCATGTCTTGTTTTCTACATAATTTAAGAGACTAATGCTTTTTTTTTTTTTTTTGTGAGGAGGACCAGCCCTGAGCTAACATCTGCCAATCCTCCTCTTTTTTGCTGAGGAAGACTGGCCCTGGGCTAACATCCGTGCCCATCTTCCTCTACTTTATATGGGATGCCGCCACAGCATGGCTTGACAAGCAGTGCATTGGTGCGCGCCCGGGATCCGAACCGGCGAACCCTGGGCCGCCGCAGCGGAGCGCGCGCACTTAACCGCTTGCGCCACCGGGCCGGCCCCAAGAGACTAATGCATTTTAAAAATTGTTTTTGGGGCCGGCCGGTGGCTTAGTGGTTGAGTGCGCACGCTCCGCTGCGGCGGCCCAGGTTCAGATCCCAGGCGTGCACTGATGCCTGGCTTCTCCGGCCATGCTGAGGCGGTGGCCCACATGCAGCAACTAGAAGGATGTGCAGCTATGACATGCAACTATCTACTGGGGCTTTGGGGGAAAAATAAAATTTAAAAAAACAAGAGCTGAGGGAGAGAGACCAGGAAATAAGGAATGAAAAAGAGTTGAGAGTTCCGACTTCACTCAGGTTTCCGTGGAAACATCTAAGGGCTTTAAATACGTAACTTTGCCTCGGTAGGATTCAGTGTGTAACAGTGCATCGTGAACTAAGAATTAAAAACCTATTTGCGGGCGTAAGGTGCGTGCCCGTATCCTCCTGAGCCCTTACTGAACACGTGCTGTCGGAAGACCCAGACTCGGGGGGCGGGGGTGGCCCCCACCGAGCCTCCCTGAGCGCTGCGGGAGGACGGCCGGGCACCCCGCGCCTGCACCCCCGGGGCCCGCTCGCTCCGGACGCGGCCGCTCAACGTGGTCGCTAGAGGGCGCCCTCCCCGGCGGGGGCCCAGACCAGACGAAACACCGCGGCTCCCGAGCCGCCGCCCCCTCCGCCGGCGCGGGCCCCTCCTCCCGGCGCAGGCGTCCTCGGGCGGGGTCGGAGCCGGGGCCGCGCCCCCCGCGCCCCCCGCGCCCCCGCGCGCCCCCGCGCCCCCCGCGCCCCCCGCGCCCCCCGCGTCCCCGCGCCCCCCGCGCCCCCCGCGTCCCCGCGCCCCCGCGCCCCCGCCGCCCAGCCCGTCCCCGCGGCGCAGCCGGCGCTCCGGTCCGCTCCCGCGGGGGCGAGATTCTGGACCAGCCCCGCCGATGCCGGAGCCAGAAGCCCCCTCCCTTCCGGGGAAGACGTCGAGTTCTGAAACCCTGGTCTTTATTCCAAGGGAGGCGAGTCCAGCTTAATTTTTCCCGCGAGTGTTTGCAGATCAACCCCAGTCGGAGGCAGAGAGCAGATCAACGCGGGCGCCCGGCGCAGCGGGGAGCGGCCGGCGCGGACCCTGAGCGGGGAGGGGTCTGGCGCCCCCTGGGGGTCAGCGCGCGCCTCACACGCGTCGGGCCGGGCCGCTGCCGTCTGCTGTCACGCGCCGTCAACTCTCATGTCACCATGTGTCCTTCGACAGGTGAATAAACGGCGGTGACCCAAATAATGGAGTATATTCAGTGATGAAAATGAGCTCTCAAGTCACGAAAAGACGAGGAATTTTAAATGCGTATTGCAAAGTGAAGGAAGCCCATCTGAAAAGGCTTGTGTATTACTGCATGACTCCAGCTATATGACATTCTAGAAGAGGCGACACTATGGGGACTGCAAAAGATCAGGAGTTGGGGGGAGGGATGAGTAGGCGGCGCACAGAGGACTTTTAGGGCAGTGACACTGCTCTGTGTGAGACTGTAATGGGGACGGGACATCGTGCCTTTGTCCAAACCCGGAGAATGGAGACTGACAGCAGGAGTGGACCCTAATGTCAGCTGTGGACTCGGTTAATCCTAATGTGTCAATACTGGCTCATCAGTTGTAACAAATGTTCCCCACTAAAGCAAGATGTTAATAACAGGGGAAACTAGGGGGCGGAGAGGGGGGTCAATGGGGACTGGCTGAACCATCTGTTCAATTTTTCTGTAAACCTAAAACTGAAGTCTATTAAAAAAAACCAAAACATGTCTATTGAGGTGTAACTGACATAAAAACTGACACAGAGGGGCCGGGCGGGTGGCGCAGTGGTTAAGTGCACGCGCTCCACTGCGGTGGCCTGGGGTTCTCTGGGTCGGATCCTGGGCGCACACGGAGGCACCGCTTGTCAGGCCATGCTGTGGCGGCGTCCCATATAAAGTAGAGGAAGATGGGCACGGATGTTAGCCCAGGGCCAGTCTCCCTCAGCAAAAAGAGGAGGGTTGGCAGATGTTAGCTCAGGGCCGATCTTCCTCACACACACACAAAAAAAACTGACACAGAAGGACAAATCCTGTGTGATTCCACTCACCGGAGGTCCCGAGAGGAGTCACATTCATGGAGACAGAAAGTAGGATGGTGGGGGCCAGGGCTTGGGGGAGGGGGATGGGGAGTCAGTGCTTAATGGAGACAGAGTTTCAGTTTTGCAAGATACAAAGAGTTCTGGAAAAGGATGGTGGTGATGGCTGTGCATGTATTACACATTATTACACAATATTACACATATTAATGTGAGTGTATTAATGCAACTGAACTGGATGCTAAAAAGTGCTTCAGATGGTAAATTTTATGTTACACATACCACAATTTTTTTAAATGCTTAGAGGGGGAAAAAAGAGGAAATCTTAAAATAATGTGAAGAAACTATGGAAAATCCCTTTCTAAACCCTGCATGGGAAGAGCCTCACTATGGCTCTAAAGCTAGAAGATAAAATATTGATAAATTCATCTACATAGAAATAAACTTACGGCCAACATCAAAAACTAACTGGGAAAAATACTTACAACTCAGGCCACAGGGAAAGCCCTAACATATTAATATGAAGAGATCTAATCAGTAAGTAAAGATTAACAACCCCAGAGAAAGAGGGGCAAAGGATGTGATTAGTCACTTCACAGAGAGCAAATCTAACCAAACCCCAGAATACAAAGGGCTTTTACACCTGTAAAGAGACGCTCAACCTCACTCGTAAAGGAAATGCGAAATATAACTACAGTGAGCCACCACTGTTCACCCACCACACTGGCGAAATCCAAAAGCTTATTAACACGCTCCGTGGTAGAGGCTGTGGGACGTGGCAGTCGCGTACGCTGTTGGTGGGAGGGAAGAAGAAGTCAACCTCGTGGGGAGCAGGTGGCAGTGATGACCAAAATGACAGATGCACACACTTTTGGGGGGGAATACACATCACATAAAATTTACTGTCTTAACTATTTCTAAGTGTCTGGTTCACTGGATTTAAGTACAGTCACACTGTTGTGCAACCATCACCACCATCCACCTCCAGAACATTCTCATCTTCCCAAACTGAAACTCTATCCCCATTAAACACTAACTCCCCAGCCCCTCCCCCAGCCCCTGGCCCCACCAGTCTGCTTTCTGTGCCTATGAATGTGACTCCTCTAGGGACCTCATATAACTGCAATCACAGTATTTGTCCTTTTGTGACTGGCTTATTTTACTGAGCATAATGTCCTCAAGATTCATCCATGTTGTAGCATATTGCAGAATGTCCCTCCTTTTTAAGGCTGAATAATATTCCATTGTATGGATGGACCACATCTTATTTATCTATTCTTTTACATCCAAGTGCAGACGGACACTTGGCTTGCTTCCATCCTTGGCTGCTGTGAATGACACTGCTATGAACATTGGGGTACAAGTGTCTGAATCCTGCTCTCAGTTCTTTTGGTTACACGCCCAGAAGTGGAATTGCTGGGTCATGTGGTTATTCTACACTTACCTTTTTGAGGAACCGCCAAAATGCTTTCCACAGCAGCCGCACCATTTTACGTTGCCACTGCAGTGCACAAGGGCTCAGTTTCTCCAGTCTCGCCAGCACTTGTTATGGCCTGGTGTTGGGATTACAGCCACCCTAATGGGTGTGAGCGCGCACATCTTTTAACCCGGCGATTCCACTTTGGGGGATTGATCTTCAACCTCTTTTTTTTTTGCTGAGGAAGATTCGCCCTGAGCTAACATCTGTGCCCATCTTCCTCTGTGTTGTATGTGGGTCACTGCCTGGCTGCTGACGAGTGGTGTAGGTCCCCGCCTGGCAACCCACTCGGAGCCCGCCCGACGTCACCACCAGGCCGTGGGGCCCACCCCTTCAACCCCTTCGGAAACTTGCTGTTGTTAGTTCATTACATATCCTGGCCATCCCTGCAGGTTGCTGCGTATCCGTCTCGCTCCCTTGTTAAGAGAGCCACACTGCAGCAAATATACCCTTTATGTGGATATTCCAAGAAGACAGTCAAAACCTACTTCCAAAAACTCAGCTTTCACTCTTAAACTTTCTAAGCTGCACTAAAAGATGGGAGTTTGTGGGCTGTTTGCTCTCAAATCGTGGTTACGAGCGCTCTTGCACAGACGACTCGTCTCTGAAAACTCTTCTCCAAAATATAGAGCTTTGGTGCCCGGACCCAAATTTCTGCGTTCACATATCCCTTAAGAGGGTAAAGGCAGTTTCGGGCTCATCTTGAACTCCAGATGTTCCCCAGCGGCCCTGAGCCTGGGGAGTGCTGAGCAGGCAGGGCCGCCCTTGTCCAGTGAAAACTTCGAGCCAGCCAGCTACTTAGCTGTTGTTCCCTTGAACCACTCCCAGTTTTCTTTGATGTTCTAGATTTTACTATGTGAAATTTAAGGACGCAAAATGTATAAAGACTAATACAAGCAACACCCATATACCCACCACACGGCTTTGCCAATATAGCTGAAGCCTCCAGTGTGCCCCGCGTGTCCCCATTTCCTGCCCTGGACCCTGCCAGAAACAGTGACCGTCCTGGTCTGGTGGCTAGCACGCCCTGGCACACCTTTATGTCATTCCAGAGGAGTTTTTTGCAGCCTTTTCAATTTTGTTTTTTGAATGCGAGTCTTTCTGACCTTATTGATCCTTTCAATAGCGTGATGTTATCGCTAAAACCAATGGAACACTGACTACTTGAGTGAGTAAAATTTTAATTTAAGAGGGCTGGTTCCTTACAAACATTCTTAAAGCCTCTCCTGCAAACCCCTCGGTGACAACCCGGGAAGGATGGCCACACCCTCAGCCGGCTGTTAGCTTGTCCCTCTGGTGTTGCTGACAATCAGTTAAATCACTGTTGTGCATGTGTTTGGTTTGGTCTTTTGTGGGGTTTTTTTTTTCTTTGAATTTTTGCTTTATTTGGTGTTGTTTGATCATGTTTTTAAACTTTTGATAAAAGGCATTGTGCCGTATGTAATTAACTTCAACCTGCCTTTATTTTGTCCTTGTTATGTTGGGTCAGGTGCACAGAGGCACGCAGACGGGGTCCATTCATCTTCACTGCCAGACAGTACCTGCCATGGTCTGAATGCCTGTGTCCCCCAAATGCATGTGTTGAAATCCTAACCCCACAAGGTGATGGTGTGAGGAGGTGGGGCCTTCGGGAGGTAAGGAGGTCATGAGGGTGGAACCCTCGTGAGTGGAATTAGTGCCCTTATAAAGGGACCCCAGAGAGCTCCCTTGTCCCTTCCACCAGGTGGGGACACAGCAAGAAGTCTACGACCCTGGAGAGAGCCTTCACCCGACCACGCTGGCCCTCGGATCTCAGACTTCCAGCCTCCAGAACTGTGAGAAATAAATTTATTTTATTTTATTTTATTATTTAGAGATAAGTTGTTTATAAATCACCCTGACTGTGGTATTTTATTGTAGCAGCCCGCACAGACTAAGACGGTAGCCCAGCATCTGGACACGCCATACGTTATCTGTACTCAGTTGATGGGCACTTTGTAGTTTGCTTTGGTCAGTCGTGAGTGTCTGCAGGTGGACACGGAGCTTCTCGAGGAGAATCGTGCAGGCGCCCACAGCAGCTGAGGGGGCCCCCGCCCTGAGCCTCCGCCGACAGCTCCCCGCGCCAGCCGCCCCGGTTTACACGCCCCTGGCGGCAGGCAGTCCTGTTTCTCCACGACCTCACCAATGCGGGTATCGTTGGACTTTCAATTGTGGCCCATCTGATGACGGTCAAGTGGCATTTTTGTTGGGATCCCTGTGCTGGTTTTCCAAGCTGACTCAAGGCAGCATGGTGCTCGGGTGACACTGACTGAACAGGAAGAACGGGGTAGCTTCCCGTCTCCCCTTAGCCAGTTCCCTTGTTTCATCTGAGGCTGGAGACTGAGGCGGCCAGAGCCTCCCGGTCAACACTCGCCGATGCTTCAAGAATACAGAGATCAGGGCCGGTCCTGTGGCTTAGTGGTTAAGTGCACGTGCTCCGCTGCTGGCGGCCCGGGTTCGGATCCCCGGTGCGCACCGACGCACCGCTTCTCCGGCCATGCTGAGGCCGCGTCCCACATACAGCAACTAGGAGGATGTGCAGCTATGACAGACAACTATCTACTGGGGCTTTGGGGGAAAAATAAATAAATAAATAAAATAAAAAAAAAAAAGAATACAGAGATCAATCACTGAGCCAGCTGTTTGGAAACACTCTGATTATCTAATTAACATTTCTTATTATATCCCGTCCAGTGATAGCCTGTCATTGGGGTGTCTACCAAAGAGCTTACTTGTGTCAATTTGTTTTTCCATTTACCTTGATTTCCAGTCTTTGGTATTATTAAAAAACAAATATATTTTGAAAAGGCTCTGGTAAAAGTCTGGAAGAATATGTTAACTCGGGGCAATGGGACCTAATTTTTTTTACTAATTTCTGTATTATTTTGATTTTATGCAGTGAGCATATTACTTTGGGGAAAAAGGAGAGTTAAAAAAAAAACTTAATGAAAAAGGCTATCAAGGAAATACTTGTACAGGAATGTTCCTAGCAGCACTGGTCACAATAGCCCAAAGGAGGAAATGACCCACATGTCCATCAGTGGATGAACGGATAAACCACCTGTGGGTCATCCACACAGTGGAATACTATTCAGCCGTTAAAGGAATGAAATTCTGACACCTGCTACCACATGGACGAACCTTGAAAACATGCTGCTGAGTAAGAGAAGTCAGACACAAAAAGTCGCATATCCATGTCGTATGATTCCATTTATATGAAATGTCCAGAATCAGTGAATCCATAGAGACAGAAAGCCGATTGGCGGTTGACAGGAGCTAGATGGAAGGGGGAGCAGGAAGGGACTGCTTAATGGGGACCGGGTGTTTTGGGGGGTGATAAAATGTTTTGGAAGTAGACAGAGGTGTGGTCGCACTACAGGGTGAATGTTCTAAATACCACTGTATTAGTCACCTTATGGTTAATGTGATGTTATGTGAATTTGACCTCAATAAAAGTAAACAACTTGCAGCCTCCCTGATGCTGACTACCCTAGCATGTTTTCCCTTCTTCAGAGTGAGTCACACAAGAAAAAATGGGGAGGGAGGGAGGGCGGGAGGGAATGCCTGGGACATCTCGGACACTGCAGTGGATCCAAGGAAAATGCTTTGGTGGGCCCCCCTTGGCCGCCTAAGCCATCTGCAGTCCCCCGGGTGCATCTGGTTCCAGGTGACTCCAGACCCTTCCCGGCTGCGCGCCCCGATCAGGTCTCACCTGGCCCAGAGGTGGCCGTCCCCACAAGTATCATTCGTCATAATGAACGGCTGCTCCTAACCCCCGGGTCTGTCTGCCGGGAGATGGGGAACGTATACGGCACCCTCTCGGCCGCCCTCCGAGAAATCTTAGAAGGGCGAGGCCGGCACTTCTCCGTGGATGGCAGCGAGTTCTCCAGAAGATCCATGTGGTAGGTCTCGGTGATGAAGGGCATCCAGGATGCCTGTGTCTCACCAGCTCCAAATAAGATCGAGGAACAAAAGCACTGGGCTCCTAATGATGTGATTGATGCAGGCATTGATCACAAATGATAAACCTCTCAGAAGAAAGGCTGACAGGAAACCTGACAGGAGGGACAGTGGGGCAGCCAGACATGGTATTTCTCCCAATGTGACGCAATAGCAAGCAACAGCACCCACTAGGAAGGAACGTGCTGGAACAGTTGAATGTAATTCTAATCAAACCTCCTGAGTAGTGGTTCTCAGACTTGGCTGTTTATTGGCAACACTTAGGGAGATTTAAAAACTGTGGTTGCCGGGGGCCCAGCCCAGGACGTGGACTTAACAGGCCTGGAGTAGGGCCTGGATAGTGACTGTTCCCCAGGCGGGTCCAACAGGCATTCTGAGCTGAGAGCTGATTGACAGGGCCCAGGGGGATAGAGGAACAAGCTGAATGACACAGCGAGCTGCCAAATCCAGTATGTGGGATGCAGCTCAAGACGGCTGAACCCATTTCTGCAACAGGGCAAAGGTGTGTTGGGGGAGAACTTCTCTGGATTAAGGGGGACTTAGAAGACACAACCACCAAACACAACGTGAGGACCTTGTTTGGATCTGGATGCAAACAAACCAAAGTGTAAAAAGACATTTTTCAGACTATCGGAGAAATGTGATCATGGACTGCTATCAAATGAAACCAAAGAATTATTGTGAATTTTCTTAGGTGTGACAATAACATCATTACATTAAAAAATGCATACTGAGGGCTGGCCCCGTGGCTTAGCGGTTAAGTGCGCGCTCCGCTACCGGCGGCCCGGGGTTCAGATCCCGGGCGCGCACCCACGCACCGCTTCTCCGGCCATGCTGAGGCCGCGTCCCACATACAGCAACTAGAAGGATGTGCAGCTATGACAGACAACTATCTACTGGGGCTTTGGGGGAAAAAAAAGGAGGAAGATTGGCAATAGATGTTAGCTGGTCTTCCTCAGCAAAAAGAGGAGGATTAGCACGGATGTTAGCTCAGGGCTGATCTTCCTCACAAAAAAAAAAAAAATGCATACTGAAATTACCGGAGCGAGAGGACGTGAAGTCGGGGATTTGCTTTAAAATACTTCAGCAGGGGTTGGCACGGTTGTATAGTGGGTAAGTTCAGGTGCTCCGCTTCGGCCACCCAGGGTTCGCAGGTCTGGATCCTGGGCCTGAACCTATACACTGCTCATCAAGCCATGCTGTGGCAGGGTCCCACATATAAAATAGAGGAAGATGGGAACAGACGTTAGCATAGGGCCAATCTTCCTCACCAAAAAAAAAAAAATAATAAAATACTTCAGCAAAGAAAAGAAAAATTAAGAGACAGCTGACACAAATGTGGCACAATCTTAATTGTTGACCTGGGTGATGAGTATATATGTGGGGTCAAACATACTTGTGTATGTTTGAAATTTGTCATACAAAAGAGTTTTAGAATGTTGTGAGCTGTTCCCAAACCTCAAAGTCCTATGGGTTTGGCCTCTCCTCTGGCAAGCGTCTCCCCAATAAGTGCCTGTGTGTGGCCTAACTTGGAGGAGGGTGATTGGCTGAGAGTTAAAAAAAGTCAGATGCTGGTTGATGCCCTTGCACCTGTGGCCATGAGCGTCACTTTCAGCGCCTGTGGGGTCTCGCAGAGCAAGTCTGGCGAAGCGCCCGGCGCCCGCTCAGGTGAGCATGCCGGGCACGGGGACTAGGGGAGGCCGCGAGGCGCACACTTTGAGGAGGCACCCACTCTCAGGGCCGACCCCGCGCTGGCTGGACCCCGCGATCTCCGTAAACCCCGGGCCCTGCGCACCCGCTTGCCTGCCCAGCCCAGGTCCTAGTGCGCTGGGTGCCTCAGGACGGCGCCCAGAACACCCGGCGCCCGGCCCAGCTCCCAGGCCAGCCAGCACCCTGCCTCTCCCTGCGCTCCGGGAAGGACACGGCGCCTCCGCTCACGCGTAGGTGCAAGTCCTGGGCATGGCTGCGGCCCCTGCCTGCGGCCCGGACTGCCGCCCTGCACCTAGCGTCGCTGGAGAGCAGGAACGCCCGGCGCGCTCAGCACACGAGCCGGCAGCCACGCCCCGGGTGGCCCGAGCCTCCGGCGCCCTCTGCTGGTCTCTCTGGTTACGGCAGCCGGCGCCCGGCCGGGCCTGGAGGGCTGCGATGATTCGAGCCAATTCGGAATAAATCTTGAGAGAGAGGCCTGGAAAATGTTCACGTTCGATTCAAGCGTCTTTTGGCTCCGAGAGACGAGCACGCCCCGCTCCAGGCTCCTCGTCCTCCGTGTCCTGAGCGCTCCCCCGGGCGGCCCTGGTCCACTCGGTCCCCACGCGCCGGGCTGCAGGGAGGCCGAGGAGCGGCCGCCCCTCCCGGCGACACGGGCGACGGGGGGCGCGGCTCTGAGCCGCGGTCGTCCCCACCAGCCACGCCACACTGCCAGTGCCTCCCAGGTCCCAAGCGCTTTCGTGTGCTGATTTTCCTAACAACCCCGAGCGGAATCTTGCCCATTCACAGAAAAGGAGCTCGAGGCGTGGAGAAGTCACTTCACCCGTCCCGAGTGTCACAAAGCTGGTAGGTGTGACAGCTGAGATTCGAACTTTTAAAAAATATATATGGGGGCCGGCCCCCTGGCTTAAGCGGTTGAGAGCGCGCGCTCCGATGCTGGCGGCCCGGGTTCGGATCCCGGGCGTGCACTGACGCACCGCTTCTCCGGCCATGCTGAGGCGGCGTCCCACATACAGCAACTAGAAGGATGTGCAGCTATGACATACAACTGTCTACTGGGGCTTTGGGGGAAAAGGAGGAGGATTGGCAATAGATGTTAGCTCAGAGCCGGTCTTCCTCAGCCCAAAGAGGAGGATTAGCACGGATGTGAGCTCAGGGCTCATCCTCCTCACACACACACAAAAAAATCTGTGTGTGTTTTTGTGCCAGTACCATGCTGTTTCGATTACTATCGCTTTGTAACATATCTTGGAATTAGGGAGCGTGATATCCCCAGCTTTGTTCTTTTTATTCAGGACTGCTTTGGCTATTCAGGGTCTCTTGTAGTTTCATACAAATTTTAGGATTTTTTTTTCTATCTCTGTGAAAAATGCCATTGGAATTTTGATAGGGATTGCACTGAATCTGTAGATTGCTTCAGGTAGTATGGACATTTTCACATTATTCCCATCCATGAGCACAGAACATCTTTCCATTTATTTGTCTTCAATTTCTTTCAACAATGTCTAATAGTTTGCAGTGTACAGGTCTTTCACCTCCTTGTTTAAATTTATTCCTAGGTATTCTTTCTGATGCAATTTTAAGTGGGATTGTTTTTTTTCTTTCTGATAGTTTATTATTAGTGTATAGGAAAACAACAGACTTTTGTATATAGATTTTGTATCCTGTGACTTTACTAAATTCATTAGTTCTAACAGTTTTTTGGTGGAGTCTTAAGGGTTTTCTATATGTCATCTGCAAAAAGTGACAGTTTTACTTCTTCCTTTCTGATTTCGATGCCTTTTTTTTTTTCTTGCCTAATTGCTCTAACCCAGGTCAATTACAAAGCTACTAAGTATTAAAGTTGAGATTCAAACCCTAAATTTAAAGCCCACTTCTTCCCCAGACCCTAGTACCCTTATGGAAATGGAGACAGTATGTCCACTTTGCTGTCTCTGCTACTGGGCAGGGCTGAGACTAGGGGTCCTATTCCCCGGGGGTTGACCAAAGGATGGGGAGCCAACTCTACTGCTTTCTCTGCCCCAGCAGGACCATACCAGCTGCCACCCACACCGGGCCAAGCACTGTGAGGTGCTGGTAGCTCAGCAGTGAATGAGACCGGGACCCGTCCTGTGGGAGCCCATGTATGCCCCAACACCTTGCCCTCTGTCCGATCTGACAGCTCTAGTCTATGTGCCTTACACCAAACTCAGGAGGCCAGAGCTACTGGAGAGGGGAAGAAAAATATGGTAGGACTCCTCTGGGAAAGGCCGACCCTCCAACCAAACACAAAGCCACATGGACATCAGGCCTGTAACAAGCCCTCCAATTCCTATGAACATGTCGACAGTTGTTTAGTGTTTTGCCAACGACTGCTCTGAGCTTCACAGCTACAGGCGGGCTGCGTGGAACACACCCTTCGGAAAGTCAGAAGTGGCATTTAATAACTGACTCAAGCAATGCGCGTGTGCAGTCCTCTTTCAAAACTCCTGATCATGGCGAGGAATGGGCCTCACCTTGATGCCGGTGTCTTCTACCTTCCCCAGCAGTTGTGAATCTCTCTCTCTTGAACAAAGACGTCAGGATTTAGGTCCAGAGCCTTTGGCAGGTAACACCATAGTATTACAATTGAGTATCCTTTTCCTTTTGTTTTCACTGCATTTTTTTAATATTCACTCATTTCTGTATTCAAGCTTTATTTATGGCTAGTGATAGCAGCATTTAATGGCACGATGTTGTTAGGATCAAAGCTAGTACCACGAATTTGAGGAATAAGTCACAGGGTTGGGAGTTACAGTTTGAATCACGGCTCTGCCACAGCGTTGGAAAAATAATGGAAATGCTGACGTGTAAGATGCTTCCCTGCCCCAAAAATAATGATATAAAAAATAACGTGTCCAGCACACCCACAGTATGAATAGAAGGTCAAGTACCAAAACTTAATGGTTAAACGCATGAACTTAATGGTTAAATGGTTATAAGCATCACAACAAAGATGGCTGTTTCACCTCCTGGTTTTATTAACTAGCCACAGGCCACCTAGATGACAGAGGTATTTCATTCTCATAATATTTTAGTTTTCAAAGTATGATTACCATACCCTAGCTAAATACCAGTTATGTACACTAACATTCCTTTGTATAGGATTCTGTGTTTTCAGGTTTACTGAAGTATATAACATAACCAGAATCTATGATTCCGTACAGCCTTCCACATCAGACAATGCTTTATCCCTCCAAGTCACTTTAACATCACCATCAACACACATATGGTAAAAGCAGGTTGTTTTTGCAAAAAGTTCCCCTGTAAAATCCAAATAGTCATAGCAATGTCAATCTCCGGGTTTGGTATTGCTGACATAAAACGTTACCATTTGGGGGAAGGTAGGTGAAGGATACACAGGATGTCTCTTTTTCCAGTTTCCTCTGAGACTATTTCAAAATAGAAAGTTACAAAAATTAAAACAAAAATGTTATTCATGGGAACAGACAATAAACACTTCAGCTCCAATTTTAACACAAAAATCTGCAGTCTCAGGAGAGTTTAGGAGTCACCTAACAAATGTGATACCTCAGTCAGGGGGATTGTGAGGCCCAGTAGTGACAAAAGGCTTCTTTATGAGTAAGGCTCATTACTAACTCTGGCAGTGAAAAACACTACACGGTCATGTCGCTCTGCTCTCCCCAACTCCGGGACCAAGAGGCTCTGAATTAGCTTCAGCTAATAAGGTGAGAGCAAGACAGGCCCCCTCATTTTGTGAAAACCCAGCGAGAGGACACTCTGCTCGTAACTTATTTCAGTGGCCGCATTCGAGGCGCGCGGCCGCCAGTCGCACAAGCCCGGGCCACGTCCGCCGGGGCTCCCTGGGGCTCATCTCGGGCCCTCCGGCTGCACCAGCGAGTCGGCCTGGCTCAGGGTCAGCCTGTCCTTCTTCTCCTTCTGCAAGACCTGCTCCTCCCACAGCGCCTGGTCCACCTGATCGTCGGTGAGCACCACCGGCCTGTACTTCTCGTCGAAGAGCCGCTCGTTGGCCTCGGAGCGCAGCTGATGGCGCCCGACGACGCGCAGATGCGCCGGCAGGTGGAGGAATTCGTCGTCGTTGACGTCGCAGTCGCGCATGCGGGCCCCCAGCACCCACCAGCGGCCCGCGAAGCCCACGTCCAGGACCCGGGCGGGGAAGTCGGCCCAGCGGGGCTGCAGGTAGCGGCAGCGGGCCTGGTAGAGGCTGGCCTGGGCGTCGAAGGGCGCCTCGTAGACCAGCGAGCAGACGCCCAGGCCCACGTGGCGCAGGCGGCCGCCGCCCCGCAGCCACAGCAGCCGCCGCACGTGCGCCTCGGAGGCGCGGTTGCGCGTGGCCGGCGCCAGCAGCAGCAGCGTCCCCGACGCGTCGAGCAGCGCCTCCTCGAAGGCCGCCTCGCTCGGCGCCAGCGCGCAGCAGGCCGCCGCGCCGCCCAGCAGCCCCACGTACACGGCCGCCCGCACCGGCCGCGCCCGCGCCGCCGCCGCCGTGTCCCCGCAGGCCTCGGCGTAGTCCCGGAGCAGCGCGCGGGCCCAGGCGCCTGCGGGGAGAGACGCGCGGTGAGAGCGGTCCGGCCGCCGCGGCGCCCCCCCGCCGCCTCCCGCCGCTACTCACCCAACCGCGCCCACACGCCCGGCTTCGCGGCCGCCGCGTCACCCGCCTCCCCGCGGCTCCGGAGCCACAGTCTCTTCAGAGCGGCCGTCGCCATTCCCTTCCGGCTCGGCGTCCGTGCTCCGGAGAGAAACGCCAGGGAGGCGAAGTAAAAGGCCCGGGGAGTCTCTCCTGCGCAAGCGCCAACAGCACCGGACGTGCTTTCCCGTCGGAAGAGGATGGGAAACGGACCGGCGCCGGATGTTGCTGTCCGGACCTAGCGCTGTCGACTGTGGCGGGTAGGCGGGCCGCGCAGGCGCAGAGAGCGCGGGCCACGCCGGCCGAAGCAGCCTCAGGTGAGGGGGGCGGGGTGCACCTGCGGGGCCGGGGGCGGCGAGTTCGCGCCCCGTGGTGCCGTTAGCCGAGGGATGGACTCTGGGAGGGGCGCCGGGCGGGGTTGGGGGCGGACCTGATTGGCTTCTGTCCTCAGAGCGGGATGTGGTGACGCCCCTGGGCGACCATGGCAGCTGCCGATGAGCTGGCCTTTCACGGTGAGTGCGCCGCGACCCGGCCCGAGCCCTGACCCCAGCCGCTGGCCGGAGCCTCCCATCCGGAGTCCAGCTCGTATCTAACCCGAGCCCCAGTCCTCTGTGAACCCTGACCCTAGAGCCGAACCCTGACCCGGGCAAGAAACCCATCCCGAACTGGAACCCCGCTCCAGCCCGGAACTTAGATCTCTAACCCGAGCCCAGATCTGACCCCATCCCACAACTAGCCTTAAATAAATTGCTGTTCCCTGTTAGGAGTGAGGGAACACGCCTTCCCACTCCCCAGAATTGAAGAAGCCTAGCCCCCAGAGGAGCAGTGGGCCAGACCAAATTGTCTTGACTTCTAACACAGGGGGGAACGCCTGTGACCCCTTTTTCTTCTCGATAGAATTCGAGGAAGCCACTAATCTGCTAGCCCAGACCCCAGATGCAGCCACCACTAGCAGAAGTGAGCCACTGACCCCGCAGGGGCACGTGGCTGTGGCCGTGGACTCAGGGGGCAGCTATGGAGCTGAGGACGAGGTGGAGGAGAGTGACAAGACGGCGGTGAGTCCCAGAAGCCCCCATGTCCTGCCTCCGCCCAGGCCCCGCTGCCCCGGGCTGGAGGGGCGGGCACTGAGCGCCTGTGCTGTGCAGCTCCTGCAGGAGGAGAAGCAGCAGCCCGGGTTCTGGACCTTCAGCTACTATCAGAGCTTCTTCGACGTGGACACCTCACAGGTCAGGCCCGGGAGGCTGAGGGCTTGCGGCTCAGAGTCACACTTGGGGTTCAGCCACTGTTCATGGAGCGCTTTCTGTGCTCTAGGCCCTGGATGGGGGGCTGGTGATACCCACGCGGGAGAACACGAGTTCCCGCCCAGGCTGGTAGACACACTGTGGTGCGCTGTAAGGATTACGGTGTGACTGGGGCTCTTGGGAACACGGGGGACACATGTGTTAGAGAAAGGTCTCCTGGAGGAGGTGAGGAATTTGCTGAGACGTAAAGAAGAAGGAAGACTTAGCCGGGCAGAGCGGAGGGAAGCGTAAGTATGTTCCAGGCACAGGGAACAGCATATGTAGAGGACCAAAGATGAGAGAAGGTGTGAAGTGTCACAGAACCTACCTGTCACTCAGTTTCGCAGAGCGTGAGGTGGGGGACAGGCAGGCAGAAGCCAGATCACAGAGGGCTTCGTGAGCTATGTTAAGGAGTTTGGGTTTTATCCTGAGGGTGCCGGGGAGTCATGGAAGGGTTTAGAGCAGGAGTGGAACGAGCAGACATGCACTGTGGAGTTAGGAAGGTGGAGTGGAGGTCCCAGGCCAGGGTGGGAGATGACGATAAACTGGGGCTGCAGAGCAGGGGACATACTAGAGATGTAGGAAGGAGAGGGCCCAGGACTTGTGACTGTCCTGGGGCTGGGAGGGGAGGCAGCAAGGACAGTCTAGGCCACCAAGCCGAGAGGAGGGGGAAGCAAAGAGGAGGATGGCAGGCCCACAAGAGTCCTTCAGAGTGGGGGGACACAGGGGTACTGGGGGCTGGCCGGGGGAAGGGGCTCCAAGCCATGGGGACAGCCCATCAGAAACGCAGAGGCAAGAGCTGAGCCCTCTCAGGCAGAGTGTGGAGACAGGAGGGAGGGCAGCAGGGAAGGAGCCTCTGAGGTCCTCTAAGGGGCAGGGCCCCTCTCCTCTGTGGGTGGTGAGGAGCCCCAGGCAGGCGTCCCCCATGGCCCAGCCTTGCCCCCAGGTCCTGGACCGGATCAGAGGTTCGCTGCTGCCCCGGCCCGGCCACAACTTTGTGCGGCACCATCTGCGGAATCGGCCGGACCTGTACGGTGAGTGAGGTTGTGTGTTCAGCTCATTCGATGATTCATTCAACAAATGTGGACGGAGTGCTAGCCTTGGTTTCCAGCTGAGAAGAAAGCAGAGGTGCTCACGAGTGTCTGGAACTTACATCGCGTTCAGGGAGACCGAGGCACAGAATGTTGCAGAGGGCAGTGGGGCCGGAAGAGAAGCAAACGGTTTCGAGGAGGATACTTGCTCTTTTGCGTGGGTCGGTCAGGGAAGGCCCTTCTGAGGAGGGTGAGGGAATGAGCCTTGTTGGTGTTAGGGGTGGGGAGGGGGAGACCTAGGGGAAGAACCTTCTAGAAGGGGCCCAAGCCCTGGGGTGGAAACACACCTGAACTGCAGGACAGCATTGGAGCAGAGTGAGCTACTAGGAGGTGGCAGAGGTGACAGGACGGATGACACAGGCCTCCCACGCTCTGGTGAGAAGGGCTCTTAGTGCTCTTAGACGCCCCTTGGCTACTGTCAGGGGCCAGGAGTGGACGGCGGGGCCTGGCCCGGGGGAGGCTGTGGATGTAGAGTGGGTGGCTGGGCTCCGGCATACGTCTTGAAGGTGGGACCTTCAAAGATTTGCTGACAGGAGATGTAGGGTGGGCGAGGATGGTTCCAAGGTTTTCTGCATGAACTACTGGAAGGAGGGAGCTGCTATTTATCGATGGGAAAAGCCAAGCAGGTGTGAGGGGGAAGAGCACGTGTGTGGCGGGGGGTGCAGTGGGAGACGCCCCCGTGGAAATGCTGAACGTGAGCCCACAGTTCAGGGCAGAGGCCTGGTCCTGAGGTTTGGAGTCCTCGGCACAGAGGTGGCATGAAGCCCTGAGGTTGCACGAGATCACGAATGGGGGGGACACACACGAGAGGAGGCCTGAGGCCTGGGCCCTGGGCGGCTCCCCATCACGCAAGAGGTCGGGGAGCGGAAGAGGGTGAGGAGTTGCCCGTGAGAGGAGACAGGCCAAGAGCGTAGGGTCCTAGAATCCACATGGAGAGATTTCCAGGAGAGGGGATCAGCCACGTCAAAGGCTGTCGGAAGGCCCAGAAAGATGAGGACCACTGAGAGCCAGCACTGTTCAGCCACCAGGCTGTCCCTGGTGACCTGGGCAAGAGTTGGAGTGATGAAACGGTAGGGGGAGGCAGCCCGGAGCTTGGGAGGAGGCTGGGGTGCCAGCGCGGTTGAGACGGGACAAGTCCCCTGTCCCGGGAGCCCTGGGCCTGAGCGCAGCCTTCCCGCAGGCCCCTTCTGGATCTGCGCCACGCTGGCCTTCGTCCTGGCCATCAGCGGCAACCTGACACTGGTGCTGGCCCAGAGGAGGGACCCCTCCATCCACTACAGCCCCCAGTTCCACAAGGGTGAGCGAAGCGGGCCGGGCCGAGCCCCTGGCGGGGTGGGTGCCGCGGGGCCGGGGGTGACGGCCCGCCTCGGCCCCCAGTGACTGTGGCGGGCGTCACCATCTACTGCTACGCCTGGCTGGTGCCGCTGGCGCTCTGGGGCTTCCTGCGGTGGCGCAAGGGCGTCCGCGAGCGCCTGGGGCCGTACACTTTCCTGGAGACCGTGTGCGTCTACGGCTACTCGCTCTTCGTCTTCATCCCCACTGTGGTGAGTGGGGCCCGGGGCCGGGCGGGGGAGGCGCCCCGGGGCCGGCCGGGTAGCCAGCTGCCGTGTCGCCCCCAGGTCCTGTGGCTCATCCCCGTCCCGTGGCTGCAGTGGCTCTTTGGGGCGCTGGCCCTGGCCCTGTCAGCGGCCGGCCTGGTGTTCACCCTCTGGCCCGTCGTCCGCGAGGACACCCGGCTGGCGGCCGCCGTGCTGCTGTCTGTCGTCGTGCTGCTCCACGCTCTCCTGGCCCTGGGCTGTAAGGTGCGGCTCTGCGGGGCCGCGGCTGGGCCTCGGGGCTGGGGGGCGGCTTGCTGGCCCGACGCTGACCCGTGGGGTCTCGGTGCAGTTTTACTTCTTCCAGCCGCTGCCTCCGCTGCACGTGGCACCTGCCCCCCAGGCCACGTCTCTGCCCCCAAGCGTACTGCTGCCGTCCACGGCGCCACGGTCCGCGTCAACCTAGGAGGCTGGAGCCTGCAGGTGAGGAGCTGTTCCCAGCTCTGGCTGGGCGCGTCCAGCCTCCCCTCCCCAAGGTGAGAAGTCACGGGGCCAGTCCCAGGAGTCTCTCTCTCTCTTCCAGGCCCAACGTGAGGGGACACCTCTGCCCGCCCCACCCACCCACCCCCAGAGGATGAATGAAGGCTCCCTTGACACCTCAAGATCACTCTGCTACTTTCCAGACTTTTCTTACAAAGCAAACACTTTTATTTTCTATGCAAAGGTGATTCAGAGAATTTATATAAAGGCGGGAGAGGGGCAGCTGAGCAGGGAGCGTCCAGCGCGGCTGTTGCCCTGAGGGCCACCTGCCGCCGTCTGCCTTCCCTGACGGGCTGGGCGGAAGGGCAGAGCGGGCTGCTCCAGCCTCGACTGCCCGCTCCCCCCCGGGGGCCCAGTGACCGGGGCCTGGGGCCTCGCCTGAGCGCCACCACGTTGAGGTTGGGGGTGTCTGTCAGAAACGGGGAGCAGGAGTAGAACAACATGGCCTGTGCTGAAACATACATTTCCTTGTTTATTTCTTTTCTTTTTTTTTTTTTTTTTTTTTTGGAGGGAGAGGTCCCTGCAAGGCCCCTTCCCAGGCTGGGGAGGGACCCAGATGCCATCTTAGTAGTAGGGACTGGAGCGTCTACGAAGACCGAGGGAAATACACAGGCCTGACGTTAGCTACGAGGAAAGAGGACGCCTTCCACGACAGATCCGTGAGGTTTCTGTGTCTGCCCCAGGCGGCCGAGGGGCCCCTCCCTCCAGGCCGGCCGCCTGGGCTGGCTCGTGGCGGGCGGGGGCACCTGCAGGGGCCCAGGGACAGGACAGCAGCAAGAGGCAGGGGCCGAGGACGGAGGGCCTTCCCGACGGCGGCGTGGGTTGTACATTCAAGTGTGAGGTGAACCCTTTGGTGGGAGGGGGCCCCGGCCCGCAGACCCGGCAGGGCCGCCCCTCACCACGGAGCCAAGTCGGGGAGAGGGGCTGCTGGCTCGGCCCGGCCGGCCTGGTTTCTCAGAGGGTCTGTGGATTGACACTGGTTCTTTTCGTAAAAAAATAAAATTAAAAAAAGCAGCATGTCACGCCCATGGTGACCAAGGCCTGGGAGTCGAAGGGGAGGCCCCGCCCAGCCAGGACAGCCCTCCCACTGGGGACAGGCCAGGCGGGCAGCTGCTCCCCTCCCTCCCCGCCCGCCGGGCCTGCAGCTGTCAGGCCGGGACACGCCTGTGACGGCAGATGTCAACCCCAGGTCAGGGTGGAGAGGGCGGGGCGGGGCGGGGGGGGGGGGACGACGAGGGCTCCCACGACATGATCTCATGTAAAACATGGCAGCGACACGCGCTCAGGGCCAGGATGTGGGCAGGCGGTGGGGTGGGGGCGGCGGCGGCAAGACGGTGTAAAAAAGTGTCCACGTTGCCATAACAAAGAGGGCTGTGACCAGGTGTCGGGGCTCCTCGGGTCCCGGGCAGGCCGCCGGGCGAGGGGTGGGCGGGCTGCGTTTGGTTTCCTGGTGCTGGCAGTCCGGCGCAGCGGCGCGGCCTAGCTCCCGTAGTGCATGGTGTTGGTGGGGATGGACAGGGGCGAGGCCATCGAGATGGCGGGGCCGCCCATGGTGAACTGGCTGTTGACCGCGTAGTGGGCGCCGGAGCCGCCGCCGCCGCCGCCCTGGGCGCCCGAGGAGCCTGTGGGCGGGCGTGACACTGAGAGCCGGCTCTGCCCGGCCCGGCCGGCCCGCAGCAGAGTCAGAGGAGAGGGGGAGAGAGAGAGAGCAGGCGGAGGGCAGGCGCCCGGCCCCGTTACCTTGGACAATGCCCGTGCTCATTATGGAGCCCATCCGGGAGTGGGTGTGATTGACAATCCCCGTGTTGGCTGCGCAGCGGGAGGAGGAAGGAAGGAAGGGAGACGGCGTCACCGCCCCCGGCCTGCCTCGCCCCCGTTCTGGAGTGACGGCGCTCAGCCGGCGCGGGCAGCGCGGGGCAGCGGCGGCAGAGCAGGCAGAGCAGCCAGGAGCCCCAGGGAGAGGAAGAGCGGAGGGGCGCAGCGGGCCCGGCGCGGGCGGCCCCCAGCCCCGGCCGGGACACTCACCGAGAGGGATCAGGTTGTTGTGGCCCACGCTGGAGCCCCCGGCGATAACACTGCTCAGGTCGTAGGCGGTCGGCATCCCTGTGCCCGGGAGGGAGAGGTCAGGGCTGGGGACAGCGGCCTGTGCCCGCGCGCCCAGGAAGGCCACAGGTGCGCCCAGGAAGCAGCCCGCCCCCGCCCCCGCTCACCAGCCACGGCCATCCCGCTGCTGAGGTTGTAGGTGCTGCCCGTGTTCCACATGTTCTCCGAGGGTGACGTGTAGTGCGAGCCGGGCGGCGGCGAGGGCGTCGTGCCTGTGTATCTGCGGCAGAGACGGATGTGGGCAGGGCCGCGGGCCTCGGGGCGCCCCCCGCAGGCTGCGGGCCCATCCTACCTGAAGAAGGGGTTTTTCAGATCCAGGAGGTTGCTGGACTTGGAGCCCGTCTGGTCCACCTGGGCCACAATACTGATGTCGTAGCTCTGTCTGCAGAGAGGGCGGGGGGCGGCCACGAGTCAGCCGGGTGGCTGGGCCCCCACCTCCCCCGGCCCCGGGCGGCAGCGCACACCTTTTGTTGGCAATAAGCAGACATGTCCCTGAGAGCGTGTCCCCAGCCTTGGCGAAGAGTGGTGACTGGAACAGGCACCGGACCTGGTACCAGTGGGTCAGCGGCTCCGTCGGGGCCGTGGACAGCCACACGGTCATTCTGCCAAGCAGGGACAGCACGCACTTGACTGGACGGGAGCCACCACCCCTTGAGCTGTCCCCATCCCCTGCCCCTTCTGGCGGGTCCCCTGGGACCCTGGAGCTGAGGCAGGCTGGCCACCTAGGCAGTCCCAGACACACGCCCACATGCCCCCCCAACAGACACGCCCCCTCCCACAACAGTCTCTTGCTCGAAGGCGAGCTCTGACTGCCTTTTGGAAGGGACGGGAACCTGGAGGAGTCATGTCCCGCCCTCCCCGCCCCCAGCTCGATCCGAGCCAGCCAGGCCCGGGGCCTGGGTGGGGGGCAGCACGCTCTGCTCTGCGGCACTCACATGGAGCCGATGAAAGCGACGTCAAACCAGAAAGCCAGACCGTGCACCAGCCCGGAATGCAGCATGTGGAACTTGAATGGGATTTCTATCCTGGAAGGCAAAGGGCAGTGTTAGCCGAAAGAGGGCTACCAGGGGAGAGAAGGGGTGGCCGGGTGCGGGGTCCCAGGGTCCCGCCACCTGCCCTAGGGCGGCGGAATGCCTGGGAAGCCAACGGCAGCCCTGACCTCCGGCACCAGCCAGGCCTGGAGGACGGGGTGAGGGTGCCGGTACCTGTGCAAATCTCCTTCTTTGGCTTCTAAGAAGTTCACCGTGTACTTGACAGACTTGGCCATCAGGATCCGGATGTCAAACGTGTCCTGGGGAGAAACCACAGGAGTGACCTGGCCTCGGGCACAGGGGCCAGGGAGCAAGGGGAGAGCCTGGCCCCTCTCCCCAAGTCTGGCCGTGGCCTCGAGGCCAGTGGGCTAAAACCAGCTTGCCCTCGTCGGACATGCAGGGGGAGGATGAAGTGGCGCAACGCCGTGGAGGCAATGAGGTGACAGCTCCCACAGTGACAGCTGCTCATATGCACTGACGACTTGGCAGCGCCACGTGTGGGAGTTTAACCCACAGGTAAAGCTGCACGTGTACAAACTTACACGTGTAATGACAGGCTGTCTAAGGAGCCACACACTGGAAACCACCTAATTAAGCCAACCGGGGCCCATCCGTAACAGACCGTGTGTACGTGCAAAAGAATGAACAGGCTCTTTGTGAACAGATGGGGAAAGATCTCTGAGATAAATCGTTACACAGATTCACCAAAAAAAAGCAAGTTAGAGAACTGTGTGCTGACGTCCGCCCCCAGCTACGAGGGAGAGTTTATATCAGACCAGCACTCCTGCCGAGAACTACACGAGCTGAATAAAATACAAAGGAGGAAAAACCCCAGTTGTCTGAAAGCGTTGGAGAGCAACCACAGCTGCCACGGCTCTGGGGCCAAGATCTGGAGAGAAGGGAGATGCTTTTGGCTTGCGCCTTCCCCCTTGGGTGGGACCTTTCATCGGCCTCCCTGGGTGGGGAAAGCAAAATGGGGCTCAGGGTCCCCCAGGCAGCTAGGACTCAAGGGACCAAGACGCTAAGGAAAAGGGAACTGGAAACACGGGGTGGCCATTCTGCGTGCAATTGCACTTCGCGGCAATTGTCAATCCCTGAGCTGCACGTGGGGTGGGGTTAGAGAAACCAAGCAGAAAGCCACTCTAAGACACTAAAAAGCTACGGCTCAGCAGCGTATTGGTGCTGGGAGGCCAGGACGAGGGGCCCGGTGACCCGCCGGGCTCTCTGAGACCGTGAGGGCTACGCACTAAAGCAGCGGTTCTCAAAGTGTGGTCCCTTCCAGAGCACCCTCAAGGTCAGAACTATTTTCATAATACTAAGATGTTTTCTGCCTTTTTCATTCACTCGGGCAACTGGGACATCACAACAGACTGAATGCAGAAGCAGAATCTAGTTGTCTTTTATTAAGCCAGCGATTAAAGAGATCTGCAAATTAAAAATGCCACTAATCTCAATGAAAAGTTTTGGAAAATAGTTTTTTACTTAAAAATGCTATTTATGTTAACATGTAATTTTTTTTATTTCTAAATGAATTAAAATAATTCAAAGTGAATAAATAAAATAAATGAATAAAAATCTGTACTTTTAAGTTTCCTGGGCTTAGTTTTTAATACCAATAGATGGTACTGAGAACCATCTAATGGTTTGAGAACCACTTCTCTACAGGGAAGCTAGGAAATAGACTAGCGGAGCCGAGTCTGAAAAGTAGCCTCCAGCTATCTCAAATGCCTGATAGGACCAAGGTGGTCTGTCCATATGGCTGGCACTGGCTGAAGAAAACCCAGTCCATAGAAGGAAAAACATCCTCCAGAGCCTCTACAGCTTTTCATTCTGGCATTCAATGACCAGGCATACCAAGAGACAGAACCAAAGGATAAGAACCAAAAACCAAGAGAATAAACACAGGACAGAAATACACTTACCACTAAAGCAATCAGAGACTTATAATTACTATGTTCAAGAAAAAAGGTGAAAAAAATTACTGTGTTCAAGAAAAGTGAAAAAATGGAGAATTTCTAAGAGAACTGAAATAGCAAAAAATAAGCAAAATGAAATTCTAGAACTGGAACTAAGAATTAAAAAATCAGATTAGACATAGCAAAAAGAGGATTGGAGTTGGAAAATGGATCAGCAGAAAATATGAAAATGAAGCAAGCAAGAGAACAGAGGATGGAAAATACAGAAAAGAATGTCAGAGCCATCTGAGACTTGGTGAAAAGGTCTACTGTACACATAATCAGTCCCAGAAGGAGAAACAGAAGGGGCCAGGGGCAGAGTTTAAAGAGATACTGCCCAAGAGCTTCCCCAAACCAGGGGCAAAGCAATAATATATGCCTTATTAAAACAACAGACGGGAAGAAAAGAGTTAACAAGAAACAACAGTCAGGATAAATAGAAAAACAGTAAGATGATATGATTTATACCAACATAAAGACCAGTAATTACATTAAATGGAAATGGTCTACATTTTCTCATTAAAAGACAAAAAAAAAAAAAATCAATCTGCTTAAAAAACAAAACCCAAATATATGCTGCTTCTATGAGAGAAACCTTACGTAATAAGGACACAAAAAGGGGAAAAGTAGAAGGATGGAAAAACATTGCACAAAGGTTGACCAAGAGAAAGCCAGAGCAGCTGAACTACTATCAGAAAAAAATGTACTTCTTTGAGGCAAGAAGTACTACTGGAAATAAAAAGAAACGTTTTTTATAATGACAAAAGGATCAATCAACAGGAAGATATAATAATCCTAAACCTGTATGCACCTAATAACATAGTGTCAAAAACATAAAGCAAAAACTATCAGAACCAAATGGAAAAATAAATCAGTAATAGATAGGAAAAGCAGATCAAAAACTCAGGAGAGAGATCTGACCAACATGATTAACAAATGTGACCTAATGGACGTTAATACAACACTGTACTCAACAAGTGATTAATATTCATTTTTCTCAAGTATACACAGAACATAAACCAAAACAGACTACATACTGGGCATAAAGCAACTCGCAACACATTTCAAAAGACTAAAATCATACATTGTGCATTCTCTTACCACAGAGAAAGTAAGAACAGTATGTTGATTATGCTATAATTTGAGAGGAAAAAAGGTTAAAATATATATATATATTTGTATATGCACATTTAAGTATAAAACTTCTGGAAAGATATACCAGAAATACTGTTTGCCTACAGGAAGGAGAACTGTGTGGCTGGGGACACAAGTGGGGAGGCTTTTCACTTTTAAATATTTTGGTTTTTGAACCACAGGTCTATCTATCACTTTGAAAATCTCAATAATTAAAAATCAATCAAAATCAGTTCACCAAAGATCAATTCACTTAATAACAGTGCGCATGTACTGCATGCTTACTGTGTGCCTAGCACTCTACATGCATTGCCACTTTACCAACATCCTCTGTGCAGGGGCAGAAGCGAGAGCTCAGAGAGGGGCAGTGGTTTCCCTAGGGCTGCACAGCCTGCACAAGGCCTGAGAGGAAAGCCCATGCTCCGCTCTCGTCACCCCAGAGGAGGGACACGCCCAGTGCTAAGTGCGATAGTGCCCCGGCTGCCCCACTCACCACCACAGGCTGCCGGAAATACTCATCCACCGCGGCGCCTCGGAGGGCCGACAGGTCCACTCCGTGGAAGGATGGCTGGTACCTGCAGAAAGCCCCGCCCCCCACGGCAAGGTCACCAGCAGCGGGAGACGCAGACGGGGCAGCCTGGCCACTCTCCCAGCCGGCCCTCGTCCAGCCCAAGTCCCGCAGGCCCTCCTGAGGATGAGGGGGAGAGGCGGGGCCGTCGCTGAGAAGGCGGGACGCCAGGGCACACTCACCAGAAGTTGGCCTTGGTGAACTGCTCCATGTAGAGCTGTTCGTCCGTGAAGGGTGCGAGGTGGACGTCACCAATGGTGGGGAACATGTTTCCTGGGAGTGGGGGGCAGGGAAGGGTGCCAGTGTCAGGGTGGGACATCCTGGGGGCCTAGCAGGGCCTCCAGAGGGCCCCAGGACCCCCAACCCTGGGCCTTCCCAGCCGCTCATTCACTCATTCACGCATTTGTGCGAGGCAGAGGTACCGAGCACCTGCTCTGCCGCGGCCACAGCAAGCGCCTGACACACACCATCTCCCTACACCCGGACAGCCAGCGGGGCAGGCGGAGGGCCCATCCTTCTGTTCCATACTGGGTGGGAGGCGGGAGCGCGGCTCCCAGAGCCCTGGGGGGTAAGCAAGTGGCGCCCGGGGTGTGGCCAGGCCTCCAGGCCCTGCTGTCAGCCAGGCCGTGCATCTCAGGCCCTGTTGTCCTTGGACAGATGGGCAGCCGGGAAAGCGAAGCAAAGTGCTCTGAACAGAGCGAGGGTGAGCCCCAGGCCCTGCTGTCCGTGTGACCTTAGCTGGGGCCAGGGCTGGGTGGGGACCTGGCTGAATCCCCCCCGCAGGGACTGCCCAGGCTCTGGCAGGCAGGCAGCCGGGGGTTGGGCCACTTGGGTCCTCTATCACTGTGACTCAACCAACAGACAGACGCGTCAGGGCCAGTGGCCGGGAGAGCCAGGGCTGGGGAGGCCCCGCCTCCCTCGGGGAGTCCAGGCCACAGTCACCTGGCCTCCAGATGTGGGCCTCCCTCGCTCCCTCCCTCCTCTCTGCGGGGGAGGGCCCCGAGGCACTAGCGGGAATCCGCCTGCTCCCCGAGCCAGGAGGCTGGGCAGGAGGCTGGGCGGCAGCCCCGGCGGGGGTGGGGAGAGGCTCGCTCTGCCTGGAGGCCACCTGCCCAGAGGGAGCTTGCCAGCCCCCTGGGGCATCATAGGAAAGTACCCATCCCTGCAGGCACCTAAAGGTGTGCGGCTGGGGGATAGTCCCCCCAAAGAGCCTCCTGAGATGGCGTGCAGCCACGCCCCGCAGGCTGGGGCAGGGGCTGGCGCTGGCCCCGGCCTCATCTGGGGCAGGCTGCTGGACCAGCTGAGTGAGTGTGCAGCTGCCCAGCGGAGCCTGACGCCCGTCTGTCCTCACATCCCATAAGGAGGAGCCCGCTCTGCTGGGGCCGCCACCCCCAGCCCAGCTTGGCATACCTGCAGGGCAGAATGGGAGGAGAGGCTCCAGGACAACCCCCGGGGCAGCCTCGCTTCCCACACTCACCCCCGGGACTCAGGACCCAGCTGTGGGACATGGCAGCCACCCCTCCTCCAGGAGCGGAGCCTGGATCCAGGAAGGCTGGAGGACCGAAGTGGGTACACCCCACAGACCCACACACCCCCGCCACGGGCTCCCTCAGTCCGCCGGCTTCCCACGCTCTGCCCCGGGGCCACTGTCCCGGCCAGGGTCCTCCTGTGCCACGGGCACACGTGCACACACACGCAACTCCTTGCTTGTACAGAGTACTCAGACACGGACACAAACCCACAACTGAGAGAAACGACACCCGCTGGCAGACACACGGGGTGTGCAGAGACCCCCAGTGACACAGATGGGCAGGTGTAAACAGCGACCAGTGCCCCAGGAGCAGGGACAGGCCGGCACAGAGACAGGAGGCCACGGGTGGGCACGCCCGACAGCTGACCCCCATAGACGAGAACGCCCACCCGTCTCCCTGGCTCTGAGGAGCACAGGGGCCCGTCAGGCTGAGGGCAAGGTCCACAGTGCTGGGAACGAAGAGAGGCCAGCTCCTCGGGAAGATGCCCCCCACACAGCTTCATCACACCTTCTGCACCTGCCACCCTCCCTGCCAGACACTGTCCCCGAGACACCAGGGGCAGCCTGGAGGCTCTCTGGAGGCCCGAGCAGGCCGGGCAGGTGGATGTCTGGCCTTGTTTGGGGCCTGGGGCTCCCGAGCCACAGCCAGCGGGGGCAGGGTTGGGGTATGGCGCAGGGGGCGAAGGCCCAGATGCCCCTTGCACCCCAAGCCGCCGACGCAGGCAAGCAGGGAGCTGAAGCACAATCGTGCCGACTGAGCAGCAGCCGGGGGCTCTCCGCAGGGACTCTGGTGGCGCACCCCTGGCCTCCGGGCTCAGGGTCCCCGGCACGGCGGCCCACACGGCCACGGGGACACTCACCGCCAGGCCGCAGGTACTTCTTGGCGTGGAGGTAGCTCTCGAGCATGCGCTCGTTGAAGAGCATGTAGCCCATGGGCTCCGAGATGATGATGTCCACCTGCTCGGGCAGCGAGACCTCCTCCACCTTCCCGGGGATGACCACGATGCGGTCCGTGAGGTTGTTACTCTTCACCAAGACCTGCAGGCGGGCGGACGGGCCAGGGGGTCACGGGGGGCCCTGCGCCCACCCGCCACGGGTCCTCACCTGACCCCTCCCCTCAGGGGCCTCCGCCCACACCAGTCACCAAATGCCCTCTGCCTCCTGTGTCGGATCCTAACCACAGCCGTGATGAGCCACAGCCCACTAAGTGCCCCCTGCGGCCCCAGCCTCTCTCAGGGGGCCCTGCTGCGGCTCCCCAGCCCCTGATGTCACCTCCACCCTGCGAGGACAATTGCTGATGGCAGCAGAGACGGGGACAGTAGACTTTGCTCCAGCCACCAAAGCAAAACTTGGACACACCCTCCACCCAGCGATTCCAGGACTCAGAATGTGTCCTGGGGACACAATCGCACAAGGCAAAGGTGACAGCAGTCCAGGAATTCAGTGCAGCGGTGGTTTGTACTGCAAAGACTGAGGAGCAGCCTAAGTGTCACCAACAGTCTGTGTCTACACAAACAAGCGGCGGTCCAGGCGGAGGACGCTCTGCAGCCGCCAGGAAGAGTGAGGATGCTCTTCATACGACGACACAGGAGAGGGAGCAATGCAGGTGCGAGGGGGTGAGGGGGCTGGGAGCCAGGGCAGGGGGAGCATCTTGCCTGTCTACCCTTTTGAACCTTGTGAATGAAGGTTTCAGTGCAAAAAAGGAAAAATGGAAATGACAGCACACACTAACAACATGAAATCCTGATGTTAAATGCATTTTGCAAATGTGGGAAGTGGGGCACAGAGAGGGGGGCCACTCGCCCGGGGCCTGCATGACTGCACAGTCCACCCCCTGGAGACCCCAAACCACCCCTGAACCCAGTGGGTGACCACCAGTCATGGAGGGGACACCATCAGGCCCAGCAAGCCCCTCCCTCCCCAAACCACTCAGTTTGGGGTACAAGGGACCAAAGTAGAGAAGTGATATCCCCAGGCTCCCCTGGATCCAGGGGTCAGGTCTCCTGGGGGTTCCCAGCAGGGCCGGCTTCCCCAGGCTGGGAGAGGACAAGGACGAGGACAGGCTGGAGGTCCCAGTGGGCCGCTGACCTCGGCGTGCTGGGCCATGGTGCTGGCCTCCACTGCATAGATCTTCCGTGCTCCAGCTTGAGCGGCGAAAAACGACAGGATCCCCGAGCCACAGCCGACATCAAGGACAATCTGAGGGAGGAGGGGCGTGAGAACACGACGCCGGTGCAGTGACAGGCGTCACCGGCCACTGACCCCTGCCACACTGCCCCCTGAGCACACCCATGATGCCGCCTGCGTCCCCCCAACACGGGCCGGCTGCCCACAGGCTGGTTTTGGAGAGCCGCCCGGAGCACATGGAACCCCCGGTTCTGGGTCTGAGGGTGGCAGACAGCGAGGACGTGAAGACTGTTACACACTCGCGGACCCGGGAAGGAACGGTTCGGGCCGTGAACTGTCACTGCAGCACAGTGGACAGATGGCTGTCACTGGAGTCACAGTGCCCATAGTTTCTCGAGGAATGACCGCTTGTTGGTAAGGACATTTCTGAGCCCTGCTGCATGACCACTGAGGCTCAAGGCTGCCAGCCAGGCCCACACGGTGGGCAGGGAGTGGGCAGCCTCTGACTCCAGGCCCACACGGGGCATCCAGCAACCTGGGAGGAGCCCCCGGGGAAGATCCCACTCGGCCCCAACCCTGCAGCCCTCAGGCCTCTGGATCAGCTGGGCCGAGGGCGAGGTCCTCCCTCCAAGCCTGCTGGGCAGCTGGGAGGTGTCCCTCTGGGGCCTCTGCAGCCCTCGCAGGGAGGAAAGGGGCCTGGGGGCGTGTCAGTAGCAATGTCTCTAAGCAGTGGCTCGGCTGGGCGCCCCCTCCAGGGCTGGTGACCCCCATGACGTGGGCTCCTGGAAGAGTCCAGGCCCGTGTGGTGGTATATTGTCCCACGTTCTGGATTCACCTGATTGCTTCTGCATGAGCGGAATCAGGTAAACGTTTCTGGTGGCAAAGCGCATGCGCTTTCTAAAGAACTGCTCTGGGCGCAAAGTAAGCGCCCAGTAGGGGAGCTGGGGCTGTCAGGTGGGAGGGCCTCGGGGTGCCAATCAGAGCTCTAGGTGAGCAAGGAATGGATCTCTGTCCTGGGAGAGCTGGAAGGGACTTCGCTGAAGGAGGGTGCCCTTCCCGGGCCCCCAGCGCTGCCCTGGCTCGGCTCACATGACCACAGGACGCCGGGAGGGCCTGGGAAGCACCCAGCAAGGGCTGCTGTGGCGAGGACAACGCCCCCCCGGCTGCGGGGCACAGGGTGCTGAGGGGATCGTCAGCAATCCTGGGGGGCAAGACCAGGGTGCTGGAGGAGGCAGATCCCATGGACCTTGTGGCAAGCCCCTAACAGACACTGAGAAAAACAAGCTATTTGGTTCAAAAGGGAAAACAAACTCTAGAAGAGAGTGGGAAGAGAAGGGAATAAATGTTCCCCTTGGAGCATACATACTCGGGACTGCTCGCTCTCTTTTTAATCATAAGTATACATTACTTGGTAACATTAAGATTTTAAAACAAATTAGGGAAGTAACTAGATAATTACACTATATCCATGTGACTTAACAGTATGTCCCAAGACATACCATTAGGTGAGGGAAAAGCATTTTGCAGGAAGACTGTAGAATACAATCTTATTTTGTAAAAAATGATTAAATGAAATAACTCTAAAATATATACGCTGATACAGTCCTGCACCACATAACGACGTTCTGATCAACGACGGACCGCATATACGACAGTGGTCCCACAGATTAGTACCACGCAGCCTAGGCGTGTAGGAGGCTGTACCATCCAGGTTTGTGTAAGGACACACTATGATGGTCACACAAGGACAACATCGCCTAATGACACATTTCTCAGAATGTGTCCCTGTTAAGCAGCACATGACTATATCTGATGGAAAAATCTGGAAGAAGACATCTTCACTGTTGGCGATGGTTGTTTTGGAGGGAAATGACAGAGGCCTTTTATGCCTATATTATACACACAGGGTTTTAACAAAAACTAGATTTTGCTTTTGTGATCCACAAAAGCAAAAAGAAAATTAGAGACAACTGTGGCAGTGAGGCGGGCGCGGGGGGCGCGGGGGCGGGGGGTGGGCGGGGGCATGGGGGTGGGGCATGGGGGGCGCCACGAGGAGCGCCGGCAGCCGGGTGCCCACCTTGTCCTTGAAGTCCGTGTGGTTCTGCAGGATGGCGCGCTGGTAGGTGCCCGTGCGGACGTAGTCCTGCATCATGTTCTGCTGCTGGGACAGGTAGCCGTAAAACTGCGACACAGACACGCCGATGGCACCGGGCGCGCGGCCGAGGCCCCGCCTCAGCACAAGCCTCCCTCTGGAGGCCGTACCCCTCTGTCAGCCTGGACCCGCTGCAGCAGGAAGCGGAGGGCGGCCCCCGGGGGCGATACGGCCACCATCACCGTGGCCGAAGGACAGAGCTGGATGCGGCCTGGACCAGGAGAACTCAAGGTGTGCCACGGGCGGGGTCCTGGGATCCGGGGCCACGTGCCCCACTAGGGGCCCCAAAGAAGTGGGGGAACAGATCAAAGAGAACCCAGAACTGTGAGTGCCAGGCGGTGAGGTGCGCGGGGTGTCTCGGTAAGACAACGGGCGACGGGGGGCTGCGCAGCACCCGGCCAGGGGCCAGGCTTTGGCACCAGGCTGACCTGGCTTCCCATCTTGGCTCTGGTGCATAATAGCTGTGTGACTTGGATCAAGTCACTGAAGCTCCCTGAGCCTCAGTTTTCTCATCTGTAAACTGGGGACAGTAAGTACTTACCTCCCAGAGTTGTCGGGAGGGGGCAAGTATTTCCGTGCATTTAAAAGCACGTGGACCACCGCCTGGCCTGCCGTACATGTTCAGTAGATTGTAACTGAGCTATCGTTATTCAAAATACTTGCTACTCAAAATGCTGGCGGACCTGAGCTCCCCCTGCACTCAGATCCTTTCAGCAACCCTCCTGGGTAGACACTGGCATCTCCGCTTCACAAATAAGGATAAGGAAACCGAGGCCCAGCCAGCGGAGGAAACCTGCCCAAAGTTACGCGGCTAGTAAGGGGCAGAGCCAGGCCGTGACCCGGGTGGGCCTGCCCTGTGCTGTGCGGCCTCCTGGGGGCCACAGGGGGAACAGCCTGGACGAGGGGGCACACACCCACCTGGAAATACTGCACAGCCGAGGACTCCTCTGTGCGTTCGCTGAACACCGACCGCTCCAGGGTGTGGCCCCGGCAGGTTTTCAGGATGTTGTAGAAGGAACAGAAATCTGGAAGGGGAAGGCCGGGTCTTGTGTCGCCATCTCAGGGGTGTGGGGGGATCAGATGGAGCGGCGGCCCTCTCTCCACAGAGGTGCACACCCTGACTTTTCTACCTTGAGCACATGCGACTTGGCAGTTTCTTTTTCCCAAATGTTTAAATCTGAGGACAAGCAGAAGGGCAGCCAAGCCTGCCGCTTGGTGGCTGACACGGGAGAAGGCAGGTGTCACGCTCTCGGGGTGAGTGTGCTCCCCGCGGCTGGAGGGGGTGGGCCTGGATACCTCCTTGTCAAGGGAAGAGTGGCCAAAGCCTTTGGGGGGCACACGCCTGCCGACCCGGGCGCCACACCTCTGGGACTCGCCCCAGCAAACACCCACCAGTCCACTCAGCGGCTCACGGCAGTGTCTGTGTAGCAGTGGACACAGGGGACGCCACACCTCAGTGTCCAGTAAGAGGGGACTGAGGAGCACGGCAGAGAACCGATGACCACGGGGCAGGACTGGATGGTACGTGGCCCTCTAAAATGAACTCTGGGGGCCGGCCTGGTGGCGTGGTGGTTAAGTGCGCACAATCCGCTTCGGTGGCCCAGGGTTCGCAGGTTTGGATCCCGGGAGCAGACTTACACCCCGCTCATCAAGCCACGCCGAGGCAGCGTCCCACATAGAAAAGCTGGAAAGACGTACAACTAGGATACACAACTACGCACTGGGACTTTGGGGAAAAAAAAAAATCTTACACCAGACTCAGGAATCTGTATTTATCAAAAGACATTTTTTAAATAAAATGAACTGTGTTTATTAACACACAATGATGACACTAAATTCTATCAAGTGATTCAAAATCCTAAAGACAGAAAGTAGATGATGGTTACCAAGGGCTGGGGGAGGGTGATGGCGAGTTGGTGTTTAATGGGGACAGAGTTTCAGTTTGGGAAGATGAGAAAGTTCTGGAGAGGGATGGTGGTGATGGCTGCACAACAATGTGAATGTGCTTAATGCCACTGAATTGGACACTCAAAAAGAGTTCAAATGGTAAATTTTTTGTTATGTATACTTTACCACAATTTAAATAACAGGATTGAGAGGAGAAAAAAGTAAAATATTCATAGAGTAGAAAAAGACTAGAGGGATTTACACCACCAACTCTCAATGGTTAATCCTGGTGGTGTTTTCTCAAACTTACTGTTTTAAACAACGAATTTGGGTTATTTATGGAGGAAGCGGACTGTGAGGCCTAAGAACGCCTCCTGCAGGAGGTGGCCGGCCCCCTGGCTGCCCTCACGCCCCCTCGGCCTTCTCCTCCGCCCAGCGGTGGCTCTGAAGCGGCTGCACGAGGGCGAGTGGCCCAGGGGGTCTGGGCCGTGGGGAGTCTCCTCCGGTGGGGGCGCTGAGACAGGTGAGGGGCTCCGGGCAGCTGGCGGCCTCCCCCTCCTCGGCTCGCCCGCCCCAACCCCTGTGCCCAGCCCCAGGCTCACTGACGTCCACTCTGCGTGACCAAGCCCTGTTGCCAGAGCTTCCACGGGTCTCCAGCCCTGGATGCCCCACCACCTCCACTGCTGACCCCACCCCCGAGCCACCAGCAGCGCTCGCCTGGGGCTCCACAGCCCTCCTCAGAAACCTCGTGGATCCGTGTCCCCCAGACGGGTCTGCTCAGAACCCCCCGTGGCTTCTCTGCGCTCAGAACAGAGACTCAGGACCTTGTCCGGCCCCATCGTCTGCTGTCAGGAGGGTCGGGCCCCAGACAGCCTCCTCCAAGGGACAGGCCTCTCGGAGGAGGGGACACATGAGCCGACACATCCCCCTGCTCCAGGTCTCCGGCCAGGGCCGTGGGACGGAAGGAGGGACACGTACCGGTGGGCGTGGCGAACTGGATGAGGACGCTGTTGCAGCCAAGCGTGACGATGAAGGACTGCTTGCCCACGCGGCTGCACTCCGTCTCCCGGGACACCGAGCACTTGAACACGCACACGTCTTCATCTAGGAGCAGAGAGGCGGCCTGAGCCGCGGGTCCCAGGGCCAGCCCAGCGAGGCTCCCGGTCGGCTGCCTTTGTTCCAGTCGTGTCCATGCCACCCTCCCCCTCCCTCCTCTCGGCCCCCAGATTCTTCTGGGGTGCCACAAAACCGCCCGGGAAGCTCTGCCGTGTGCTCTGCCTGCCCAGCCTGTGCTGAGGACAAGGGGATGGCCGATCAGGCACTGGGGACACAGGCACACAGCCTGTGTCCTCAGGGAGCTCACTGTGCAGTGGGAGAGGAGGCCGGGTGTGCACAGGGGACCAGGGCTGAGATGGGGGGTGCCAGGCACTGTGGGGCCCAGCGAGGCATCCCGGCCCAGGGGCACCTCTGCCAGGACATGCTCTCAAGGAGTGCCTGCTGGTGCCAGGCCGGTCCACCCAGTGGGCACTGAGGTGAGAAGACACAGGTGGGCAAAGGGCAATGCTGGCAGGGTCAGAGGGTCATGGGGGGACCAAGGGCGCCCCAGGCCCAGCTAATGGAGGTAGGCATTCACTAGCAAATCCTTCTGGGTCACATGGGGGATCAGCAGCCTTCCTAGCTGAGTTGGGGGGTGGTCAAGAGAGAATTCCCAGAGGCCCCTCTGCTTCCTTTGGCTGAGCCCTGTCCCCCCTGCATTGATGTGGCATAGGGACTCACTGGAGCAGGGCAGCCTGGACACATGCCCCGTCCACGCCGCTCAGTGTGTCACTTGGCCTCCCTGAGCCTCGGTTTTCTCATCTGCCAAATGTGACTAATGGCGGGGCAGGCAGAGGGCCAGGCACACGGCAGCTCTACACCCCCATGCCCGCCGCTATTACTGTTACTAGTTAGTCATTCAACAAGCACACGGTGTGCCCACCTCAGCCAAACAGAGGAACCGAGCACCAGCAGAACAGGACAAACCATATGACGCTGCGGCCCTGATGCAGTGCAGCCGGACGGACACGGCGTCAGTGTCATATTCTTGGCAAAAATTTTACCCCGGTCCCATCACAAGGGACAATGGACAGGGCCAGATCACGGGGCAGTCTGCAGGACAACCTGCCTGGTCTCCTCTAAAGGGCCAAGGTCAGGAAAGACAACAATTGCTGGGAGCGATTCCAGAGTGAGGGAGACTAAGAGATGTGACCGTCACATGCCAAGTGTGATCTGGGACTGGAGCCTGATGAGAAACTTTCCAAAAGCTACAAAGGACACATGGAGACGTGACTGTGGACTACAGGTGCGACCATTTTAAATGATGTGACAACAGCACTATGGTGCTGTAGAAGAATGCCCTTATTCTTAGAAGACACGTGTGGAAGCATGTAGAGAGAATTCTCGTGATGTCTGCAACTTACTTTTGAGTGGCTCTTCAAATCAACAACAACAAAATATATGTATAGAGAGAAGCACGAGTACAGATGTGCAGAAATGTTCCCAAGTGCCCCAGAAGAGCCAAACCAATCTCGAAGGAGAACAAAGTTGGAGGACTCACACTCCCCGATTTCAAAACTTACTACAAAGGTACAGTAATCAAAACAGAACAGTACTGCCAAAAGGAGAGACAGAGAGGTGAATGGAAAAGAATCAGAGTCCAGAAATCAACTTCTGTTTATAGTCAACTGATTTTCAACAAGGGTGCCAAGAACATTCAGTGGGGACAAAATAGTGCCTTCAACAAACGGTGCTGAAACATGGGACCTCTACACACCAAAAAACAAAGCTGGACCCCTACCTCACACCATATATACAACCAAACTCAAATGGATCAGTGACCTAAATGTAAGAGCAAAACTGTAAAACTCCTAGAAGAAAACACAGGGGTAAATCCTCATGACTTTGGATTTGGCAAAGGATTCCGAGATCTGACACCCAAAGCAACGCTATCAAAACAAAAACTTGATAAATTGGACTCCATCAAAATTGAAAACTTTCGTGCATCAAAGGACACTATCAAGAAAGTGAAAAAACAATCTACTAGATGGGAGAAAATATCTGCAAAGCATATGCCTGACAAGGATATAGTGTCCAGAATGCATAAAGAACTCCTAACAACAAAAAGATAAACCACCCAATTCAAAAAGGGGCAAAGGACTTCAACAGACATTTTTCCAAAGAAGATATACAGATGGCCAAGAAGCACATGAAAAGATGCTCCACATCACTAATCATTAGGGAAATGCAAATCAAAACCACAATGAGATACCACTGCACACCCACCAGGATGGCTATAATTTAAACCAAAAAAGGGGAAAAAGTGTTGGCGAGGATGTGGGGAAATTGGAACCCTCACACCCTTGCTGGTGGGAACGTAAAATGGTGCAGCCGCTGTGGAGAACAGTTCAGTGGTTCTTCAAAAAGTTAAACATAGAATTACCATTTGACTCAGCAATCCTATCCTAGGTATGTACCCAAAAGAACTGAAAGCAGGTATTCAAACAAATACTTGTGTGCAAATATGCAAAGTAGTACTACTCACAAGAGCCAAAGAGTAGAAGCAACTCAGATGCCCATCAACTGATGAATGGATAAACAAAATATGGTAAATCCATGCAATGAGATATTATTCAGCCATGAAAAGGAATGAAGTCCTGACACACGCTGCCACATGGCTGAACCTCAGAAACACGATGCTAAGTGAAAGAAGCCAGACACAAAAGGTCACATATCTATGATTCCATTTATATGAAATTTCAAGAATCGGTAAATCCACAGAGACAGAAAGCAAACTGGAGGTTGCCAGGGGCCGGGAAGAGGGAGAATGGGGAATGATTGCTTAATGGATACAAGGTTTCCTTCTGGGGTGATGAAATGTTTTGGAACCAGATAGAGGTGATGATTACACAATACTATGAGCGTACCAAATGACAGTGAATTATACACTTTGAAATTAGTGTTATGTAAATTTTATCTCAATAGAAAAAGAAACACGTTCCCGATGTGTGAATCTAGACAGGAAGCGCCTAAGGGAGTTCACCGGCTCCCTTGCTCTCCTCTGTGTAGTCTGAGCACTGGGCCGGGGCCATGCCAGGGAGCAGGGCTCCTGGGGCCACAGTGGGGCATGGTCACCCTCCCGACCACGGGCAGGAGGGAAGAGCACACTGGCAGGCCTCTGCCCCAGGCTCACAGCCACATCGCACCCACAGGGGACCCAAGATAAGGTGCTCCCAAGTCTAACGATACGCAGGCCCCAGGAAGGCGCCCCAAACCTTACCCTGGTGGTCATGCCCATGCCCCTCCTGGCGCAGGAGATAGAGTACTCTGCCAGCTGCACCAGGGGGACAGCGAGCCCAGAGAAGGCCTCTGTTTACAAAGCAGCCTGGCAACCCGGCCAGTTGCCCTAGGTGCCCCCTGCAACCTGGCGCCGGGCTGGCGACCACAAGAACCTGTGGCCGAGCACAGCTTGGCTGTGTCTGGAGGGGCTGGGCTCGGGCCAGGGAGGCCGGCGCTGAGGGCGACCCGACCTGTCCCATCACGGCAGTGGCAACCAAAGCCCGGGGAGCCAGGCTTTTGTGCGAGTCACGGCTACGCCACCCCAGGGCCAGTCCCTGGCACACAGGAGGTGCTCGGTAAATATTTGACAAACCAAAAAAAAAAAAAAGCTGGACCGTGTTCCTAGTGTGTTTACAAGCTTCAGGAAAAGCGCAAGCTCTCGGAGCAGCACTGGAGGCCTGCATGACTGGTACCCCTCCTTCACCAGCCTCTCCCCTCCCCAGCCCCCCCACGGCCACACGCACTCCCCCGCCCAGGGGCCAGCTCCCGGCCTTCGCACGTGCTGTTCCCTTTTCCCCCTCTCTCCCTTCCCTTCACTAGGATGACCTCTCAGGATGTAGGGTGGAGCGGAGCTGGGACGCACACCCAGCCTCCTGGCTGCCGGACGGCTCCCCGCGGGGAGAGTGTCCCGGGAGAGAGCTTCTCCCCCAGAAAGGGGCCCAGGGCCCGGAGCCCACAGGGCCTGGACCAGCAGTGGTGATCAGGTCCCCCCCACCGGCGCAGCCCCGTTGGCCAGCACACCTTCTGGTAGACTGGAAGGCTGGCCCCTTCCTCTCCAGTCACCGCGTCCTTCAGCCATCAGTGGGTGAGCCCGGGAAGAGGCAGGAACTCGACTCTGTGCCCTGCCTCCAGGGACCGGTGAAGAGAGCGCCACCCTCGTCACATCGGCCCCCGTATTCGGGGGCTGTGTGCACGTGGCCCGGAGAGGGGGTTAGGGGGCTGCTGGGATGATTTAAGGGGGGGCGACCATGAAAGGGGCTGTCGGCCGGGAGGCTGGGCTGGGTGCCCACCGAGCGAGGTCAGGCAGGGCTGGTGCTTCTTTTCCCTGCAGTAAAGGATCAGGCGGGCTGGGCTGTGGACAGGCCCACCGCCCGGCCGCCCCCCGCCACACTGCCACACTGTCAAGTCTGTCCTGCGGGAGCTCTGGGGCTAGGGGGTGAG
Source organism: Rhinoceros unicornis (assembly GCA_028646465.1). NCBI lineage: Eukaryota > Metazoa > Chordata > Mammalia > Perissodactyla > Rhinocerotidae > Rhinoceros > Rhinoceros unicornis. The sequence continues at coordinate 4,235,894 of CM053548.1, read as the reverse complement.
GGGCCGGAACGGCCAGCGCCAGCCCCACAGGGCGAGCAGTGCTCTGGGGCAGTGGCGGGAACCCTGGCAGGGTAGGAAACCACCCCACCTGGCTTGCTCCCCGGGAGGCAAGGCCTCCGAGTATCCATGTCGCGAACCCCGAGTTCCCATGGGGAGCCCGGCCCAGCCCCCGCCCACACCCTGCCTAGACTGGGACGGGGCTGAGATGTCAGAATGCGAGCACTTTCCAGGGCCGGGCTCTGCTCCTGCACTTTCCCCGGACCCCTCAGAGCAGCCCCGGGGGTATCTACTGTCACCGCCCCGTTGGCTCAGATGAGGAACCAGGGCTCAGGCAGGTTAAGTGTCTTGCTCAGGGTCACACAGCGAGTGAGTGGCTGAGCTGACTGCTCCAGGGTCTGGGCTGCTGGCTAACGTGCTGGACGACCTCTCTGCGCTTCCTAGAGCAGGGGACGGCCAACCTTCTCTGTAAAGGACCAAACAGTAAATATTTTCCGCTTTGCAGGCCGTATCATCTCTGCTAGCACGACTCAACTCTGCACAGACAATACGTAAACTACGTATGGCTGTGTGCCAATCAAACTTGATTTACAAATCCAGCAGGGGAGCCTGGAACTACAGGTGCAGAGAGGCTGGGCGCTAAGCCCCCTCTGCATCCACTCCCTCATTTGCTCACCAGACACTGAGAGGTGGAGACACCCTCCCCACCCCAGAGGAGGTGAGGGCAGCCGGGTGGCCAGAGCGACGAGGACCCCCAGGTCATGGCACTGAGCCAGGGGAGCACGGACACCACAGGTGCCTAGGGATGGCACCTGACCCAGCCTGGGAAAGAGACTGGGAACAAATGCTCCAGTGAGAGCAAACAGCCCATAGAAGGCAGAAAGAAAACGGGGCTGTGATATTGTGATTTATAATAAAAAATAGGGGCTGGCCCTGTGGCGTAGCGGTTAAGTGCGCACGCTCCACTGCTGGCGGCCCGGGTTCGGATCCCGGGCGCGCACTGATGCACTGCTTCTCTGGCCATGCTGTGGCCGAGTCCCATATAAAGTGGAGGAAGATGGGCACAGATGTTAGCCCAGGGCCAGTCTTCCTCAGCAAAAAGAGGAGGATTAGCATGGATGTTAGCTCAGGGCTGATCTTCCTCACATACACACACAAAAAAAACTATAATAAAAAATATATATTTGGTCTTCATCCCAGTTCCTGGCACGGAGCTCCTAAAACTTGTGGGATTTCTTAAGTGAGAAGAGCCATACAGGTGTCTTCTGTGATTCAGAAGGAGCCCCTTTCACCACTGCAGATTTATGTTACTGAGGTGACTTTGGGAAAGCACCTGAGGACGGGCCTGTTGCCAGGGGAACCAAGTGAGTAACCAGAGGGCTGGAACTGTCAGCGTCTCCCCTCTCCCTCCAATGGCCGATGACGTCATCAATCATACCTAGGCAACAAAACCTCCCTAAAAACCCAGAAGGACCATCCGGGAGCTTCCAGGCTGGTGAGCACGTGGAGGTGCTGGGAGGGAGGCACACCCAGAGAGGGCAGGAAGCCCCGCCCCTCTCCCCTATGCAGCCCTTCCATATGCCTGCTCTCAAGTTATATCCTTTTATATTAACCAGGAATCCAGTCAGTAATCTGTTTTCCTCAGTTCTATGAGCCGTTCTAGCAAATAGAACCAGAGGAGGGGGTCGTGGGAACCTCTGATTTATAGCTGCTCAGAAGCACAGGCGACAACCTGGACTTGGGATTGGCGTGGCGTGGGGGACAGTCTGGTGGGACTGAGCCCTTAACTGCAGGGTCTGACGGCATCTCCAGGTAGAGTGTCTGAGTTGAGCTGAATTGTAGGAGAGCCAGCTGGTGTCAGGGAATCGCTTGGTGTGTGAAGACCCCCAGCACCTGGCGATCAGAAGTGTCCATGTGAGCGCTGAGAGTAAGGGAGACACACAGGAGGAGTGTTTTCCCTGGAGGGGCCCAGGAGGGAGAACGGAGCAATCAAGACAGCGTGGCTGGGGAGTGTGGCTGCTCCACAGCTGTGGGCAGCACTGGGAGGGACCACTGCTGAGAGAGAGACCGCTGGAGGAGGAGCTGCCGGCAAGGCAGGAGATGAGGCAGCTGGGAAGTGGGCAGCTCTCAGGGGGACCAGGCTGCCTGCTCCCCGCCCACCAAAGCACCAACCCTGATGCCCCCTCCTGTCCATGGGATCCAGGACAGCAGAATCTGGGGGACCCTGAGGCACAGGGGGCTCCCTGGTCCTGGGCTCGAAGGAAACGCCCCGCTCGCCACCTCACCGCTGGGCCTAACCCAGGGCCCGGCACCCAGGCGGGCCTCAAAAGAGCGGGCTGACTCCAGGAGAGGCAGACATGGGGAGCCCTGTCTCAGGGGCCCTGACCAGATGGGCCCAGGGGACGTGCCAAGCCTCCAGTCACCTCCCAGTCAGTCTGCTGTGGTTCTGGTCTGCTTACACCCCTCCGGGGTTTCCCAGAGCCTTCCAGAACAAGTCTAAACCCCTGCCAATGTCTACAGTCTTGTCATGCCCTCCATCTCTCCAGCTGAGCCACGCTGACCTCACCACCCTCCAGACCACGGACAGAAAGACGTGTCTCTGGCCTCTGTGGCTCCTGAGACCTGAAACACCCTCCCCCTCTTTTCCTGCATCCCCGTCACCTCCCCCTGGAGGTCCTCCAGCACTTCCTGGACAAGCCCCAGTCGCATGGCGGCTCCTTATTTAACACCAGCCTTGCTCGCCCACCGACGACCCGGTGAAACACAGACCCGGGGCTCTGCGTGTGGCCGGCACCCGGGGATGCTGACCTGCATGGTGGCCGCGGGGCAGGAGGTCCAGGAGGCCGGGCCCCTTCCCTACATGCAGGAGGCAGCTGGTGTGGGGGTCCAGGTGCCCAGGCCCTGACGACGTGCATGGCCCAGGAGGGTCACTTAACTGCTCCAGGACGCTGGGCGCTGGGCAGGCGCACGCTAACGTTCCCACAACTACTGTTCGACTTCTCCCTCCCCCTCGATTCCGGAGAGAATGGAATAAGCAGTGGGTGCTCGGGCCCTTCAGGCTGCACAGACCTGGTCAGAGGGACCCAGTGGAACAGGGACAAATGCCTGGAGTTACACTCGCCTCCCCTGAACCCTTCCACCCCCGCGCAAGGTGAGAGCAGCTGTCTGCCTCATGGAGAACACAGAGGTGGAGGGCCCGACCGGAAAGCAGCCACCAGCTCAGGAGGCAAAAAAAGGCCACATTTCAAGTCCTTGCCTCTCTAGAGGGCAAACTATTACAGCCACCACAGCAGGAATAATTAAAGCTATTTATCTTGGCGGACTTGGGGGCGGAGTGGAAACGCTTGTCCAAATGGGAGGTCTTTTATTCGACCATCTCCTACTGCCAAATAAAACACGAGCTGTTCACCTTCCAGAGGAAAATATTCCACAGGAGAGGGGAGGGTCAGGTGAAGAGGAGGACGAGGCATGGAAAAATCAAGATGCTTCTCTCGGCCCACCCAGGGGCATCCTCTGCTCAGGGCCATCGCCTCACCGGAGCCCTGGCCAGGACCCCACTTTGTGCCAAGCGCAGGCACTGGAGCCCGGCAGTGAACGGGACAGCCGGGTCTGCTTTCCCCACGGCACACGGGCCGCCAGTGAGGGTGAGCGTAACAGGAGCTGGAAGGAAGGAAGGAACACGGGGGGCTGGTACACACGGATGGGGGCTCAATGCTGGTAACACACTGCCTCGCGGAGATGAGGACACCCAAGTAGAGCCAAGCCCTGGATGACGCAGGGTTGGCCTTCCTGGAAGGACCTCAGAAGCCCCATCTGTGAAATGGGGACCCAACCCCTGGCTGGCGGGAGGGTTCGCTGAGATAACGGAGGAGTGCTAAGTGTCCTGTGGACTGAGGAACCGGGAGTGGCCTCTGTTCCCATCCTCAGATCAAGGCCTGTCTCGGTCTCAGGAGAGACTCCCACCCCGGCAATCCTAACCCCGCCTGGCCTCCCTCTCCGGCCGTAACCCAAGCCGCCTCCTCCAGCGCTGTCCCTGGAGATGCTCCGGGCAGCTGCCACCATGCACTGCCCAGCCTGGGGTATTTGAAGCCCATGAGGTCACCCTGGGCTCCTCCAGCCCGGCCCTGCCTGGGGTGAATCCTAGCCCCTCCCTGCCAGCGCCCAAGAACCACGCACTGGGCATCTCTCACCAGGACAATCTGTCAAAGACTTCCACCCAGAAATCCCCTTGCGGGGCCTAATCCTATAGCTTTGCTCGTAAATGTCGGCAAAGATAGACCCACACACAGGACCAATCAAAGCAGCGGAAAACCTACATCCCCACTGAACGAGCGAATGAAGGCGCGGCCGATGAAAAGACACAGATTGCAACCTGTAGCCGCTGCCACGCTGGTGGCCAAGCCACACTGTTAGGGACAGAAGAGTGTAAAATATATGCGCCACAGGTGTAAAAATAAGAAGGGCCGGGGGAGGGGCCAGGCGCCCCGCGGGCCTGGGGCTTGTCTAGAAAGAAACAATAAAATGACTCGGGAGGCTGCCTCTGGAAGGGGGTGTACTTCTCCATGGGCAGCCTCCTCTCTGTTGTTTAAACTGTGGAACTTGGAGCACAGAGGGCTCCCGGGGAGAGATTCCTGCATGCGTGCCTGCAAACCATGCGTGCGGGAAGGTCACACCAGACAGCGGGCGTGTGGGGGACAGGCCAGGATCCAGAGGGAGGAAGAGATGGACTTCCATGTTACACCCTCCTGCGTGGTTTGCATTTCTGCCCTGCACACGAAAGATAACCAGACAAAAGGCAATCGTCAGGTCATCTGGGTCCTCCTAGAAGTGAGCAGGTCTGACTAGGTGCCCCCCCAACCCTGCTGGATGGTGGATGGTGGTGGGAACAGGTTTGCCCTCTGCTGCCGCAGGCTCTGTGACCCAAGGGCTAGGATGGAGGTAGCCAGTGGTACTGTTTCAGAGCAGGCCCGCACCACCCCCCAAGTAGGTGTGATGGAGGAGGGGCAGAGGGCGGGTCCAGGTCAGGGTGCCTGGGGCCACTAGAGGCTCAGGTTTCTTCAAGCCCAGGACAGCACCAGTCTGCATTCCAGCCAGCTGTCACCTGGGAAAGCCCTTCTCCTGCGGGAAGGGACACGGGGAGGGGGAGGTACAGTCCCCAGAATGAATCCAGGCTCTGCCACCTGGACCCTCCTCTGCTTTTGTGTCTAGAAAAATAAAATAAGAACGCATCGCTCAGTGCTGTCCTAAGAACTACCACACCCAGTCCCCAGCCCCAGACCTGCGGGTGCGCTGCGGGTGGTGCCGGCCTGGCCCCCATCTCCTCAAGGCACACTGGCCAGAGGGGAAGAGTGAGAGGAGTCCTGGAGAGAATTCTGGACACAAGGCCACGCTGGGCCGAGACCAGGCATCTGGCCCTGTCCCCGCCGCTGGCCACTGGACCAGCCCGAATGGAAGGCCCTCGGGGGCCTCAGGGCCATGGGAGCAGCCATCTGGCCGCGGCTAAGACACAGCTCTTGGGAATGTCTTCATTTTAGGCTTCAAAGGTTCCTGGTGGGGTCTTCAGGTCGCCTCATGGCCCCTTCTGAAGGCTGAGCACCAAAGTTGGGGGAACACGAGGTTACCTCCCTGGGGGGAGGCGACATGGGAGGGGGCCACGTTTTATTTCTGAAGGTGGGGGTGGAAATGCACGGGCCTTTGCCACATTATCCTTCAGTCTTTTGAAAGTATTTCTCAATAACTCCACAGCCAGCCTTTTGCTGGCCCAAAAGGCTCACACTCGGGTCCTGGGTTGGTGATTTAGGGGGCAGCTCACAAAGTCAAAAAGTTAAATGGACTTCAGGAGGGGCTCTGAGAATACAGGTTTCCCAGGAGGATGAAGCACTTCCAGAGTCACCCAGCGACGGTGACAGGACACCGGGGAGGCACGTGGGCAGGGCCGAGGATGGAAGAGGCTCCTGGTCCGAGAGGCAGCCATCTGGGGGGCAGGGACCCCTCCAGGGTTTCCTGTGGGCATCTGGGGAAGGCCCCCGGCACTACTGGGGCCACAGGCCTCCCTGCCTGCTGGGGGTCTGAACTTGGAAGACGGCTGGAGCCGCTTCCAGGGTGGCACCCCGGGAAACGCCAGGCAGGCCCTCCCTGCGCAGCCCCAGGGCTGACATGGCCTGGAGAAGGGCTCCTGCACTGGAGACCCCTGAACCTCATAAATCAGGAACGGCTTCGGGAGGGCAGAGGCTGGGAGGGGGCAATCCGCAGGGGCGCCTCTCCATGGGGGACGGGGAGGCCAGCCCTGCCTTCAGGGGTCAAAGCCTTCGGGCCCCGCAGGCCTGGTCTGGAGGGGCCTGAAGATGAGTCTAAATGTGGGGTGTGTAGAATGGCAACCCCAAGAAAAGGCAGACCAGACAAAGAAAGGGCTTGGCTTTTCTGAAAAAGACTAGTAGGGGCTCAGACGGGGCGGGAGCCGTTACATGCAAATGTCTCCCCCTCCATGCTAATGAGCACAGCCCGGGCTTTGTGAGCTACAAAAGGGACGGCAGATGTGCCGTCCCCGGCCCCTGAAAGCAGGGAGCTTAGCGGACAACTACCAAAAGGGGGCGGGGGGGGGGTGTGAGGCAACAAAACCAGCAGCCCCAGCCCCTCGCCCCAAACGCTGGGCCGCCCGCCTCTGTCGCCTGGCCTTTCTTCTCTGGCTGTGACATTGAAACAGACACCTAATGCTGTGAGGTGCTCCTGGCCACCTTCCGGGGCACAGTTAGCTCGGTTTCAAGAGGAGAAACTGAGGCACAGAGCGACGACATGCTAGGAGCGGCTCAGCCTGGGGAGCCAGCAGCTTGTGAGGGCCGGTCAACCGCATCCCAGCCTCCAGGAGGAGCGCTGCACCCAGGAGGCTATGGGGGCTGCACTGGGATGGACGTGGGCTCTGTGCTCGGGCAGAGCCAGGCCTGGCTGGCAGACCACAGCTGACAGGCACGTCCCCGCAAGCCTCATCCTACAGTGCTCCATTCTGCTTCCTAGGGCTGTGAGGGGTCACCGAGGGTCTCCACCACCTGTGACACAGACCGTGCTCTGTGAGGACCGAGGCGGGCAGGGGGACTCTTCGGGAGGCCTGGAAGGCCGGGTTGGAATGAGGCGTGTCAAGGAGCAGCAGGAGGACCCCAGGCTGTGCAGGGGGACCGACCCCCAGAACAGGGGGGTACACTCAGTGCAGGAAGCAGAGCCGGGCTCGGGTCTGAGCATCTCGAACGTGGCTCCCAGGAGTGGGGGCTGCCCTTGGCCAGCTAAGGGGCCTCAACTCGGGGACCGGGGTGGCTCCAGAGAGGCCACACAGGAAGAGGCGGGTGGATGGGGCAGGGGCAGTCTTGGTGGAGACTGCGGGATGGAGGAAACTGCAGCCCAGGGGCTGGGGCCGACCTGGAGTCCCGGCCCAGGGCCCACCTTGACAGAAAAGTCTCGACCACTGGCCCAGAGGTGAAACAGGATGTCCTGGGGCCGCAGCGCTGACAGAAGGGCCTCCGGGAGCCCCTCTGGCCCCACCACGGCCTCGGAGAACAGGATGTTTGAGTTAGCAGGGCGGGCTGCCTCACCAGATGTGACTCCAGATGTGGCACAGGCAACCAGCCAGGAATGAGGAAAAACTGGCTTTGGGTTCCAGAAGAGTCCACTGGGGTCACTGCCCTGACCCAGGATAAGGACCAGAAGGGGCGGGGGTGGGCGCCCCCCCCACGCCAGGTGCTGAACCTCCGTTTACAGCATGGACTCCTCGGCAGGGCTGAGTGGAGGCCTAGAGCCCACCACTTGGTGCCTCAGTTTCCTCATTTATAACACAGGAGAAGGAGCTGTGGCCACCGTGGCTCCCCGTGGGGCGTGTGTGGCTTGGGGAGCAGAGAACGGGCTGGTCTTACCCCGACTGGCGCCTCTGCCAAGCGCCCATGTGCCAAGTGTGTGCAGCGGCCACCCGGCCCTCAGGGCTGTTCGGATGGGCAGGCGCGTCAATGAACGTAAAGCCTGGCACGGCGCCCCCCTGGCACATGCTCGCACTCGGTAAACATCAGCGATGGTCGGCCTTACGAGCGCTGATAACCAGGGCACTGGGGTGGGGGCAGGGGGGTCAGAGGCAGGTAGCCATCAGCATACCGCGCCCCTGCCCCGGGGCTCATTCCACACTGGGGACCCCAACCTCCGGTCACACCGAGGGCTCAGAGCAGAGCCAGGCTCTGCCGGGGGACCCCCAGGGCACACAAAGCTGAGCCTGCCTCTGCTCTCCCCTCCAGCTCAAGGAAGAATGTGGCGAATTCTCTGGAATGTCCCTCCTGGGTCTGCAAGAGGCCCCCCAATCTGTCTTTGATTATTTATTCATGTGCCCCCTGGGGGGCGGGATCACCAGAGCATCCCTTTTTCATTAGAGCGCGGATCGGCCAGGGTCCTTCCTCGCCCCAAATCTCCCCGCGCCTGCGTTGTCAGGCAGGTTTCTATACATAAAACCACGCCGCTCCAACATGTGCAACGCATCCAGCGAAAACCCGCTCCAGCCAAGGAACACAATCAGCGGGGGAGCACAGCCGCCAACCGTCTTAAAGAAAAACAGCCCCGACCTGGTCTTGCCAGAGGTGTGGGTGATGAACTGCTTGAAAGAGACAGACAAAAAGAGGGAATAAAGGGGGCTCTCCCCTCTCTGTGCAAGGAGTTGGGGGTGGGGAGGAGACAGAGCCCCCCCCAAGCAGTCTGGACCTGTTTTCAAGAATGTGCCTCCTGGCAGCAGGGGACAGACCCGTTTGACGGAACAAAAACGACCCAGAGGCCGAGCTCTAGGTCTGGCTCTGGGTGGCGGCTACCTGGGGGTACACAATTGTCAAATGCACCAAACAGAACACCTACGGCCTGCGCATCTGTGTATGCTGATTAGGCAACAATTGAAATAAATAAGTCACCAAAAAGATTAACCCACCAGAGGAGACACACGAGGGCCACGGAGTCCCCATATCCGACTCCTGCCGGCCTGGGTGGAGCCTGGGCTCAATTTCCTCCATATAACTGGTTTTAGGGAACAAAGGGAGAGGGGGTGGGGGAAGTCGGGGACTCCAATTCTTCAACTAAACGTCAGAGCTGTGCAACATTAACGCGCGTCCCAGCAGGTGCTGTGGTGTCCCCGGAGGGATGAGAAGGGTGCCAACGGCCCCACCTTGCACTGTTCCTGGAAGCCTGGTTCTGAAGCTTCCCAAGCAAGCCCGGGAAGTGAGACAAGGGGAGGGTGAACGCACAAAAGGGCAGGGGCTCCCTCTTGAGTCACCCGGGACCAGAAGGGGCTTGAGCGGGATCTCGAAAGCCACCTCTTGGTACCCTCCCCAGCTGGACCTGTACTGCCTCGGGGTTTGAGGATCGGCCCCCACACCTGGGCCACATCTTCCCTTCCAGACCACACAGCAGGTTTAGCAGACCAACGGTACATCACACCGTGTTCTTCACCTGCTGGGCCAACACCCTCCTCAAAACCGCCCTCCATTTTCCAGGAGGACACTGAAGCGAGAACCACGGTCACCGGGCCAGGGTCGCAAGGTCAAGTCAAGGCAAGGCCCCACAGCCTGTGCCAATCACCACCTCCAGAGGGCTGCTGCCGCCCAGGAGGAGGACGGCAGAACATTCCAGCCAGGGAATGCAAAGCAGGCCTGGCCCTCGGCCTGCCGGAGGGAGACAGGGACCCAGGACAGCAGCGGGCCTGACGCAGAAGTACTGCAGGCCCCAGCTGCCCCGGGAGCAGCTGGCAGCCCAGCCAAGCCCCTGTCCCCCCGTCCCCATGGGCTCCCTCCTCCCCCCCTCAACTCTCTCTCTGGCCGGCGGCCTCCGGCCCCCGCGTTAGCTCCTTGGCCACCATTCTCTTCAGGCTGGCTCCTGGGTCACATCCCCTGCAGGGGCGTGATGGGGTTCGTCCGCCTTCTCTCTGCTCCCCAAAACTGGGAGTGTGCGGGGTTGGGGATCGTGTCTGACGTGTGCAGGGCTGTGCCCACAGTCCAGGCACAGGCATCCACCCTGGCCAAGGCCACCTGCCACCAGCTAAGCCCCTCAGTGGAGCCTCAGCACTGACAAGGAAGCTGAGAGCCAGGAGACTGAGTCATTAGCCCAGGATCATCCCCCTAGGAAAGGACAGGGGACACCCCCTGAGGCAGATGCTATCAAGGTCCCCATGCGACAGCCGAGGAAACTGAGGTGCAGAGAGGTCACGCAGACGGTGAGGCACAGAGGCGGGACTTGGCCCCAGGCCCCACTGTGCCTTCCTTCTTCCTCAGGGGCTCTTCTCCTGGCGGCTCTAATGCCCCACCCTGAAGAGGGGGGCCATCTCTGACCACCCCCCCACCTCACCCCCCACCCACCCGCAGCAGCGCCTCCCCCAGCATCCTCAAGCCTCAGCTCATTTGACGTCCCCCGAGGCAGAGACCACTAAGCACTAGGTGTTCAGGAGACTGCTGACAGCGCCTGTCACCCCCCCAGACCCGCAAATGTGGGACCGTGCGTGCGCTCACCTCCAGGGTCACTGGATCCCCCGCTCCTAACACAATTACTGGCACACTGCAGACGCTCAGTGAAGTTCTGCTGTTTCAAGTTAGAGGAGTGCTGACCACCGCAATCAAGACAGCGAGTCCGCCCTCCATCCGTGCTTCTGGTTGAATGAATGAAAGGTCGGCTCTCCCCATCCTCAAAGAGTGGTTGGTGGGCCCTGCTCCCTCATCTACTCCCCCAGACCTGCCATCTGGCCGTGTCCCCTCCCCCAGCCCAGCCCTCCACGGGGGCTGCCCCTCCTGATCAGAAATCCAGTGACCTCCCCTTGGCTCTCCAGCTCGCTCTGACCTCTGACCTCCGGGCAGGAGCCGACACTGCTGACCTCTCGCTCCTGCCCTTTCAAAGCCTACCGCCCAGGCCCCGCCTCCCTCACCGACCACCCCCACCCCTTACAAGCCAGGGGCATCCGCTTCACTCCCCAGCCTGGCGCTTCCTCCAGGGGCTGTCAGCCCTGCTCGGGGCACAGAGCCCTCTGAGGGCCATCAGAAGTCGGGGAGCCTCGCGGGGGCTATGGCTCAGTGAGTGGCTGCACAGGGGCCCCAGGTCCTGTGGGATATGGGCCAGGCCCTACAGCTTCCCTGAACAGTTGGTAAAAACATTTTCCTAGCATTAAAATGGTTTCCATAACAACAACAAAAAAGTAGGGGAACCTCTCCCCAGAAAAATGCACAGATAAGCAACAGCACACCACAGGGTGTACGCAGAGCCAGCCACATAGAGCGAAGCATCCTACGTGTTCCCTCCAGAGAGGTGCCACTGTCACCCCTTTTCTACAATCACGGAAGCTTGTCCGAGGTCACAGCCACCTACTCTTGTCCTATGGAAAACGGTGTACGATTTCAGGGGATCGTGGGACACCTCTCCCCAGGGCCTTAGCTCTGAGCTGCCTGAACTCTCCACCCACAGCAGCCACGTCCGGCCCGGCCTGGTCCTCCGTCCGCCCTCTCTGGGATGGGTATCTCCCCGATGTCCCGGCAAACTCACCACCTCCCCAGGTTCCTGAGTGGATCCCAGACACAGCGCGAGCTCCCTCACCTGTCACCAAGGGCTCCTGAGCCTCCCCCATTCAGCTCACTCTGACCTGGCCCGAGGCCTGGCACCTCACCATCATCCGGAGTTCACCCATCCTCCTCCTTCCGGCGAAAGGCCCTGCACGCCCACCTCATCCAGACCCCCACGTGTAATGCCCGCGCTCGCTTACCAGGTGCCGGCCACTTTCCACCCATGATCTCACATACGGGCCAACGACAGGGCTTACCACAACTGAAACACGTGGGCCAAACGAGTTTCGAGTGACAAGTTTTCTGGATTTTATAAAGGCAACAGATAACGTAAATGATCCCCGCAGAGTACGGGCAACGTCTGTAACCAAGCATGATCCTGCAGCAAACCACGTTAACAGTCATACTAAACAGGACACGCAGAGATTACAAAGAGCCCCACGTGGCGGCTCGGGTGGGATTTTGCCGACTTAGGAGTTAGATTTGCTGTCAAATGAGTACCAAGCTCGGTTTTCGGAACTTCTGGATTCCCCAAACTGCCCATGAGGGGCTGTGGGCCCGCGTGGGCGCAGGTGGAGGTGAGGAAGGGGAGGGGCTGGAAGGTGGCAGTGGGCGGGGCCTGGAGGCCGGGCCAGCTTGGGACTCCGTGGTTCAGAGAAATGCCTCTCTATTTTAAGCGAACCACTGCAAGGGAGACGACAAATGGCTACTGGCAGGAGGCCTCCGTGTTGGGGGGGCAGCGAGCAGGGAGGGGACGCTGGACTATTAGGGCAGCACGCCCCTTCTGAAGGTGGCACTGGTATCCAGCGCAGCCTCGGGGCTGTAGGCCTGGGGTTGCCAGCCCTTCTGATTTTTCAGAACTCCAAAGTCAGATTTTGATGTGAAATCACTTGATTTAAAAAATATTAGGAGTCTACTTGTATTTTAACCACACAATCAAGCAAATCCTGCAGGCAGCTCACTCACAGCCCCTGGCCATGGGTCACGGCCCTTGCCATCCTGTCCCCGATGCCCTGGGCAGAATTCACCTCTTGTTCCGTAACACAACTTCTGGGCCTCCGATACGCTTCTGGGGCAGGCTAAGGTGAAACTATTCAGTTACACTCCTGTTGTGTTCCTAGACCAGAAGCTTCCGCAGGCTTCTCTCCCCCTGCTCCTGTCTATACCGTACCCTGTTGCTAGAATCATCTTCAGAAAGACCATTTTTATCACGTTAAGCCCCCGGGAAAATCGGTGGGCAGCTCCTGCCCATATACAGGAAAAGGCACTGTCACTTGTAAACGTGACTTGGGCCCAACCTTGTCAGCCGCCCCCCCACCTTGGTTCCTCCACTCCTCAGAGGGACCCCTGTGCTCCAGGCCAGGCTGCCCTCTCCACCCCCCACCTACACGAGCACCTCTCCACAAACCAGCAATACCCTTCCCAACACTCTGGCTGCGTCTACATCCTACCCACGGTGGCCAAGGCGACTGTCCCCCAGTGTCTGTTCTCCCTTTCTCCCACAGGAAGAGAAACCCTGAAATTAGCTGAGCACATGGTCACTTAGACTAAAAAACTACATTTCCCAGCTTCCTCTGCAGCTGGCCGCGGCCACGTGACTGCATTCTAGCCAATGGGATGAAAACTTCTGGGAATCTTCCTTACCAGACGCCTGGCCTGTGCCCTTGGCACCCTTTGTCCCTTCCTTTATCCTGCTGTCTGGAAAGCAAGGTGCAATGGCTGGACTCCAGCTGCCATGTTGATCCACGATGACAAGACCTCACCCCAGGAATGGCAGAGGGGAGTTGGCTGGAAGGATCTAGGTCTGTCCAAGGACTTCCTGGAGCCTCCACACCAGCCCTGGTCTGCCAAACTCCAGCCTTCAGCGTGAGAGCACAAGAAATAAAACGCCATCTGGGCCGGCCCCGTGGCCCCGTGGTTAAGTCTGGCATGCTCTGCTGTGGCGGCCCAGGTTCAGTTCCCGGGCGCAGACCTGCACCACTCGTCAGCAGCCACGCTGTGGCGGCATCCCACATACAAAACAGAGGAAGACTGGCACAGATATTAGCTCAGGGCCAATCTTCCTCAGAAAAAAGTAAGAAAGAAAGAAAAGAAAATGCCATCTTGTTTAAGCCACTGCCACTTTCGGTCTCTGCCGTGCACGGATAAATTGAATCCTGATCATCTTTACTGCTCTGCACTGAAACAGCAGGTCCAGGAGCCGCGAACTCCAAAGCCAGCTCTGCCACCTGCCAGCACGTCACTCGGTCACGCACTCCCAACCCGTTTCTCCACCAATAAAACAGGATCAGAGTCCCTGACCTCCCAGGACTGTGCTAAGGACTAGCGGTAACACACAGCCAGGGCCACAGTCCAGAAAGTGTACTCAATCTGGCTTGACCAACCAGGACCTTCCCAATCAAAACAAACACGGACACAAAGAAAGGCTTCTCCTTTCTCCTAAAGCTCTGGCAGATCTGGCAACCCTGGCTGGGCCGAGCCACACTCCCTCCCGCTCTCGTCTACTTCATGCATTCATCCCAGGGGTCCACAAACTTTTTCTGTCAAGGGCCACAAGCGAATATTTTAGGTTTTGCGAGACACTATGGTCTCAGTTGAATACTCTTCTTTGGGTTATTTTTTTTTGCTGAGGAAGATTTGCCCTGTGCTAACATCTGTCATCAATCTTCCTCTTTTTGCTTGAGGAAGATTGTCCCTGAGCTAACATCTGTGCCAGTCTTCCTCTATTTTCTACGTGGGTCGCTGCCACAGCATGGCTGATGAGTCGTGTAGGTCTGCGCCCGGGATCCGAACCCGTGAACCCGGGCTGCTGAAGCAGAGTGTGTCGAACTTAACCACTAGGCCACCAGGCTGGCCCCTACTTTTTTTTTTTTTAATCAACCTGCAAAAATGTACAAATGTCCCTTAGCTCTGACTGTTTAAACATACGCCACAGGCCCGATTCAGCCCACAGGCCCAAGTTTGCCCACAAGCCCTGAATTATAGTGTTACCCCTCCCCCAGCTGCCCCCAAGGTCAAGCATTTGAGTCTGCCAACACATGTATGCAGAGCCTGGTACACAGTAAATGCTCAATAAATGCTAGCAGCCAGGAGTAACGTGCAGGTGCCACCGAAACGTGACGGGCCTTCCAGTGGTACTTTCTCCATTGTCGCCCCAGCTCGACACTGAATGTCCTAAAGGCAGAGCCCACGACACACTCTTCTGTACCCTCTCCCCCTCCCCCAACTGTCAGGGGGGTCCTGGGAGCGTGACTGAAGGAAGTCACAGGCCCCCGGTGCTGTGGCAGCCAGCCATTCTTCACCTTGTCTCCACAAAGGGTTTTTCTCCGGGGTTTCCACACCCTGGCATGCCCCCCCAACACAAACTGAAATTGAGCCCCCACTGGAGCCGGCCCTGTACATCGCTTCGCAGCCAAGGGGGTGGGGAGTGCAGAGAACCAGCCAAACTGACTCGAGCTGACCAAGAAAGAAAGGTGACACAGTCATCTCCAGAAAGGCCGCCATGGGGCTGCGGAACTGAGAGTCTGTTCTGCCCTCTCCCCAACAACGGGCGGCCCAGAGAGGCTGCTTTCCTTCAAGGGGAGGGCTCCCTGCATCCAGGAACTCCAGAGGCCGTGCCAAAGCTTCCTCAAGGCCCGCGATGCCTGCACCTTTGCCCAGGGAAAATGGCCTGGTTTTGGTAGCTGCCATGTGGCCAATGCCATGGAAACAGGCCAGGGTGACTTCAAGTGGCAAGACGGGTGGGGAGGGTTACCCTTCACTGCGGGGTGACTGGGACAGGACATCCTGCAGCTGCCCTTTCCCACCTGGAGGGTGCAGACGTCAAGGAACAGGGCCTGTGTCCTGCTCCCCATGCCCTGCCTGAGGCAGAGGCGGCAGCCCAGAGGTCCCTCTCCCATCTGCTGGGCGTGTGAGACAGCTGGCAGCATAAGGGGCTCCCTTCTAGAAAGGCCACTTCACCACTCCACATCAATAACACCATTGTCGATAATATCTATACAAATATCTACTGCTTGGGCTGGCCCAGTGGTATAGTTAAGTCCACGTGCTCCGCTTCAGCGGCCCAGGGTTCGCAGGTTCAAATCTTGGGCACGGACTGACACATCGCTCATCAAGCCATGCTGTGGTGGCATCTCACATATAAAATAAAGGAAGATGGGCACAGGTGTTAGCTCAGAGCCAACCTTCCTCAGCAAAAAGAGGAAGATTGGCAACAGATGTTAGCTCAGGGCCAATCTTCCTCAACCAAAAAAAAAAAAAAAAAGTAGTATCTACTGCTTACTGCCAGGCCCCTGCTTCACAGCAGGGTCCACTTCCCCCACATTCCTGGGCCCCCACTGGCATTACTCCCATTGCAGATGAGGAAACCGAGGCTGTGTGCAGGTGAGTATTGCTACAGATAAGGAAACAGGCTCGGGAGGTGAAATGCTAGTTCAAGGCTGCACGGCTGGTGCCCCACCCCAGTCAGACTCCACGTTCAGAACCCTTGCCAGCACCAAGGACACCTCGGGCTCACCTCCCACGTGTGAGGCACTGGGAGATTCCTGTGGGTGTCCTGGCCGATGTCCCTGTCCCCACCCACACAGAGATTCGAATCTCAGGGGTGTGGAATCACAAGCAGCTTGCAGGCTGCCGTCTCGTGAGGGACAGGTGAGCGCAACAGGGCTGGCCAAGGCATTCAGGTCCCAGAAGGGTCCAGGTTGGAACACGCTGAGGCCAGTGAAGGAAGTTCATCCCAAGAGAAGGCCTAAAGCCCCCAGCAGCCTGGTTCACCCCCAAGTCATGAGGGGCGCTGCTCCTTGACCTGTCTAGCTGCCACGTCCCCAGGCATCCCCCCAGTGGCTGGAACATCTCTGACTTTTCCAGGGGACCGTCAGCCAGAGCCCAGCGCTCTCAGATCCAGGTGCACAGCCCCGTGCGCCAGCCCTGGGACTTTGCACTCCCCCACCCGGGCACAATTCAGAGCAATGCCTCCGGCGCACCGCGTGCTCCAGGCTGCTCAGGAACCAGGGCGGCCTCGCCCTGGGCAGCGACCAGCCAACTTGGACGCCATCACCAGCCCATTACGGGAGCAGGTGCCACTCCACAGCAGTGTTCCCTTATGGAGCAAACACGCTGTGCCACACAGTCCTGTCATCACCCCCGTTCCACCAATGAGCCACAGAGACCCCCAGTGACTGGCGGGCACCGCTCCAGCCCACGTAGTGGACCCTAAAACTATGTCCAAGCCCTAACCCCAGGAACCTGTGAAAGTGACCTTATCTGGAAAAACGGTCTTTGCAGATGACCTTAAGGCTCTTAAAAATAAAATGACCCTGGATTTAGGGTGGGCCCTAAATCCAATGACAGGTGTCCTTAGAGGACAAGAGACAGAGACACAGGGGTGAGGCCACGTGGAGACAGAGGCAGAGACCGGAGATCTGCTGCCGCAAGCTAAGCAACGTGTGCAGCCCGCGGAAGCTGGAAAAGGCAAGAAAAGATTCTCCTCCAGGGCCTCTGGAGGGAGCGCGGCCTTCCTGACACTTTGATTTCGGACTTCTGGCCGTGGATTGTAAGAGAGTGCATCCCTTTTGGTTTAAGCCACCACGTTTGTTCCGGCAGCCCTGGGAAAGTATCAGAACCAGGTTCAGCCGACTCCAGAACCCACACCAACGTTATCTGAGCATAAAGGAAAAAAGTTCTTTGACTCCTGAGACTGTATCATCCCAGACAGAAGATCTCAGTTTGAGAAACGTGGACTTTCTCCTCCTTCCGAACGCTTCAGTTACGAATTACCTCGAAAAGAGAAGTGTTATAACTCAGAATCATTTCGAGATTATCCACAAAACAAAAACACAGAAGTACAAACTCCCAGAGAAACATGTGAAGAATTGGGGAGACTGGGTGTGGAGTATATGGGAACTCTCTGTACTATCTCCCCAATGATTCTATAAACCTAAAACTGTTCTAAAAGCAAAAAAAGTTTATTTACAAAGGAAAAACTGACTCTCCTGGAACTCCTTTGAGGAGCAGCCCTGGGACCCCAGTTTGAGAAATGCTGCCCGACTTTATTCTGTTCCCTGTTAATTCTCACTGAATGAATGGCCATCCTTATCATCTGGGGGATCCTGCTGAGATTAAGAGGGAGCTTAAGTGTCTCCTGGGCTCTGATGCCCACCCAGCATACACTTCTTCCTCTCCTCTGCTCCAAGAGGACCAACCTCTGTCCCAGCAAGAGAGATGCGACACTGGCAAACAGACACAGCTCCCTTAGTTTAAATCTTCCAGGTTGAGGTGGGGGAAGAACCTTGTGTGAACCAACCACTCCACACACTTCCCTTCAGAACACCCCGTTCCCGAAGTGGCAAAATATTCACACAGGCTAACGGCACCAAAGGCCTCCTCAGAGCGTCACTGCAAGAATCCCTGGGAGACAAAACTGAATGAAACAGAATAGCAAAACGTGAACAGTGGCATCAGAGGACAGAGAAGCCAGAGTAACAAGAGAAAGAAAACGGATGAACTAGGAAGACTCGGGGTCCTTGGCCAACACGTTTGTGATTTCTTTTTTCCACTGAAACATCAGTTTTGAAACTAGCTTCTGAATAGATAACCAGCTTCTCACATCCCCCAAAAGGAAGATCGGAGGACCGTGGCGAGGGAGGAGGCGGCTGGGTTACCTCTTACTTCGGAGCCCGGCAGCAAGACGGGGCCCTCCCCGTCCACGTTTCCACCAGGGGCACCTCCAGCGGCTCGCATGGGCCCTCTCCCCAGATCTAGAAGTTTCCCACTCGGGGGGTCCGCAAGGCCAAGCCCTCCAGATGGCTGGAACCGGGTCTTGCAGGCCGCCCCAGACTGGGCACCACTTTCCCACTGTCCATAGCGGTCCAGGGGGTCCCCCGAGATGGCCAGAGGCTGCCCACAGCCCGCCCTCTTCCCCCCCGGGGCGGCCCCACCCGCACCCAGACTCCCACCTCTCGCCCACCCCGGACCCCCTCCCCTCCCTTCCCCCCAGCTTCCGCACAACTCCCCTTCCACTCTCGGCCCCCCACTTCCTGCCCACCCCTCCCAATCTCAGGGCCCTCACTCCCCATTTCCCGCTTCCCTGCGCACTCCGGCCGCCTCCGGCCACCACGCACGCCCTCTTTCGTCTCTCTGTCCCTTGACACCGTCCCTGCGCACCCCTCCCTCGGGGCCCCTCCCGGGCTCGGCCCCGCGGACCCCGCAGCGCGCCCCCCGGCCCCGGGCCCCACTCACGGCTGTAGAGGGCGATGCCCGCCGCGTCCGGGCCGGCGCGCACCTCGAGGCGCAGCGCCTGCTGCTCCGCGTGCCGCTGGATCTCGCCGTTCGCGTCGCCGATGGTGAGCAGGCGGGCGCCGTGGAACACCGACACGGCCGCGCAGGGCCCCGCGCCGCCCGGGCCCGCCGGCCCCGCGCCGCCCGCGCCCGGCCCCGCCGCCGCCGCCGCCGCCGCTGCCATCTTAGATTCGGCTCCAGGCCCCGCCGCCGCCGCCGCGCCCGGGCCCAGGCCGCCGCCGCCGCCGCTGCCGCCGCCGCGCAGGCCGAGGCCGAGGCCGAGCCGGGCAGCGCCGCCTGCAGGCCACGCGCCGCCTCGCCGCCACCGCCGCCGCGGCCCGGCCCCGCGGCGCAGCGCCCCCTGCCGGCGGCTCTGGCGCGGGGAGCAGGCGCGACGGGGGGCGGAGTCGGCCCCGCCCCGCCCCGCCCCGCCCCGCGCGAACGGTCGCCGCTTTGTGAGGTGGCTCCGCCGCCCAGGAAGAGCGGGGGCCGGAGCGTGCGTCAGGGGGCGGTGCTCGGCCTCGCGGACACGCCCCCGGCCTGGGCCACGCCCCCAGCCCGGCGCGGCTCGACGGCCGCGCTGTGTAAGGTGGTGCGGGTGCTGACGACCGGGGGTGGCTGGGAGGGGGGGAGCGCGCGTCAGGGGGCGGGGCTAGGCCTCGCGGACACGCCCCGGGCCCCGCCCCGCGCCAACGGCCGCGCTTTGTGAGGCGGCTCCCCTGCCCGGGGAACGGCGGGGGCGGGTCTGACGCCCGCCGGCTTCCACACGCCCCTGAGGCAGGGCTCCGCCCCTGGCCCCGCCCGGCTTTGTGAGCCGGCACGCGGAGGGGCGGGGCCTCGTCGCAGCTGGGCCCCGCCCCTATCCCGGCCCTGCTCCCGCCCACAGGGCCTCGCTTTGTGAGGCACCTGGCTCTCCAGGAGGGCCGGCATAAGGGGCGGGGCCAGGACTAGGGACACGCCCCGCCGTGGCCACGCCCCCAGCCCGCCGGGCTGGGAAAGCAGTTTGCGGTGGGGCTCGGCCTCTCGCAGGGCGTGAACTGCCTGTGGGAAAGCCCTCTCCCCGGCGGTCCACCGCGCCTTGTCTCTTCCCGATCGTCTCCGTCCCCTTCCCACAGCGCCCTCCTCCTCCATCCTCGGCCCTTCACGGTATCCTCCCCCACAAAATATTCTTGGACCCCTCCCTTAGCCCCTTCCCTCCCCCAGTTACTCTCCCTTCCCCCAGTGATGGCTGGCCAGTGAACCCAGCAGAGCATCCACACACATCTTCCCTCCAAGTCCCCCCTCCACTGCTCCAGGGCCCCACTCCGTTTTGGGGGACCCAGAGAGGCTTGCGGCCTCTTCCCATCTTGCCCAGCTCGCGCCCTTCCCTGGACCTACTCATTCTCCCCGTGTCCCTCTGCCCCATCCTCATCAGTCCACCTCCTCTACCCACCAGTGCAAGGGCTTTAGCAGAGACTCCGCGTGGCACTGCCCCCTCCCCGCACCCCCATGGGCCTCCCCACACACCACCCTGACTGCATGCATTTGAGGGGTACTCCCCCTCCCCCCAGGCATCCGGTGATTGGACCCCGGAGGTCCCGGGCTTGAAGGATTACACTCCACAGACGCCTTGGGAAGAGCTCAACACGCGTTATAATTAATAACTTAGGCAAGCCAGCAGGGCAGACACTCAGAACATACCCTGGGTACCCCATGCTCCAAAAACCCAGTCGGGTTGGCCCAGTCAGGTGTGGCTGGAAGATGGGGGGAATCAGAGGGGTGTGTGCAGAGCTCAGACCTCTTGTGGCCCAGCTGGGGGCCAGAGGGATCCTAACGTCTCTTTTCCTGGAGGTCTGAGAAGCTGGGAATCCAAAAAGAAGCTTCCTGCTTTCCATCCAGCCTCCAGGCCAATGCCCACGCCCCCTCTCCCACTCCTGCTCCTCTGTGAGGTAGGTGCCAAGGCCAGGGGCCCCCTTCGTCTCCTCTGTTCAATTCCCTGAGAGAAAGACAGCCAGGCCCCCGAAGTAGCTGGAGGGACCTCTGGCCCCACGCACCCGGCCAGCTCAAGGGAGAGGGCTGAATGGGGGGCGCACGGACACAGAGAGAGGGGCCCCCGATCCTCAGCCTCATGGGGAGCCCCGGAAAGTGCTGAATTCGGGGGGCTCAGGCGAGGATGGTGTGGAGGTGGGCCTCTTCCGGGACTCTGAACTGCCAGGTGTCACAGCGGAGCCTGAGTGAGCATCCATGGTGGCCGTGTCTCCTTCCAAAGTCATTTTCTTTGTTTGTGGAAGAAACATAGAGAACCTCGTGATTTCAGGATGTTGGGCTTCCCCATGTTCTGAGACTCCCCCAGTCCCTCAGGTCTCATCTCACCCCCCCCACACACACAGGCACCCCACAGCTTCAGGACCCTGGTCCTCCCTTCTGCCCTCCTGCCTTCCTCTCTGCTGAACAGGGGACCAGGCACCCCGGGTTCAAGTCCCAGCTCCACCTCGTCCTACTGGTGTGACCTCAGTAAAGGAAGATTCGCCCTGGGCTAATATCCATTGCCAATCTTCCTCTTTTTTTTTTTTGCTGAGGAAGATTAGCCCTGAGCTAACATCTGTGCCAGTCTTCCACTATTTTGTATGTGGGTCACCGCCATGGCATGGCTGACAGCTGGTGTAGGTCCATGCCCAGGATCTGAACCTGCGAACCCGGGCTGCCGAAGCGGCGTGTGCAAACTTAATCACTAGGCCATGGGGCCAGCCCCTGTCAGCTGCTTCATTTCTGATATTTCAGCCTACAGGATAGCTTTCTGATGCTTCAGAAAGAAACTAGAATTGAAAGCAGGGGCTCCAACAGATATTTCTACACCCGTGTTCACAGCAGCATGATTCACAATAGCCAAAAGGTGGAAGCAACCTAAGTGTCCATTGACGGATGACCGTGGTGTATCCAGACAATGGAATATTATTCAGCCATAAAAAGGGGTGAAATTCTGACACAGCTACAACATGGATGAACCTTGAAGACACTATGCTCAGTGAAATAACCCAGATGCAAAAAGGATGAACATTGTGTGGCATCATTTCTCTATAAAATGTCCAGAATAGGCAAATCCGTAGAGACAAGAGAGTAGAGTGGCGGGTGCCAGGGGCTGGGGAGGGGGATGGGGAGTTAGTGTTTAACGGGGACAGTTTCAGTTTGGAACATGGAAATGTTCTGGAGATGGATGGTGGTGATGGTTGCACAACCATGTGAATGTGCTTAATGCCACTGAACTTAAAAATGGCTGAAATGGTAAATTTTATGTATATTTTACCATGATAAAAAAAAGAAACTAGAAAAGATCACTAGAATTTACTGTTAAGGAAAAGAAGCACTGTGCATAAGTGTGGATAGCATGCTATCATTTGTGTTAAAAGTGTGAGGATACTGGCTGGCCCCGCGGAGTAGCGGTTAAATTCGTGCGCTCCACTTTGGCAGCCCAGGTTTGGGGGTTCATATCCGGGGTGCGGACCTACACCACTCATCAGCCACGCTGTGGCAGCGACCCACATACAAAATAGAGGAAGATGGGCACAGATGTTAGCTCAGGGCCAATCTTCCTCACCAAAAAAAAAAAAAAAAAACGGAAAAATCACCAGGCTGTGCCTTGAGCAGTGTGGCTTCTCAAGGAAAGTTTTAGAACTTGCCCTGCCTGCTGGGTTTTTCTTAACAGCTCAAGATTTGTTTCCAGAGCTGGGACCTCAGAGGGCTGAGCCGGCCAGTGCCAAGGTCCTTCCTTCCCACCATCTGTGTACCAGGGACAGGGGGCCAGTTTAAACTTCCCTGCTCCTCTGCTGAACTCCAGACTCATCCGCTGTTGGGCATCACCGGGTGACGGGGCCGCTCTCTTGTCCCTCCAAGCCCGCCCCTCCCCAGGACTCTCCCACACCTCCTCCTCCTCCCTCCGCCCACTCGTCCAATCCAAAATCAGTGCATTGGTTCCCATCCGCTGAATCCAGCTGACCTGCATCCGATCGTTTCTTCCACCTCCTCTGCCAACACACTAGACCGACCCACCCATCACTTCGCGAGCCTGGAGGCAGTCGCCTCCACCGCGGTCCCCCCGCGCCAGTCCGTCCACGCCCCCGTCTATCCTCCCTGCAGCCGCCAGAGGGCGCCCGTGAGCAGCTGACTCGGGTCCCCTCCCTCCGTGGCTCCCACCTCATTTCGGGTAAAAGTTGAAGTTCTCCGCGGGGCCCCCCTCGACTCCCCACTCCGCTCCACCTCAGCTATACTGGGCCGAACCAAGAACGCGTCCCGAGCCTGGATCAACCTTCCGTAGCTACCTCCCGCTTGTCGCCCATCTCCGGGACGTCCTGGATCTCCCACCTAAGTGAGAAGCCAGCTTCCCGGCCTCTCCTCCCCCCGAGTCTGTCTCCCCGCGTAGAAATCAGAGCTCCGAGGGAGTAAGGGCCTCGTCTCGTTCTTGTCCAGACGCCCAGAAAGGGTGTGTTGAACCGGTCCAACCCTCTCCCCCATCATGGTGCCCCAAGCCGACCGACTGCACCCCAGGCTCCCTAATGGCAGTCTGGAAGCGTCCAGTTGTCCAAATGGGACCTCTGAGGCCACCTTGAGTGGGGCACCTGTACCCCTCTCCGCGTGGAGAGGAGCTGGCTGGATAGTTCCTTGATCCATGGTCTCCATGGCTCAGATATCCCTAACTTAGTAAAAAAATTATAATAAAGTACAAACCCCAAGTCCACCCCACGATGCAGCTGTGCAGAGGAATCTCAGAGACCCAGGTTCAAATCCCAGCCCAGACACTGTGTGATCAGGGTGGGGAGGGGCAACACCCCTTGCTAAGGGGTGGGGGGCGTGGTGAGACCCTCACCCTGAAATAGAAATGCACAACGGGACATTTAAGCTGAAGTGCCTGAAACTGAACACAAAAGTTGGCTTTTCTTTATACCAGGAGGGGACCACAGTGCGCATCAGATTGTCACAAGGCTCCACGACCCCAAAGAAGCCACCAGGTCGCCCTGAGTCCCCTGTCACCATTCTGGGGGGGCCGGCCTGAGTACAAAGGCAGCGCTGACCCCGACAGCAAGCACCCCGAGGGGGGGGGTCTGCCCATTGCCGCACGAAGGCCTGGACACCGTGGCCACCTCCAATGCCCCGGGACTTTTCAGAGCCAATTCTCAGCTCACAGGACATCCCCGCTCAGTGATTCTGGGCTTTCCCCAGGCCCCCGACGCCCAGAGACAACAGGTCGACCCAGCGCGGAGGTGGTCCCGTCTCCCCCCCCCCGCCCCCAGGTTAGGACAGTCAGCAGAAAACCGGGACCAAGAAACGGAACGACTTACCGACGACATGGTGAACAGGGAGTTATCGAAGGACATGTCTGGAACAGAGAGGGGACAACCAGGACTGGGGTCAGTTCAGATTCCCCGCTCACCGCCCTGCCCCAAGCCCACAGGCCCCGAGGCACCCGTGAGGAAGGGCACGGGTCCGTTTCCCAGCATCCTGCTTGCCCCCTTCCAGCCCATTCTGCAGGGAGAACTGCGCGCAGCTGCAAACTGAACCGTGTGCCCCTTCTGCTCAGCGCCCTCCTTCAGGAAAGGGGTGCCTCCGGAAAACGGGGGCCTAGCCCCAACTCACGCTTTCCGGAACACCTCTCAGCTCCTCCACTGCCCCAGGCTCTCTCCCAATCGCCCACTCTTCACCCAGCCACCCCCTGCTCCTCCTGCAGGTCTCTGCCTAACCATCACCTCCTCCGGGGACCACCCTCCCAGCCCCAGACAGGGTCCAGCGCCATGGGCCGTTTCCCCACTGGAGTAGGGGGCTTTGGGGCAGAGACCACCTCTGCCTTGGTCATCGCGAGAACTCCCCCCCCCGCCCCGCCCCCAGATCTTAGCATACAGTAGGTGCTCAATAAACGTGTGAGACAGCGAAAGGACAGAGAACCGAGTTCCTGCATTCCCCTCTGCGTGCACCGCACGTCCCGGACTGGCGGCCTCCCTCTCGCCCCCTGGCGGAAGCCTGCAGAACGACACGTGCTGGACCACAGGCGGCGCCCCCCCCCCGAGGGGCCGGGGGCCGTGGGCGCACCCAGCGCCCGGGGGACAAGACAAGGGAGAGAACGGGAGGAGGGTGCGTTCTCGACCCTCGGGGAAGTGAGCAGCCGCAGAAGAGCTTCAGTAGCGAGTAATGAGACCCCATAGCGTTTTGAGGCCGTGACCCCCCCCCCGGCGGGGGGCGGGAGCCAGGAGCAGACACGCACCTGTGGTGGCGAAGTTCATGTGGGCCCAGCAGGATTCTCGCTCTCTGTAAGGGATGTGGGGGAGACTGATGAATCGCCCATTGCCCGGCCCAGGGAAGCCCTGGCCCTAAACTTGGTCTCGGCTCCCCACCCTCCCTCGCATCCTCCCTGAACCCCCTCCGATGCAAACTCTCTCGCAGGAGCCCCACAGCCAGGGGAAGTCGGGGTTCAGTCCCCAGGGCTGCTGCTAGCTCTCTGCCGCCAGACAACGGGGTGCCCACCCATCTTTCAGGGGGAGAAACCGAGGCTGGGGCCAGTTGGGACACCCTGATGCCCAGGAACCAGGGCCACCGCCTACAGGCTGCAAGTTGGGCAACGCACAACCCCAGGGGGCGCCACTCTCCTCCACCCACTGTGGATTTCTCGAGTAATTACGACCATTTGGGGCAGCTGACGGTAAAGGGATGCGAGGAAGGCTCGGCCACTTGCTCGCGGTGTGACTGAGTGCTGAGCCTCAGTCTCCTCGTCTGTAAGATGGGGCTATTCACAGTGCCGGCTTCCCGGGCTGCTGTGAGGATCACGAGAGCCCCGGCTTCAGAGTGTCCCGGCGCAGCGCCCGGCACACCACAGGCGCCCCATGAACGGCACCTGTTCCTATTCAGCGGGCCTCCCACCAGAGGGCGCTGTTCGGCGGAGCGCCCACCAGCCAGGAAGCGCCCTCCTGGCGCCGGATCCGCCGGCTCTCAGGCTCTTGAAGCCCCATCAGCAACTCCTGCGCTGGGACTATTTCTACCCCCACAACCACCCTCTGACGGTCTCCAGGGACGGTCTCACCTTTTCTTCTGCAAATTTTTGGCTTTAACTGGGAAGAAAAAACAAATAAGCATTTGTTAGATTTTGGTCCTGGTTGCAAAAAGCCAAGAAACCAAAAGCCCCCCTCATATATTTGCCACCCCACCTTGCCTCCGCCCCTGGAAGATTCTCCCACTCAACAGGACAGCTACTGCGAACACTCCCCCCCGCCAATTACATGAGTAATGTGTGGGGGTAAAAACTTCCAACAAGGTGCAAGCATGTAAAATTGGTTTTTAAATTATATGTATTAATTATATAATTATTATATTTATATAATTATATATTTTACATAATTATAAGTATATAATTATATAATTAATAATATATAATAAATTATATAATTGATAATAAATATATAATTAATATAATAATTATATGATATATAATTATATAATTAATTATATTAATTTCAGGGGCTGGGGAGGGGGATGGGGAGTTAGTGATTAATGGAGACAGTTTCAGTTTGGGAAGATGAGAAAGTTCTGGAGAGGGTTGGTGGGGATGGTTGCACAGCGATGTAACTGTACTCAAGGCTGCTGAACTGGACACTTAAAAAGGGTTAAAATGGCCAATTTTATATTGTGTATATTTTACCACAATAAAAAATATCTCTTTCAATTTCCCCTGCCCACTACCATCATGGTGCTTCTGGAGGGTTCTTTGCTGCTAAGTTTTGGAGTAAGTCCTTCCCAAATTATGTGTCTCCATGCTCCTGAAAAATGGGTGTGATTGGGGGCCGGCCCTGTCGCCTAGTGGTTAAGTTCATGTGCTCCGCTTTGGCGGCCTGGGGCACCCTGGGTTCCCAGGTTCGGATCCTGGGCGCAGACCTACACCACTAGTCAGCCACGCTGTGGCAGCGACCCACGTAAAATAGAGGAAGATTGGCACAGATGTTAGCTCAGGGCCAATCTTCCTCAGCAAAAAAAAAGAGGTGGGAGTGCATTTACACGTTCCAGGGTTGCACGCTGGCAGCCCGTGGGCTGTGCTTTCTCTGCCTGCTGTTACCTTTCCGGACCACCACGGCAATGGTCACCAGCCCAGCGAGGAGGAGGAGGGCTCCCACCAGGCTCAAGGAGAGCACCAGGATCCTAGTGGATGCTAGAGAAAAGTGGGAAAAGAGAGAGTGGGCAGGTCATGGAGGTGTGTGTTGAGGGGACAGGGAGGAGGTGGGACACTTGTCCTTCCTCCAGGTTACCTGTGGGGAGCCAGCCCTCCACCCATGCCCCCCAACCATTTGGCTTGGGTGTAGCTACACCCTGAGGATCTAACAAACATGGTGTCTGGCCAATTAGCATATTCCCTCCCCCTAGCCACTGTGATTGGCTCAGGGATGGGCATATGGCCCAAGTTGAGCCAATGAGAGCTAATTCTGGGACTTTGGTTAGACCACCAGAACAGAGGTTTATTCCTCTGGCCAGCATTACAAAGCTGCGTGGATATACATCTGAAGCTGCTGGGCACAATTTTGACACCATGAGAGGAAGGGCTGCCTGAGAATAAGATATGGAAGAAAGCCAAGCTGAGACGTGGCATATAATTCCTGACATCTTTGAGCACCTGGATCCAGCCATGCCTGAAGTCAGTGCTATCAAGTGACTTTAGTTCAGTAAACCAACAAATCCTCTTTTGTTGCTGAAGCCAGTTTAAGTCAAGCTTTTAGTTACTTGCAGCCTGAAGAGTCCCACTGGCTTGAGCCTGGGCACCAGGGGGTCAGATGACAGCCACCCCCAGCCACACAGGGGACCCTGAGGCCCACGCAGAGGTCAGCCACAGAAGCATGAAGCCACAGCTCCAGAGTTGACTTCTCTGCCGAAGTTTCGGCTGCCCCACCCTGGAGAGAGAGGAGATCTCTCAGGGGAGCCGGGAGGAGATTCCGTGACCCTAGTGGAGTTCAGGAGCTAAGCCAGGAGGCGGGAGAGACACACTTGGTATTCTCACAATGTTAACACTTGTTCATTCATTCAGCGGGGGCTGAATTCAGGAGGGGTGTTGTCACCTCCCCGCTCTGAGACCACAGGACCCAGGTGGGAGAAGGGGCCCTTTGATAGTGGAGCTCGAGGACACAGAGACTGTTTTGTCATCACAACGGGCCTCTGCTGGCAACAAAGCGCTCTTTGCGGCTGGAAAATTCTGATCGATGGTGACACAGAGGCTCTACCTGGAGGCTCCCCCTTCCCTTGATCCAGAGCCCACACCCAGCCCCCTGCCCTGCCTGACCCTCCTCGCCACCTCCCTGCCCTCGTCTCCCCCAACTTTCCTCCTTGCTCACTATTCTTCAGCCGTTTGGGGCACCTCCATGTTCCTCAAACACCCCAGGTGTGCTCCAGCCCCAGGGCCTTTGCATATCCTTCTTCCTTTGCCTGGAACACTTCTGCCCAGACCCCATATGCCTAGCTCCTCATCATTCAGGTCTTTGCTCTAATGTCACCTCCTCAGAGAGGCCATCCCTGCCCACTCTCTTCTGTATTTAAAATGACACCCTTTACCAGGCTGTATTTCATCCCAGCCACTTTACTTGTCCCCTGCTGGCAGACTGAATATTTATCGGACTCCTCGTTTATCGTCTGTGCCCATCCCCTCGGAATGTCAGCTGCGAGAGGGCAGGAACATTGTCTGTTCCGTTTGCTAATGAATCTGCGGTGCCTAGCTGGTGCCCATGGATGTTATGTGACCGGGAGGGGAGGGTGCAGCCATGGGGAGGTTTAACGCCTGGACTCTGGAGGCCAGTGGAATCCCAGCTCTGCCACCTGCCAGCTGGGTGACCTGAGCACGTCCCTCCATCGCTTGAGCCTCAGTTTCCTCATCTGCAAAATGGGGAGACTTGCTGTACCCATCGCACTGGGTAACTGTGACGATTAAAGGAGGAAAGATCTGGCTCGTCCTGGGACGACTTCCAGGCGGAGGGAACAGCACATGCAAAGGCTCAGTGGTGAGGAAATGGAGCTCCGGGCAGTGAGGGCCCGTGGGCGGGCCTTACCTGGGGAGACGTGCAACGTCTCGCTCGTTTCCGACAGCTGGGGCCGCATATCTTCACCCAGCACGCCATACTGGCAGCGGAATAGTCCCCCGTGAGCTTCCTGGCCACCGTCACTCACGTTGAAGGTGACCCTGAGCTGGTCCGCGGGGGCCTGCAGGAGCTGGACCTTACGCTCCCCTTGATACAACGTGAAATTGGCCCCTGGGTAGCCCGAGGGGGCCTCGCACTGGATGTAGATGGGGTCCTCTTGGCTGCTGGGGTGTGGGCGCACCAGCAGGATGGACGGCGCTGGGATCGCCAAGGAGCCTGTGAGGGAGGCCGGGTGGGTGGATGGTTAGAGCGGAGGCCGACCTGGCTGTGTGTCCTCGGGCAAGTGGCTCACCCTCTCTGGGCCTTGGTTTTTATGTACCCCACTGCGATGGTGAGAGGATCGAGTGCCTAGCACGTGGTGAGGGGTCGCT
This sequence comes from Rhinoceros unicornis, assembly GCA_028646465.1. NCBI lineage: Eukaryota > Metazoa > Chordata > Mammalia > Perissodactyla > Rhinocerotidae > Rhinoceros > Rhinoceros unicornis. Next base: position 4,206,572 of record CM053548.1, on the reverse strand, counting down.
GTGTAGGAGTCAGTTTATTATAACAGCAGTGGTTATTACATAGCAAAGCAATGATACTCTTATTAGTTCAGTCAACAGCACTGACTATGGGCCAGGTCTTGTTTTAGGTGCTGGGGACAAGCAGTGAATGAGACAGACAGAGAGACAGACAGACATGCCTGCCTCTGGGAGCTGATGTTCTCAAGGACACAAGAAGTCTCAGCACATCAGACAGGGTAATGGGAAGGCTGCATTAGCTGGGGTGGCCACGGAGGGCTTCCCTGAGGAGGTGATATAGGAAGAGCTGGGGAACAGCGTTCTAGGCAGAGGGAACAGCATGGGCAAAGACCCAGAGGATGGAAAAGGTGTGCGGTGTTCAAGGAGGCCAGGGTGGCTGGAGGGGAGGGGCAGGGAGAGAGCAGGAAGACGGGAGGGCAGAGGGTCCTGTCTTGTCTCCCAGGCTGGGGTGAGGAATATGGATTTCCAGGTACGGCTTCCTGCAGAAGGGACCAGTGTCTCCCCAGTGGCCCCCAGGCTCCCGAGCAGAGTGGCTCAGGTCAGGTCTACACCAGCCTTCCCGGTCCAGCCTGCCCCCACCCTCCAGCAGGTCGTCCCGCTGCCCCAGCCCTGGAAGCAGGAGCCTGCAGAGGCCGAGTGGGGCTGAGTCATGGGGCGTGGGCCCCACTGTCGCCAGTGGGGTGGTATTTCTGACACCCTGGCCGTGGAGGTGATGAGGAGCCCCACCAGAGGAAGCCACACTCCTGGGCCATTTCCAAGGCTCTGGGGCAAATCTGTCGGGGCTCAGCCTCCTCCAGCCCCCGGAGAGGGCAGCCCCTCACTGGTTTCTGCCCCCAGAGCAGAGGCCAGGGGCACGGAGGTGGGGGGAGCGGGGCGGGGGGCATCAAGCTCACCAGCTGCAAAAAGCAAGACAGTCCAGGGCATCTCTCCTCCCGCGTTTGGCTGGGAAGTTTGGCTGAGGCCAGTGCAGCACCTGGCTCCCCGCCAACTCCTCCTGTGAGCCTGAGAAGGGAAAGGAGAACCAGGCTGATTCGAGCTGAGGGTTTCCTCACTGGCAGGAAGTTGCACACACACACACTTGAGCACCAAAAGGGACACTGTGCTGTCCCCACCCCTTCCACAGCCGCGCCGGAGACCCTGGCACCTCTCTGCAGCTGGGTGGCTGTGGTTCTGCAGATGGGAGGGAAAAACGGATGGGATGGTCGGGGGGCGGGGGTGTTTCTTTTTTTTCTTCCCCGGAGGGAACTCCTGCGCATGAGGAAGGGTGAGGACCATGGGCTGTTTGGGACACCCACACCCAAGACAGTAACTATGGACCAACCAGTGCTGAAGTTGAAACGTGGGGTGGAGGTTGCTAGGGTGTGTGGTTAGGGCTTCGCCTTTGTGAGCTCGGGCAAGACATGGTCCTTCTTTAAGCCTCAGCTTGCTGCTCTGTAGAATGGGGCTAAGAGTAGCATATATTATATCCCAGGACTCATGAAGAGCAACGCCTAGTGGGGAATGAATGCTCCCAGTGTGAAGCCACAGAGAAGAAAAGCTTCAGTTTCCATGAGAAAAGCTCATTCCAACCTCAGGGCCTTTGCACATGCTGTCTCCCCTGCCTGGGACACAATTCTATCAACCTGGTGTCAAATCCCATTTTTCATTCAGGTTTCAGCTTAACTATCACTTCTGGGAAATAGTTCTAGATCCCTCTGGACTTAGAAAAATCCCCTTGCTGAATTATCCCATGGTGCCTTGTAACTTTCTCATATTGCAATGAGCATGTTTGGATTTTCAAGGAATTTGTCCATTTCATCTAAGTTGTTGAGCTTCCTGGTATAAAGCTGTTCGTATTCCCTTATTATCCTTTTAATGTCTGTAGGATCTGTAGTGATGTCCCCTCTTTCATGCCTGATAGTGATAATTTGTGTTTCTCTCTCTCTCTCTCTCTCTCTTTTTTTTTTTTTGCTGAGGAAGATTAGCCCTGAGCCAACATCTGTGCCAATCTTCCTCATTTTTTGCTTGAGGAAGATTAGCCCTGAGCTAACATCTGTGTCATTCTTTTTGTTTGTTTGTTTGTTTTTGTTTTGTTTCTTGGTGAGGAAGATTGGCCCTGAGCTAACATCCCTGCCCATCTTCCTCTATTTTGTATGTGGGACTCCCCCCAGCATGGCTTGATAAGCGGTGTGTAGGTCCACGCCAGGGATCCAAACCGGCGAACCCCGGGCCGCCAAAGCACAGCACTCAAACTTAACCACTATGCAACCAGGTCGGCCACTATTGATACTTTTTGTATGGCCCAGCATATCTTTTTCTTTTTTTAAAGATTTTATTTATTTATTTTTTCCCCCCAAAGCCCCAGTAGATAGTTGTATGTCACAGCTGCACATCCTTCCTGTTGCTGTATGTGGGACGCGGCCTCAGCATGGCCGGAGAAGCGGTGTGTCGGTGTGCGCCCGGGATCCGAACCCGGGCTGCCAGCAGCGGAGCACGCGCACTTAACCGCTAAGCCACGGGGCCGGCCGCTGGCCCAGCATATCTTGACCACATTCTAGAAATGAAAGTACACTCTGCAGTTGTTTGGTATAATATTCTGCAAATACCAATCAGATTAGGTCAAGATTGTTCACAGAACACACTTGAACTTTTGGATTCACCCCGCTCTTCCCCAGGAGGGCAGGGATGGGGTCTGTCTCATCTGCAGTTTCTCAGTGCCTACCACTGTGCTTGGCACACAGCGAACCACAAATATTTCTTTCTTAATTTTTTTAATTGAGGTCATATTTGTTCATAACATTATGTACATTTCAGGTTACATCATTATATTTCGACTTCTGTACAGACTGCATCGTGCTCACCACCAAAAGTCTAGCTGTCATCCGTCACGGGGCACATGTGCCCCTCTACCCCTTTCACCCTCGCCCACTCCTTTCCCATAAATATTTGTTGATGGTCTGACCGGAAGGCCCAAAAAACGTGCATTCAGTCTATTTTTGTGGCTCTATCCTGCGTGTGTAGGAGAGAGGGTTAAGAGATAATCCTGGATTATTCAGTCCACCGACTGTTTCCTGAGTGTCCCCAAGAGCCCAGAACAGTGCTGGGACCCGTGATGGATGACACAGCTCCTGCCCTCCAGGAGTTCAGAGTTTGGTGGGCGAGTCAGACAAGCAGACGACGAGAGTCCGGTGGTGAAGTGCTGTGACGGAGGCAGCTGCCAAGGGGCTCGTAACCCAGCTTCAGCAGGGAGGGCTTCCAGGAGGAGGTGATAAAGCCTGAGAAGGAGATGCAGGAAGGGCATTCCAGGTAGAGGAATAATAAAGGCCTTGGATGTATGTAAGGACTTCATCCTGGGAGCATCTAATATGGTACAGGAATCCATAACCTGGAATCTTGTGTTCAGGAAAACAGCCACACGTAGCTGTCCCGGTCAGCTACCGCACAGATGGCGCCCTTAAGAGGCATGACGAGGAGTCAGGGGCAGGGGGAAGGGAAACCAACAAGGGATGGCGACTCCCTGGGGTCTGGGAGCTGGACCAGCCCAGGCCTGAAGATGCCGGGGAGAAAACAGCCCTGGACTTGGAGAGAGCTGAGTCGCAGGCTTCGGCGGAGACACGCAGACCAACAGGGTGGGAGCCAGGAAATATATATCCAGACCTTCTTCTCCTCCGGCCCTCGGATCTCCTACCAGGGCCGAAGCCAGCTGGATGCGAGAGGAGGCAGCCAAGCTGAGCTGAGGGGTAGAGACCAGCATCCCGGGGCACGGAGCCGTGCACAGAGGGGTAGAGAATGGCTCTGGTGGGGCGAACAGCAGGCCCAGCACACACTCTCGGAGTCTTCCGATTATAATTTCAGGGGATCCCTCACCTCCAGAAGCCAGTCTGCAAACTCCTCCCCAGGCTGATTCGAGGCCAACGCTACAAAGGGAAGAAGGACCCCACGTGATGGGGCTTGTGTGCTGGCTGCTCCCCACCCCATCTCCTTTCTGCCCCTTGAACCCTCTGAGTGCCTTCCGACCTCAGGGCACTGTTCTGTCTGCTTGCCTCCTCTCCCTTCTACTTCAAGCTCGAGCTTCAATGCCGCCTCCTCAGGGAAGCCCTCCCTGACTCCACCCGGGAGAAATGAGCCACCCCCACCTACCACCCAGCATTTACTTCTTAGTGCCTATAACTACCTGAAAGCATCTTAGTGCTGCACTTGCTTGAGTATGGTCCGGCTCCTACACCGGATGACAGCTCCAGGAGGACGTGGACAGTGTCTGTTTTATTCACAGTGTCAGACGCTTGGTAAATATTTCTTGAACACTTGGAGAGGGAGAGTGTTTTTGTTTAATGGAGGGAAACAAGAATCACCCAGGCAGCCTCCAGACTCGAGCGCAAGTGGCCGAGTCGGTAGCTGCAAGGGCCCGTCCTTCCACGGAAACCGACGAATCGAGCAAAAATGGGCTAAGTCTCCTTTATCCAAACTCTACGAAACAGCCAAAGGTGAATGCCAACCAAGCGAACGCTGAATCAGGAAACAGGCAACTCGAACACGTCGGGAAAGGTTTGCCGCGTTCTCTGTGCTCTTTCCTCGTCTCCTTCTCCAGCATGCGGAGGTCTGTGTTCCCAGTATGGGCCCTGGTCCGCGGTTCCTGGGGGAGCAGAGCAGCCCTCATTCTGAGTCTGGTTCATCTGTTCCAACACGTCTGGGGGCGGCCTGCAGGACTGATTCCAGACCTTCTGAGTGTGTGTAACTCAGAATGCATTCCTGCAAAACACCATAAGGCAAAGAAGAACGCACAGCTGCCTGGGGCAAAAGAGGACAATGGTAGACATACCAAAAGCTGCGAGGAAAAGTTTCTCTGGGTAATTAGAGCATTCAGAAGCACTCATTTTTACTGGGGAGCTTAGAATGCAATATGCATGCCCAGGGCAGGACAAATGCACAGAGAAGACCCGAGGACACCCTAAGCTTTCATCTCCGGCTGATTTCTAGGCTTGGTGCAAACAGGAAGCGAAGGCTGAGCAGAGTTGTAAACGCCCACGTGAGGCGTTGAAGGAGTACCCCAGCTTAGATCTGCAGAGAGTGCCACGGGATTTTCATCGTTCCTTTTTGCTGTCTTCCTTTTTCTCTCCATAATCTATAAATAACTCTGGGCCGGCCCTGTGGCCGAGTGGTTAAAGGTCTGCGCGCTCTGCTGGGCACGTGGGTTTTCACCCCCGGTGTGGACCCACTCCACTCATCAGCCATGCTATGGCAGCGACCCACACACAAAATAGAGGAAGACTGGCACGGATGTTAGCTCAAGGGTAATCTTCCTCAAGCCAAAAAAAAAAAAACAAAAAAAACCCAAGTAGGATTGGCAAGTGATGTTAGCTCAGGGCAAATCTTCCTCACCAAAAGCAGAAAAAAAAAAAAAAATATATATATATATATATATAAATAACTCTTTGTTGTTGGGTTATAAAAGACAAACAACCCAATTTTAAAATGGGCAAAGGACTTGACTAGACATTTCTCCAAAGAAGATATACAAATGGCCATGAAGCACATGAAAAGATGCTCCTTGTTGTTAGGAAAATGGAAATCAAAACCACAATGAGGGCCGGCCCCGTGGCTTAGTGGTTAAGTGTGTGTGCTCTGCTACTGGCGGCCCGGGTTCGGATCCCGGGCGCACACCGACGCACCGCTTCTCCGGCCATGCTGAGGCCACGTCCCACATACAGCAACTAGAAGGATGTGCAGCTATGACGTACAACTATCTACTGGGGCTTTGGGGGAAAAATAAATTAATTAATTAAATTATTTTTTAAAAAAAAAACCACAATGAGATACCACTTCACACCCCTTAGGATGGCTATAATAGAAATAAAACGGTAACTAACAAGTGCTGATGAGGATGTGGAGAAATTGGAACCCTCATACATGGTTAGTGGGAATGTAAAAGGGTGCAGCCCCTGTGGGAAAGTTCAGCAGCTCCTCAGAAAGTTAAGCATGGAATTACCATATGATCTAGCAATTTCACTACTAGGCATATACCCAAAAGATCTAAAAGCAGATACTCAAACAAACAAAGTCACGTGCTGCATTAACAACGTTTCAGCCAAAGACAGACCACATATATAGGGACGGTGATCCCATAAGATTAGTACCATGTGGCCTAGGTGTGTAGGAGGCTATACCACCCAGGTTTGTGTAAGTAGACTCTATGATGTTCCCACAACGACCAAAAGGCCTAACTCATTTCTCAGAATGCATCTGTCGTTAAGCGATGCATGACTGTACACACACGTTTCTAGCAGCATTATTCATAATAGCCAAAAGGTGGAAACAGCGCAAATATCCATCAACAGATGAATGGTTAAATAAATTGTGGTATATCCATACAGTGGAATACTATTCAGCCATAAAAAAAGAATTAAATACTGATACACGCCAAGATGAACCTCAAAAACACTATGCTAAGTGAAGGAAGTCAGACACAAATGGTCACATATTCCATTTATATGAAATATCCAGAATCAGTAAATCCATAGAGGCAGACTGGTGGTTGCCAGAAGCCAGGGTGAGGGGGGAATGAGGAATAACTGCTTAATGGGTACAGGATTTCCTTTCGGGCTGATGAAAATGTTTTGGAAATAGGTTGTAGTGGTTGCACAATATTGTGAATGTACCAAATGCCACTGAGCTGTTCACTTAAAAATGGTTAATTTCATGTAATGTGAATTTCACCTCATTAAAAAAAAATCCATTAAAAAAGAATCACCCATTCTCCTCGGCTACTTCAAAACGTCCAAGCAGAGAGTCTGAATGATAGAAAAACTCGGAGAGAAACGCAATAGCAAGCACCTTTACATAAACTTGGACATTAGGAAGTGGTGTTACTTCCCCAAGCTCTCCAAACACAGCAAAGTGCTAACAGCCACCGGCTGTGTTTCTAGAGTGGCTCTCCTGGCCTATCTTTAAAGACTCAAAATTTCCATCTAAACATTTTTTCTTGTGTTTAAACGGAATCACCAGGCAGAGTCCATTTCTCCAAACACTTCTTTGCTCATCTGTGCTTCCCGGAGGGAGGTCGCCTCCAAATCCTCCAGGCAAATTGCGGGAGAGGTTAAATGGAGGTCGATAAACCTGGACTATAACAGATGGCATTTACTGAGGGCCGCGATGCGCCAAGCACTGAAGCAGCACTCTCTCACTTAGTCTTCACAGCAGCCCAAGGAAGTAGGTCGAGCATCATGCCCATTTTACAGACGAGAAGATGGAGGCCGGGCAGGGTGATGGCCTGAAGCGAAGGGTGGGGCGTGGTTGGAACGAGGCCACGTGGCTCCCAGGCCCACTCTGTCTTCTCCTCTCTTCTCTGCAGACTCTAAGCACCCGGGCTGTCGTTTAGCCTACCCTGGGCCACTTCTGTCACTCTGTTTACCCGCTGGCCCCCGAGTTTGAGACCCTTGGGTGCAGGTGGGGCCACGCCGCCCTACAGATTCCATGCAAGGAAAACCCCGCGCTTACTACGGGCCAGGCCTCACGTCACTCAGTTCTCATCGCTCCCATTTTACAGACGAGGACACTGATAAAGCGATGGTTCTAAAGCGCAAACGGAACGAGGAGCCGGGCGTCGAACATGAACCCCGCGCTAACGGGAAACCGCCTCCGCCCGGCCCCGGCTGACCCTTTTTATGTTCAAGCCCTACGGGTCGCGTGCAGGGCCACGCCCACTTTGGATCCGCTCCGCCCACACTGGGTGGCCCAACGGTCGTCGGGCGCGGCGTACTCTGGAAAAAACCGCCGAGAGGAGCCTTAGAAAGACCAGGCCGCTTCCACCTTAGTTGTCTTAACTTTTGCCCGAGAAGAATGCACCACCATGGTACTTATTTTTGTCCTTTTCCCCCACCAGCAGTTGATACTAGAAGTGGAGACCTGTCAGAAAAGAGTCTCTAGAAGGTTGGATGTTTTGCGGCGCATCAGGCATTTATTTGGGCAGCTAGACTCTCAGGGGGTCCTTCACGCCAGGCTCTGCTGGTTTCGGACAACGGGCAGACGCGGCTGCCAATGAGCTCCGCCGAGTAGCGGAGGGGCAGGGCTAGCCCTTAAAGGAGCCGCGACCCATTAGCAGACCGAGGGTGACCCGGATGATGGCGGCCGGCGCGGCCCTAGCCTTGGCCCTGTGGCTACTACTGCCGCCAGCGGGGGTGAGAGGGGCAGGGCCCCCGCCGATCCAGGACGGCGAGTTCACGTTCCTGCTGCCCGCAGGGAGGAAGCAGTGTTTCTACCAGTCCGCGCCGGCCAACGCAAGCCTCGAGACCGAGTACCAGGTAGAGGCTCCCGGGCCGGGAGCGACCGGAGCTAGCGAGAGGGGGCGTGGCCAAGCAGCTGAAGCGAGGCATGCACTACAGGGGGAAGGGGAGGAGCCCTGCGTAGGAGCACGGGGGCGGAGCCAGGGGAGCGAGGTGGAGGGGCGGGGACAGCGCGTGGGAGCGGAAGGGGTGGGAGCAATGGAAGGAGACGGGGCTCGAGGGAGACAGCCAAAGGGGGCGGGGCCATCGGAAGGAGCCCTTCAGAGACCGGAATCTCGCTAGTGGGCGTGGCCAAGGAAAAGGGTTGGGTCTATTGGGGGAGCTGGTGGGTGTGTCCAGGATGCGCTGCGCGAAAGGGCACGGTCAACATGAGGATTTCCCCGGGGTTGGGCTAAAGAAGGGAGGGCCTTTTCTGCCTTATTTCGGCGTGGCCAAGTCAGGGGCGTGGCCAGGTAAACGTCGATCAAGGACTTCCGACGGGGGCGTAACCAGATGAAAGGGCCGATCCCGAAGCTGTCACATCAGTGAGGGCGGGGCCGACGCAGGGGGCGCGGCCAGAGGGACGGGCGGGGGCAGCACTGGGTTCCAGGTGTGGGTGTCAGCGCTCAGGTGGGCCCCTGAGTCTGTGCGGGTCTCTGCGGGTTGGTCCAGCCCCGGCCTTCTCTGGCAGGTGCCCTTGGCCTGCCCCTAGCCCTCCACCCTCTCTTACCTGTCCCCCAGGTGATCGGAGGAGCTGGGCTGGACGTGGACTTCACGCTGGAGAGCCCTCAGGGCGTGCTGCTGGTCAGTGAGTCCCGCAAGGCAGACGGCGTGCACACGTGAGTTAAGTCCCGCCTGCCCAGGTTCGGTTACAGCCCTGCCCCGCCCCAGCGGCCTCGGGTTACCACCCTGCCTGCCTCGTGCAGTCTGGCTGGCTGGCCGGCCACCCGGGGTCATGTCTGTGTGTCTGTCTGCCTGTCCAGGGTGGAGCCCACAGAGGCCGGGGACTACAGGCTGTGCTTTGACAACTCCTTCAGCACCATCTCCGAGAAGCTGGTGTTCTTTGAGCTCATCTTTGACAGCCTGCAGGAGGACGAGGAGGTCGAGGGCTGGGCGGAGGCTGTGGAGCCCGAAGAGATGCTGGATGTCAAGATGGAGGACATCAAGGTGCGCCCAGCCCTCTGGCACTGGGCAGCAGCGCACCCCTGCCCTCCCAGCTTGGCTCAGGTCCCCCTTGGCCTGGCCCAGCCTCCCCTACATATTGGCACTTAACTTATAACTCAATCTCCATAACCACCCTACAGGTAGTGTGCTCTAATTATCCCTCGTTTTACAGTTGGGGAAACTGAGGCACAGGATACCTAAGTAACTCTCCTAAGGCCCCCACAGCCAGCAACTGGCAGAGCCAATATTTGAACCCAGGCAGTGTGGCTTCAGTAACTGCTATTTATTAACCACTAGTAAATACATTCCTTATACTTATTTAGGCATTCAATTCTCATAGTGATTCTGAGGTTTAATTCGGAAGCTCAGAGAGGTTAATTAACTTGCTCATGGTCACACAGCCAGGGAGTAGCAGAGCGAGGGTTTAGACTCAGGCAGCCTGGCCAGAGTCTGCTGTCAGCTTTCTCTCTCCCGTCCCCCCAAATACGAACTCTGGCCCCATTCTGCAGGACAGAGGCCTGACCCTACTTCTCCCTCTGCCCCGCAGGAGTCCATCGAGACCATGAGGACCCGGCTGGAGCGCAGCATCCAGATGCTCACGCTGCTGCGGGCCTTCGAAGCACGTGACCGCAACCTGCAGGAGGGCAACCTGGAGCGGGTCAACTTCTGGTCGGCCGTGAATGTGGCCGTGCTGCTGCTGGTGGCCGTGCTGCAGGTCTGCACGCTCAAGCGCTTCTTCCAGGACAAGCGCCCTGTGCCTACGTAGCCCTGCCCGGAAGAAGACCAGGAGATGGGAGGGGCAGCAGGGCGCATGCGTGTGGGACTTGGGGGTCCCTTCCCCAAGTTAGTTCCCTACGGGCCGGGAGGCTGTGTGGTCTGGGCCTGAGGGGTGGCCCCCGTGCGTCTCCTCCCTTCCGGGCCAGCAGGGAACACGGGCTGGCTGGCGGGCCTGGCCCTCCAGGGCGGGTGGCTCAGTGGCTGGGTCTTCTTGCCTGGAAATTGTGCAGGGGGGGTCTGCAGTGTTCGAATGCAACCCCCTGGATTTTGGGGCCCTGCCTCCATCCCCTCTTGTCATGTGCCTTAGCCCGAGTCCTCCAGCCGGCACCAGCCCTGCCCCCTGGTGTGCGACGGACAGGGCCCAGGAAGCAAACTCCCCCCACTTCCCCACTGGCCCTTGCTGTGTGTGGGCCCCCCACCTTCCTTCCTCTCCTTGTGGCTCCACCCGAAGCCTATGGCTGCTGCGGGGGGCGGCCTGCTTGCGCCAGGGGCTGGGAAGGAGACGCGGCTGCAGTGTTCTCGCCAGGACGGTCACTTTATTGACAGGCAGGGCCCCGGCCCCTCGGCCCAGCGGAGGGCGCTCTGGGCGTGAGGTTTGGTAACAGAACTTTAGGAGCCGGGCCTGCAAGACCACCCGGCCCTCCCACGCTCCTGGCAGGGGCCCCAGACAGGGCTGAGGGGTCGCTGGCCAGAGCCTGCACAGGAGCCTCATGGAACAGGGCAGTCTGGCCTGGGCACCGGAGTCAATAAATTATGGTCAAAAAAAATCCCAGAGCTTGGTGACTGGGGCTCCGGGACACCAGGTGGGACAGACCTGCCCCCCAAGGGGCAGCCAGGCAGGCGGGAGGGGTCTCCCACGAAGCTCAGAAGAAAGGTCGGGCAGGAGCCGATGGAGGTGGTCGCCTGGGCACAAGAGAAAAATCAGAAAGCAAAGTTGAACTGTGTCTCTGGCTGGGCCAGAAGGCCTGGGCCCCCCAGGGGGCAGAGGGGGACCAGGGCAAGTCCTCAGGACTGCAGGGTTGGGGAGGGGGCCTGACCACTGCACGGTTGGGGCATGCCCACACCAGGCCCGCCTCGTGGCCTCCACACCAGCACTGTGTCATGGGGCGCAGCCAGGCCTGTGTGTGTATGTGGGGGCAGGGGGAGAGCGGGGAATATTTGCCCCCACTCCTGAGGTGATAAGGAAAGGAAAAGATCTCCCCTCTAGAGCACGGCTTCCTCCAATAGCAGCAGAGGCCCTGTGAGGGAGGGGAGGGGGTCCTCATCAGAGGCCTGCTGGGGGAAGGCAGGCAGCCCACGTCCTCAGCCTGAACGCCAACACAAAAGGCCCACGCAGCAGCCACCAGAAGCTTCTTCCCTTTATTTTAGTTTATTAATAGGATACAGACTGCAGGCACTTACAGTGGTCAGACCGAGCGAGGAGCGAGCGAGAAGTTCTGCTCAGAGAGGCCGCCTGGGGCCCACCCCGTTGGGGAGGCCTGCGGGGGAGCCGAGAGGCCCCCAAAGTTCCCCACCACTCGGCCCCGAGCCCAAGACGCCCGGGGGACCAGGAGGAGAAGGGGCCGAGGGAGGAGAGAGCAAGGATGGCCAGGGCCGAGGGGTCTGGCCCTGGCGAAGGCACCTCTGGCAGCCGAGGCTGGGCCGCGCGGTTAATCGGCCAAGGAAGGAATATGTACAACTCGGGCAGGGTGCACAGCTCCCGCGCGGAGAAGCGGCCACGCTCCTCGCGCCCCAGCAAGGGCTGGGGGGCGCAGGCGCCCCTGGTGCCCGGTTTCCAGAAGGCCTGGTCTACTCAGGCTTTCCCGGCCAGAGAAGCCCCTGGGCGCGTCCCCCCACCCCAGCCTGGATCCTCATTCAAGGTGGCACTCGGGGTGCGGTTTCCTCTGCGACCCGAGACCTCATGCCCCAAAGTGCAACACCAGGGCTCCCCCGCCCCGGGGCTCCAGGGCCCCTGTGTCCAGCTGGGGCCGGGGGCAGGGAAGAGCCAGGGCCGGCCCGCAGGGAGCCTGGTCCCGGCACGGGGACGGGAGGGCCCGAGGAGGTGGAGGGGCCCAGACCACCGAAGCTCCTACACCGAGGGTGCTCGAGGCCCCCCCCGAGAACACGCCCCCCGCAGCCTAGTCAAGCAGGGACGGCTCGGCCGGGCGGATAATGGTGGGCCGGCTGGGCGCAGCAGGGGGTCTTCTGCTGCAAAGAGAATAAAGACAGACGGGGAGGGGGAGATGGCAGTGAGGCCCGAAGCAGGGCAGAACGAGGACCCAGGCCCCCCCGGCCCCGCCCCAGGGTGCGGCCCGAGGCTGGATGCTCTGCAGGCTGCTGGGTGCCAGGAAGGGTTTGCCAAGCCCAGGCATCAGCTCCCCCCTAATCACTTGCTCCGTCACCCTGGGCGAGTCCCCGACCCGCCATGACCTCAGGTTCCTCAGGGGAGAACTGGGGAGAAAAGGCTGCGGGCTGGGGGGCCACGACCGAGCATGTGTGTCCTCAGTAAGGAAACAAAGGTCAGAACCAGGAGAAGGGGCCCCGTGGAAGGGGTCCCGAGCTGTGTGCTGGCCACCCACTCAGGCAGAGGACAGGCCTGGGAGCCCGGAGTCACCTTCACTCCACTGCTCTGTGACTTTGGGCAAGTGACTTGGCCTCTCTGGGCCTCAGTTTCCCCACCAGCCCAGTGGGGATGCCGGTGCCACCTCTGCTCCCTGCAGGGCACAGGCCGGTGGCTCTAGAGGGTGGGCGGCGAGGGGGTCCAGCCTTACCTGGGCACTCCCGGGGGGATGCCGGGAGGAATCCGAGCTGGCCGAGACGGGATCTGAGGCGGGGCCGAGAAAGGGTCGTTGTTGGCAAACACGCTCTGGGGGCCGGGCCGGGACGGGATGGGGGGCGCTGAGAAGGAGGCCGCTGCACCCACGGGCACGGGAATCAGGGGGGGCCCCGGGGTGGGGCCCCTCACTGCTGGGGGCCGGCCCGGGGGGTGCACGCTGGACACGGGTCTGCGCTGTGGAGTGGGGCTGTGGAGGAAGCAGAGGGCGTGAGCTGCGGGCGGGGTGGGGAGCTGGCCACGGCGGCTTCCGTGACGCGGGCCGGCACCAGCTGCCACCCAGGGAGGTGTGGGAGAGCGCCTGGCCCTGGGCGAGGGGCAGTGCGGGCCCACTGGCATCCTCCGTCCACCCCTCAGACCTGCTCAGCCATGGCCGTGCTCCCACCCGAAACCCCAGCGCCCCGGCCCGTCCTTGGCCACCCACGGCTCCCGCTTCCCTCTGACCTCACTCCCACAGCATTTCCCTCTCACTGACCCCACAGGGGCCTCCCCACCTCCTCCAGACTACCCTCCGTAGCCCAAAATCCTTCCAGAGCCCAGCCCTGCCCTCCAAGTCAAGTCCAAATGCCCCCAGGGGCTGCAGGGCCCCCAAGCCCCTGCCCCGCTGCTCCCCAGGCTGGATGCCGTGTCCCCTCCCTAGGTAACTGCATGGCTCCCGAGGTCTCAGTAGGGCTGACACCTTCTAGGAGACTTCCCTGACCGACCCTCTCTCCTCCTGCCACTTGCCCTGTCACTGGTTCAGTGTCCCCGTCTCATGCTCTGAATTGCCCATGCCAGGGTCTCATTTCCAGCCTGGGGCGGTCGGGGGGAGGGAACGTGTGGGTTATGCTCCCAGCTGTGCTCTGTGCTCCAGGACCCCTGTGGCCGGCGTCCCCAGGCCTTTGCCCTCTCTGGCTTCCATTGGGCTTAACCGACGGAAGGCACCAGAAGACAGGGGCCTTTACCGTTCTCTCTCCTGGGCCCTGAGGCCTAGGCAGGGTAGCAGCTCCCACTGTGGCTAGCCCTGGGTGCTGCACCATCCAGGTCGGGCCCCTTCACCCTGCCCACCCACGGGGGACACATGAGGGAGCTGAGGCGGAGCCTCTGCGGCACATGGGTGACCAGGCTGCGCGGACCTGTGGCCGCTGGTGCTCTGGATCCAGGTGTCATCGACGGGTGGGGGCACGGGCGTGGACACGGTGCTGGTGCTGATGTCCCCGATGATGCTGAGTGCCTCCTTGAGTGCATGGTACATGCGCAGCATGTCGTCCCGCCGCTGGGCCTGGTCGGCCGACTCCTCCATGAGGCTGCTCTGGTCTGACGACGAGTACAGGTAAGCCAGCAGCTCGTGGTGGATGAAGGCCTTCGTCTGGGGGCACGGGGCAGAGGGGTCAGCACGCCCACCACACCCACTGGGGACTCAGCCGGCCACTGTGGCCGGCTGCAACAGTATCCCGCACACCCGGGGGCTTTCTTGTCTTTAACTTGACTGTTGAATGCGTAAGATGTTTAAAACACTGCTGAGCCCCCCACCCAGCTGTCTCCCGAGCCCCTCAGGGGCATTTCAAGTGTTCTTCCAACCCATCTCACAAGATTCTTATTAAACTTATTCCAAGAATCTTATCTCTTTTATTGCTATCTTTTCTCCCATCGTATCTTCAAAACTGGCTTTTGTTCGCAAACTACTAGTTTCCGTTCATTAATTTGACACTTTATTCCTTCCTGAATCCTCCTAGGGGATACAGGAGTTACTGTTACTTTTCTTGGGGTTTCTAGGTACACGTGTTCATGTGTACATGAGCTCTACGAATAGGGACAGTGTTTCCCATTCTTTTTCAGTGTTCACACCTCTAAGTTATTTTTCTTATCTAATTGCTTTGGCTAGTAACTCTACAAGAAAGTTAAATAAAAGTGGAGATGGCCCACTTGATCTTGATTTTAGAGAGGATGCTTCCAGAACTTCCCCAGTTAGGTCAAGACTAGAACTTTGAGACTAAAATGCATAGATTCAATGGCTCTATGACAGCTTGTAACAGAAGACCCCTTCTACAATGGTCTTTTTAAGAATGGATGTTGAATTTTCTCAAACAAACTTTCAGCATCCACAAAGATGATCATGCTTGATAATTTTTGACTTATGAACCATGTGAATGTGTTAGCTATTCAAATACTTAAATTTTGAAAAACCAGTAAAAGGGAAAATAAAACACAAAAAGGTACAGTGAAAACTCCTTTGTCCATGCTGGCCTCCTTAGCCTCCTGAGTTCTAGGAAGCAACTGCTCTCACCAGGTTCTTGTACACACGTCCAGAGGTTTCTATGCATATATAATTTATATATTTATATATTTCCCCTCCCTTTTTACACAAATGGGAAGGCTTCCTGCAGATTCTGTTACGCTCCATACCTTTTCCACTTAGTGAAAGTTATTACAGACCTGGAGACATCCCTCATTCTTTTTTTTTGGCAATAGAATGGATATTTATTAAAAGGATTCTACTAAATGGATAGATTTCCAATCTGTGGCCACCACAAAACAATGCTGAAAAGAATAACCACGTATATGCTCACTTTGCATGTGGGCACCTATCTCTGTGGGAGAGATTCCTGCAAGTGGAACTGCTGGGTGGAGCATATACGCGTTTTAAGTTTCATAGCTGCAGAACCATATATGTCATAAATCCCATCGGTATGTGCAGAATATTCCAGGACACCCATAGAACTTAACACTGATCAGTTCTGAGGAGACGGTGAAGAACGGAGTGAAAGGCAAGGGACTTAGGATTTTTGCTTTAGATCCCTGTGTGGCCTGCCCCTTCCAATTTCCCAAGAGAGGCTGGGAGTCCTGATTCTGATGTTTAAAAGGTGATGACTCACTCTAATTTTTAATTTTATACAAATCTGGCTGTGGCTGCCCCAGGCCCCGACTGTGACGGGCGGCCCTGGAGGCCGGGCACTCACGTTGTTGATCATGAGGTGCATGATGGTCTTTGGCATGAGGTCGCGGATGGACTTGTTGATGATGGCCACGTACGAGTCCACCAGGTTGCGGATGGTCTCCACCTGCCGCTCCAGCTGCGGGTCCATGGAGAAGGTGTTCTCCTGGGCTCCGTCCTCACTTTCAGCCTGCAGGAGGGGAGGCGGTGAGGGGTGACTGTGGCCTTGGTGAGCAGGGGGGCCCCCTTCTCTGGGAATGGCTTGCCCTGTCCCGCCCACACCCGACCCTCTGGGGCTGGGCCCTGACGGCGGCGTCAGCACCGTGTGGCCCTGCCTGCCCCTGGCCTGAGCTGCCGGGACCTGGGCTGACCAGGGCCCAAGGCGGGCTAGATCCTCTCACACGCGAATCTGGGGGCTGAGGATGGCAACTTCACTCCACTTCGAGGACGGAAGGAGAAGAGACTGAACAAAGCAGACGGGACCCCCGTCCATGTGCATCCCTGTCCTTGGCCTAAGCTGGAGAACCTTTCAGGCCCTGATGACAAAACCCTCTCCCGCTTTCTGCTTTGTGTGCTCAAGAGGGTCTGCGCTGGGGCTGGCCCCGTGGCGCAGCGGTTAAGTGCGCGCGCTCTGCCGCTGGCAGCCCGGGTTTGGATCCCGGGCGCGCACCAACGCACCGCTTGTCAGGCCACGCTGTGGCGGCGTCCCATATAAAGTGGAGGAAGATGGGCACAGATGTTAGCCCAGGGCCAGTCTTCCTCAGCAAAAAGAGGAGGATTGGCAGATGTTAGCTCAGGGCTGATCTTCCTCACAAAAAAAAAAAAAAAAAAAAAAAGAGGATCTGGGCTCTGGGCTGCGTGCTGTCAGAGAGTTCTGGCAAACACAGCCTGGAAATGACCCATCCCTTCCTCTCCCAGGTGGGGTCAGCTCAGCCAGGCTGTGCCGGGCAGGCAGGGCGGCTCCTCACCTGGTCCTTCTCAGGGTAGACCCCGGCTCGGAGGAACGAGGCCTTCCAGCTGTCCACGTCCTCCTGGGAGTCGCAGGCCAGCTCGATCTGCCGCAGGTCCTTGTAGACGTTCCTGCGGTGAGGGGGGGTGGGGAGAGGCACGTGCTCGACCCTGCCCGTGGGCCCTCGGGTGTGGTGAATTCACACCTGACCCAGGCACTCAGGACCAGAGGCCCCAGGATGGCAGCAGCACCCGCACCCCATCGGGCGGATGGGAGCGCCGTGAGTTAGCACCCACAGCACCCAACACCGTGCCAAGAGCAAGGCACGTACCCAGCAAGCGTCTGATCTAGCAGCATCCGGGCTGTTTCGCTTTTGTGGGCTCAGTCGCCCCCTCTCCTTGCCCTGGGAACTGCCCATCCCAGCTGCCGGCGCCCCCTCCAGAAGTGGCAGCTGTCCTGACACCCTCCCCAGTTGGAAGCTCCCATCAAGGTGTTTTCCGAGAGGCCACAGCAGCGCTGTCCAAAAGAACTTTCTGGATGGTGGGAACATTCTCTACCTGCGCTGTCCAACGCGGTAGCCACAAGTCACAGGTGGCTTCTCTCTGAGCACCAGGAGTGGGGCCAGGGTGACTAAGGAAGTAAACTGAACATTTTATTTCCATTATTTTGAATAGCCACAGGGGCCAGTGGCCGCTGCACTGGACAGTGAAGGTCTAGAATGTGTCTGATTCCTGGGGGTGGGGGGTGTGGAGCTGTGCAGGGATGCAAAGGCTTGTGGAAGGCAGGGCGAACGTGGTCTGTGGGCGGAAGAGAGGCGCAGAGCCACGGGCTGGAGGAGAAACGGACGGACACTAACCAGCATTTATGGACAGTGTTCTATAGGCCAGGATCCGTGCCAACTACACCATCCTGTCTCACAAGGCAGCTGCAGCCAAGACAGCCAAACTGTCTCAAAACCTTCGAGGAAGACCTGGGTTTGAGGTTAGGCTCCTTGTGATGGAGCTCTGGCCAACCAGCAGTCCACGAGTGGCTGCCCTGAGAGACTTCTGGAAGGAGTCATGAGGGGAAGGGCATGCCTTTGCTGCTCCTCTTCCTCCTTCCCGCTGCCTGGAACATCATCGCGATGGCTAGAATGTGGGCAGCCCTCTTGGACAAAGAGGAGGAAGGCAGAGGAATAAGAATGAGCACCTGGGCCCGGATGCATGTGGAGCTGCCCCACCTGCCCTGGATGGTCAAGTCTAGACTTGATTTACATAACAATACCAAACTTCTATCTTGTTTCCGCTACTATTCTTCTGGGGGTCCTGAACTCCCTCCTACATGATACATCAGGTAATACCTTCACTCCCCTGCACAGGGGATCACAGGGCCAGGAAGGCAGGATAGCTGCCCAGCACCACACAGCCAGGATGAGCTTCAGCACACTGTGGGGCTTCTCAGGTTGGGGTGTGGGGTGGGGAGGGGTGAGCCTAAAAGTGCTATAAAGGTTTCTGGAGCCAGCTGATGGCCAAACCGGGCCTCAGAGCTTTAGGCCAGGCCAGAACAAACCAGGACAGACCTTCTCTTACACAAAACAGGAGGCTCGGCTGGAACGGGTCGGGGGGTGGGCAGTGGGGCAGGTGGGTGTGGGGCCGGCAAGGAGGATGTCAATGAAACCACTGGACCTCGGCTGACAGCTAACCCTGACTCATGGCCCCTGGTTCCTGAACGAGGGCAGGTGTGAGTCTGGGCAGGCACTCCCGGATCCCCGCTCGACCTTCCTCCTGCTCTCAGACCCCCTGCCAACTGGGTCCCTTCCTGAGTGGAGGAAAGCGTCTTTGCTCGTGCTAAAGTCTCCCCAAGAGACAGATTTACCAAGAGTCTCCTGGGCCCTTCTCCTCTGTCTACACTCGCCGAGCGATCTCAGCCTGTCTCACGGCTTTGAACACCACCATGCAACGATGACTCCCCATGTCACATCCCCCCCTAGAGCTCGAGCCTGAACTACCTGGCTGCCTCCCCGACGCCCCACGTGGTGTCTCACAGGCCTCGCTCCCGCAGCATGGCCCCAGCCCCTGAGTGTCCCCAAGCCCACCCTGCCTCCGCCTTCCCCATCTCAGCCCACGGCGGCTCGGTCCCTGCAGGAGCTTGGGTCTCTCTGTCACACCCACACCCAGCAGGAGGAGTCTGGTCAGCTCTGTCTGACTCTAGGAATCCGCCCCCTCCTCCTCCATGGGCCGCACGCGGCCACCCCAGCCGCCCTCACCCTGGTCTCCTGCCCCCAGTCTGTCCTGCGCACGGCCACCAGAGGGCGCCCGCGAGCACCCGAGTCAGGTCCCTTCCCCCCTGCTCAGAACGTCATCCCATCTCCTGCGCCACTTCATCCCACCTCCACTCAGAGCTCCTCCCCGACCCCCATCTGTTCCTCGCCTGACTCCCTTTCTAGGACGTGAGCCCCCAGCGCAGGGGCTGTTCACGGCAGTGCCTGCTGGACTGAACGGAGCCGCTGATCTCCGCGCCCTCCTCTCCCTGGGCCCCGGCCTCACCTCTGCTCCGTGTTGAAGATGGCAAAGACGTGCTTGTTGGACATGAAGCCCTTCTCCACGTCGCGGATCTTGAGGTTGTCCAGGGGCAGCATGTACTTCTTCTCTTTCTCCTGGGGGCAGAAGGGGAGCGGTCACTCCGGGCTGTTGAACTGAGGACCTGTGGATGCCCCAGACAGGACCCTACCTCGAGGACCACCACCGACGCCTGACGCTTCCCAGGCTGGTGGCTCTTCTTGGATTAACTCATCTGCCACCACCCTCCCTCTGGCTCACCCTGTCCTGGCCATGCCGGCCTCCATCATGCTTCTTGAACATCCCAGGAGAGCTTCCACCCCAGGGCCTTTGCACGACTGCACCCTCTGCCTAGAACGCTCCTCCCTGCAACGCCCGCATGGCTCCCTCTTTGCCTCCGTCAGGTCTCTGTGCCGAGGGGACTCTGATGGTGAGGGTCCACCCTGTACTCTCCCCACACTCCCCCTCCCCCTCACGCAACACACCACTTATCTCACTTATTGACCTAGGTCACCATCTGTCACCCAGACTGACTCATCAGTTCCTCGAGGGGAGGGACTCCTGTCTGTTTTGGTCACTGCTGACATAGTAGATGCTCAGAACTGGCCGACCGACTCTACCCAGAATCCAGCCCCTCCTCCCCTCCAGGGTGACTATGAAACGCCAACTCACAAGGAGCCTGTGAGTGAGTTACCACTACGATCCCATTTCACAGCAAGGGAGACCGAGGCCCGGGGCTGGGACTTAAGTCTGGGCGGCTGCAGACAGTCCTAGAGCTGGAAAGCGGGGCCCCACTGAGCTGACGCCTGAGTCTCAAAGCCACCGAAGTGTCGCTCACTTCCTAAGGGCGGCCCCGTTCAGGAAGTGCCAACCCAGTGCCAGGCAGGGCCGTCCTGGGGAGGCGGCTCGGGAGGATGCGTCCCTCAGCCAGGGGCGCGGGCCTGGTGACTCACGGGGCCGGGAGTCGCATTCCAAAGCCGGACACTCACCCACCGACGTCGGCTTAGCACCACGGAGCGAGGCCTGCTATCAGGCCTCACAGGGGCTGTGTGCGCGCGCATGTGCACTAACTGTTTCCACATCAGGAAACCCGAGGACAGCGTCACGGTCCCCCGACTCCCACAGGACCCCCAGCAGCTCTCAATGCCCAACGCGGAGCACTGCCTGTCCATCAGCTCACGGAACCCTCCCCCATCCCTGCCAGGGAAGTAGAGTGCTCAGAGAGGGCAGCTGGCTGCCCAGCGCCACACAGCGGGCGGAGCGGGCCACTGCAGGACTTCAGAAGCCAGGTCCCTGTGACCCGGAGCCAGGGCCTCTGCACGGCCCTCCGGGCCTTCCTTTCACCTCCTGGGCGTCTCTGCTCCCCCTCACCCGGCAGCTCGCTTAGTCTCCCGTGTCCCGTCCCTGACCACTGGAAGGCCCCAGAACAAGGCCCAGCACGGCTGCCGCCTGCAGATTCAAGGGCAGCCACAGTGCTGGAGGGAAGGGCCAGGGGCTGGCTCAGTTTCAGGCCACGGCAAGGGAGGCAGGAGCGAGCAGCGGGCCTGTGCGCGGGCTCAGTCCGGCAGCGTTAGAGGGTCTCAGCCCCTCCGGCCACTGCCCCTCTCTGCCTCAGTCTCGCCATCCGTCAAAGGCGGACATGAGTCTTGCCTCTTAGTTCAAGGCGAGGATGGAGATGACCACACCAGGCACCAGGGGTGTTCTTTTGTGTCTGTCTGTCTGTCCATCTATCTCTGCTCCAAGCTCAGCCTATCAGGCCCTGGGCAAGGAGGAGGGACAGAGCTCCTCCAGGCCGAGCTGTGGTGAGAGGCGGAACAGGGCCCGGCGGCCACGGAGGGTGGGAGCCCATGGGAGGCAGGGCAGCGAAGAAAGGGTGGGCCGGGATCCCTCCAGCCTCGAGGAAGAGTTTGGGGGCTTTAGAAGGGGCCAGGGCCGGGGGGCAGGTTCCCTCCCTGGAAGTCTGTGGAAGGGCTGCCCCCACCCTGTGGTGTCAGGAGGCAGGAAGCTTCCAGTCGGCTGGCCAGGCCAAGTAACTGAGTCACAGTCCTCTCGGGCCCCAGCGAGACGCCACATCTGGAACTGTTTACAGAGCGATTCTGCCCGGAGCGCGGCGGCTGCCTTCCTGATGCTGCCGGCACGCATGCACACAACACACACAGACAGACACAGATACATGCACACAACACAGACATACGCACACAACACACCAGACACAGACACACACACAACAGACACACGCACACACAACACACACCCTCCACACACACACACACATGCATACAACACACACACACACACACACACACACACACACACACACACACACACGGAGGCGTGCGTGTGCCCTGCCCCCAGCCCGACCCCCAAGGAGCCCTTCTCCTGTGCACAGAGGCCAGGGACCCAAACTCTCCCGCCTGCCCGCCCGCCCCCAGCCGCCTCCCCCACCCTGGCCCTAGGATTTCCTGAAAACCCACAAGTTGCTCCAGAGGCGAGCCGGCCCCAGCCTCGCCACGTCAGAGCAGAGGAGCCGCTCGGCGCGGGCGGAGCAGTGGCTCCTCGCCTGCTCGGAGGCCGGGGGGCCCGCGGGATGGACAGCCGGCCCCGCCAACCCAGTGTTCAGACTACCTGTTCAGGGGGCTCCGAATGTGTACAGTAGTCTGCACATTGGTTAGGCTGGGCTCGGACCAGCGGCGCGTCGGGACGGGCCCCCCAGAGCGCCTGCCACCCCCACGGCGAGGCAGAGCCGGAGGTGAGTGTCATCGCCCACCACCCTGTTCCCCACCGGGTGGAGACTTGGATGGAAGATTCTGGAGTCAAGCAGGGCCTGGGTGGGAGAAGAGGCTCCAAGGAAAGGCAGAGGGAGCCCTGACGCCAGCCGAGGAGTTGGGGGTCCCGGCCAAATTGTCCCCCTATTCCTATCCCAGGCTGTAGCCGCCTCCTTTTGTTTATTTGTTGAATAAAAGAATACGGACATCGTGCCTCTCTCTGAGGCTCCTCTGAGAAGGTGGCCTGGCCCCAGGTGGCCCCTGGCCACCACGTGTGCGACTCTGAGGGTCCCTGCTGTGATCCTGACTTGGGTGGGGGGCGGGGGCCCAGGATTTCGCTCCTGCCCCTCCCGGTCCCAGGCCGCTTTGTGTCTGGGGCGCGCACAGGGCCCCTTTCACGGGTCTGCTGGTTCTCGTTACCCGCCAGGCGCTCGACCCTCCCATCACTTCCCCTGCCTCTGGTCTGGGGCCCACAGGAGGGTCGGGGGCGCCTGCGTTCAGCCCCAGAGGAGGGAAAAACGAGGGCCCCTCCTTAAGGCAAAGAGGAGAGGCTCTCAGAACTGCAGTGGGGCCAGGGAGTGACCCGCCAGGCTGGGTTCGGGCGCAGAGCCCCTCTACAGCTGCCCGAGGCCGTCGCCAGGCCTGGCGCTGCCGCCCAGGGGACCCCCGAGCCCAAAGGCGGGGACCAGCCCTCAGCTTGCCCGACAGCTGACGCATCAGAGCAGACTGGGTCCCAGACTGCGGGGGCGGAGAGAGAGAGAAAGAGTGTGACAGCGTCATCCCCACCCCCTCACTCCGGCCATTTTGAGGAGCAGATCTGGCCACGCGGGGTCCTGGAGGAATGCCTCGTCTCGCCCTCCCTCACATCCGAACCCCCTGAGGCTTGCTGGCTCTGGGGTCCCAGATAGTGTCCCCCCCGACCCCCTCGTTTAGAAACAGCCACCCAGATAGGGTCCATCAGGGGGATCGGGACTCCAGAGGCACCAGAAGATTCCAGGGAAGAGTCTCTGGCCTCATGTGGAGTGGGAAGACGACATTTCACCCCAGACACCCTCCCCTTGTTGGATCCACATCCGGCCTGGCCGCAGGGGAGTGGTCCAGGCCAGCTCTGAGGTGTCTCTTGGGTCAGGGGGCAAGTGCCCTGTATCCTCCACACGGGGACCCTTCCCTGCTCTGTGACACAAGGCAAGTCATTGCTCGGAGCCTCAGTTTCCCCCACTGACAGATGGAGTGTGAGGATGAGGAGGGTGCCCTCCACGTGGGGCCTCAGGGGGCTCCCCCAGCCAGCAAACTGGGCACAGGGTGGGGGCTTCATAAACATGAGCGCCGCCCAGGGCCCCCGACAGACCTCTCCCTGCTTTCTCTCTGAGCCTGGGTGGAAATTCACACAGTTGGGCCTGGGGCGGGCTCCGCTGCCAGGGGGGCCCCCGAGTGTAGGCCCCAAGGGTCCTCCCCAACCCCCAAGGGGAGGAGAGCCAGGCGGGGTGGACCCCGGCGTGACCAGAGAACCCGGCCTCTCCTCCGAGGGCCCCTAGGCCATGCTGGTGGCTGTGCTGTTCCAGGTGAGTGAAACACAGCGGCCGTGGGACTTGATTCTGGTCGGGGCACATGAGCAGAGCCCTTCCTTCCTTTCTGTGGGCCACAAGAGGCCACACAGCGATGGGCCCGGAGAGGCTGCCCGCTGGGCCGGGAGGGCACTCACTCCCAGCCCCCTGCCCACAGGCTCCTGGAGACCGCAGCATGCAGTCCCGCTCCCTGTGCGTATTATTCCTGATGCTACTCCCAGGGGCCTCTTCTGACGAGGACAAGCACACGCAGAACGTTCTAAAGACAGACACGACGGCTAAGCACCTCACAGTAGGCAGGCCCCACTTCACAGATGGGGAAACCAAAGCCCCGAGAGGCTAAGGGCCTGGCCGAGCCCACGTAGGTTGTAGATGATGGGACCCAGGCCGTGCCCTCTGAGAGCCAGGCCCCCGTCCCTGTGACTCTGGAGGTTGGGGGCGGTTCCAGCCTGCCGGCGGCCCCCCTCCCCAGCTCCTGCTCCTCCTCAGGGAGCTGAGACACCACCAGGCGGAACCCCACAGGGGGCCAAGAAGGGCTGGGATATGACGTGCGTGCCTGGCACGGCCTCCAGCCCTGGCCGTTGCCATCCCCACGTGGGCTCTGGGGCACACTGGTGCAGGGAACCTTTCTGGAATGAACGAGGGAGTGAGTGACTGAGTGCCCGCCTACTCCCCCGCTGCCCACCCCACGGCCACTCACCTCCTCGTCCTTGTACCAGGACAGGGACTCGGCCGTCAGCACGAACCAGTACTCCTTGGAGCCGCCCTTCATCAGGCTGATGTTGTTGATGGTCAGCCAGCCCCTGCGGATCACCTGGTGGGGAGGGGGAGGGCGCGGCTCAGCGGGGACGTGTCCCCACCGGCCCGGCCGCCCCCAGAGCAGCGCACAGCGCCCCTGGCCAGGTGGCAAGCCAGGCGCCACGACAGAGACCCAACTCCGCCTGCCCCAAAGCACCTTCTGCTGGAAACCAAGTACCCAAGCACCTTCCCACTGGAAACCAACAGCCCCACGGACTCACTCCCAGCCCAGGGTGATGGGGAGCCGGCCCGGGAGCCCCCGCGCGCAGGGTCAGGTTGAGTTAGCACAGGCAGCAAGAGGTGCCCAGCCGAAAGCTTCCCAGAGGAGGGGTCCTGGGCTTATGGGGTCGTGTCACATGGGATGACGTGACACTGGAGGAACTGTACCAGGCACCAGGGGCGCCCTCTGGAAGGTGGCTGTCCACGGAGGGCTGGAGGAGTCGCCCATACCGTGGACAGGCTCTTCGTCTCTCTCCTTTCCAGGCCCCTGGGCAGAGGCTCAGCACGCAGCCTCGACTCTGCCGCCCACCTGTCAGCTCATCTGTCCGGCTCACTGGGCGTGCTCGGCGGGCACGGGGACCTGCTCTGACCGGGGTCGTGGCCAGCCCGTGCCCCAGGCTCCCCTCCCCACAGGCTCTCTTCAGAGAATAAGGGTGAAGGGATGCCTCCACTCAGAGGGCTGGGGACAAAGGTTTGAGCCCGAGGGACCTGCAGGGGAGGGTCCCCCTTTTCTCTGCCATGTCGGGGTTCTGCGCTGGGGGAGCCCCGGGATGGGGCTTGCCTGGCAGTAGCTGTCACCTTAGTGGGAGAGACAACCCAGGCCTGCACGGGGGACTCACCTGACAGCTAAACTCAGGCGGCCTGGGGGACCACGCTCCCATGTTCCCTGGGCCATGGAGACACGCGTGGGCAGGAGCCCCCACCACTCGGCACGGGGGACCCAGGGGCAGCGGGAAGCACATGGAGGCAGAGGCAGGGCCGCCTGGGGCCGAGGCAGCGACAGACTGGGCCAAGCTACAGAGGGTGGGCTTTGCGTGGCCACAGACAGCTGGGAAGGGCTGGTGTTGAGCCCCCCAGGGCTGGCAGAGCAGGAGCACCCGAGGGGGCTTCGGGGATGCCTCTGGGGCCCACTTGCCTTCCTAGAGGGTGGGTCTCAGGAGTGGCTTCATCCTGCCTACCCTGACCCGCCCCCAGGCCTGTCAGATCTTAACAGGGCCACCAGCCCGGGGCCCCTCGGATGTGGGCTCCGAGTCTCAGAGGCCATGAAGGCGGAGGGGGCCACAGAGAACCCTGGGACCCCTGCGCTCCACAGAAGGCCCTGCCCAGGTTGGGGACAGCACGAGATGCCACCTGGCAGCCCTCGCTGAGGCCAAGGCCACAGCCTCCTCCCTCCCTGGGACAACAAGACAGTACTGGGGGGGGGTCTCCTGGCCTTTGTCACCTGCCCGTCCACGGCTGCCTGGCGGGTGAGGTCACAGTGTCTTCCCCGGCAGCAGGGTGACTGACCTAACCCAGTTTGCTCAGGACGCCCCGGTTCAGCACTCTGAGGCTCCAGTCCTGGGTGCCCCAGTCCCGGGCCAGGCCGGGTGATTGGTCACACTGGGGGCAGGGCTGGTCTCCAGACGCAGGCCCAAGGCTGTCCTGCATAGAGCCCAGGAAGGAGGCCCTGCTTCTGGAAACTACGCCCAGCCCCAGAGCTGCGGGGGTCTCTGTTCGTGCCTGCTCCTTCGCTCCCCCAGGGGGCCGGGTGGGGCCCACCTTGTCTCAGCCCAGCCCGGGCACAGCAGGGATGCTTCTAAACTGTGGTCACTGACAGCAGGGGAGGCAGAGCAGAGGGTGGAGAACCAGGCTGTCCGGGATCCCCAGGGAGAAACCCTCACATGGCGAGGCTGCACTCCCAGGCCCAGCCTGGTTCCCAAGGGGGCAGATGTGCCCTGACTAGCCCTTGGTGGCCCGGCTGGTCAGCCTCCACCCTTGGTGAGTAGCAGTCAGAGCTGGTGGATGGGACCCTGGCCGTGCTGCGGAGCGTGTGGCCATGGGGTGGGGCCATGCCAGGAGTGGCACATCTGAGCCTCGGGGCAGGGGCTGGTCAGGCCTGGAGAAGCTCCCAGGTAGGTCCCCTTCCTCTCAAGCTACCCTGACAGCTGCCCACATGGGAGCCCAAGCGAGGCCAGAGACAAAAGCCCACCACAGGGAGGTGCAAGCTGTTGGCGGCAGACACAGGCGCTGAGTCCAGAGAAAAAGGAGAAGCCAGGCCTCCTCATCCCAAAGCCAGATTTGTGCCCAAGGGCACTGGGCTCAGACGGATGTGGGTCGGGGGGAGAGAAGAGGCAGGCAGGGCTCCCGTGCCCCAGGGTGCACAGCGACAGGCATGCAGGCACGCTGCGGGCGGGAGGAAGGCTGCCGGGCAGCAGGCAAGGAGCGGCACAGCTGGGGCCCCTGGCAGTGGGTCCCAGCCCAGTCGCTCAGGCAGGGATGGAAACCATGGGAGACCCAGGGGCCACAGCCATGCACACGGCAGGGCTGGGCTTTGTGGTCGGGGTTGCAGAGTCTGGTATAGAGAGAGAATGATGAAGCCTCTCGGGGTGTGGGGAGATGCAGGCCCCTGGGCTGTTTGAAGGGAGAACACCACTCAAGTTCAAAGGGGACTGGGGGCGACGTGTGGGCAAAGCAGGAACCATGGGCCCAGGGACCAGTCATTCCTCCCGCCACCGCCCTGCAGCCCATCAGGCCCTTTCTGCATCTTTCAGGCCCTGGGCACAGCAGATCCCTGCCACGGGGCTGCCCAGGGCCTCAGGGGCTGGCAGTGGAGAAGACCCCAAAGAAGAGGCCTCCGTTAGGGCTGCAGGCCCAGGCCGTGCTCTCCGAGGAGGAAAGCTGGGCTGAAGCCAGCTGCCCGGAGGTGAGCACCTTGAACTGAACTCCACTCTCAGATGTGAGCAGCACCTGCTCCCCACTGGGCTGGGCCACCCCCAGAGAGGAGACGTCACCTATGACAGGGATGGCAAATACCGTTTGTGTGGGCGAGGGGCACACCCATCAATGGAAGGAACTGCCCGGAGCACCGTGGTGAGAATTCTGGGCAGGGAGGGAAGGTGCTAGGATCAATTAGTGATGTCTGCCACAGGTAAAGGAGGAGGGAAGGGGAAAGTGGCACAGAATGGCCTAATCAATCACCATATCTGCCATGGAGGCAAGAGGATAACGGCAGCATCCAGGAGTGAGTTCCTACTCAATTAATCATGTCTGTCTTGGGTATAGGAAAGGTGTTACATGCAGAGCTCTCACGTGGGGGAAAAAAAAATTCCTTGATCGGTTAGTCGCATCTGCCACAGAATAAGGAGTGGTGGCATGCTTAGGAAAGAGTGCCAAGATTGATTAGCCATGTCTGCCATGGGCACGTGACAGACGAGAGGCACCAGGGAAAGAGTGCTGGATCAATTAGTAATGTCTGCCACGAGCACAGGCGGGGAAAATTTCTGCATGGTGATGTTCGCATTGGAGACAAAGTGGCAGCAGCGTTAAGAACAGGTTCCAGCAGGGCTTGAGCAAAATTTTCCCTGGCCAGGGATGCGAGGAGAGGGAGGTGGGGGGTGTTAGCCAAGTATTTGCCATCCCTGACCTACAGGATACTAGGTCAACCTGTCAGCAATGCGCTGGAAGGGTGGGCCCCCAACCAGGGCGGCCGTCAGGTTAGCATCTGTGTGAGTCGGCTTCTGCCCAGGCATAACGCCACGTCTGGCGTCGGCCGCGGCAAGGGGTTTCGGGTTAGCTTGATTTTTAGTCGTTCTGTTATTTCAGGGGAAAGGGAACGTTACAAGGTGGCAGAGTCTCCACCGGAACTAGATTCTCTACCATTGGCTACCACGCTAAGTGGGTACTTACCAGGATCTCCCCCTTTGAAATGCAAAGTTAGGATTGTGGGTAAATGAAAGAAGCGCAGGCGGAGGAAAAGAGACATAAGGGACGTGAGGGGACAGAGAAAACGCAGAGGAAGCACAAAAATGGGAGGAGAGAAAAGCAGGAGAAAAAAACAGCAAAAGAAAAAAAAATTACATGCTATTAATGATATTCATGGTGTTAATATTTAATTCATTATCATCTCCTGAAACAAAAAAGCAACAACATATGTATTACCTACGGCAAGCGCAAAAAAATCATGCAGTGGTTACGTCCTTGCTTCCAGAGGGCTCTATGATCGTGCAAGATAAACGGCAGAGCCCCTGCCCCCACCCCCGCCCCCACCCGATGGGGAGGAGCAGGGACGCTGGCGGGAATTTTGCCCAAGATGACATGCACCTACCACTGGCATATATAAGGCTGTTCAGATTTCACAGGGCCTCTGGCCGGGGCACGGTATCAGGGTAGAAAACCCTTGGCGTGGCTCTGGGTTTCTCCAGGTTTGGGGCTCAAAGCACCCGCCAGGCTCCCCAGAACTGCTTGTCCCAACACAGCCTCCCCCGGCCCCTTCCCACAGGCTCTAAGTCTCTGGGACCGGGACCCAATTTGGCTGCAGACACCAAAGGGGACTGGGCGGGCCCTCTGCTGAGGGTCAAGTTCTAACTGTGGCCTTGGATGTCAGACAGGGCCTTCCAGGTGGGTGAAATCTGCCCCCTAGGCCCTGCCAGAGCTTTGGCTCAAAGACAGGTTTCCGGAAACATCAAAACCTGAGTGGACTCGAGAGGATGGGGTGGGGATCTGGTGGGGTGTTCCAGGCGCCAGGCGCCATCGCTGGGCTCCGCAGTCCCTTAGGCCCTCCCCCCCCCCGGGGGTGGAGCTGCAGGCCCTGAGGGGTGACTACCTGATTGGGGATGGCTCTCTTCTTGTTCAGCTGCGTGTTCCTCTGCTGGGCGCTGCAACCAAAGCACAGAGAGGGCGCATGCGGCGGGACGCCAGGAGGGAGGAGAAGCAGGAGGCCCTGGAGGCCCAGATGGGGGTTCTCTCCCCCAGGGGGTGCCGAGTGACCAGCTACGGGCAGAGGCAGAGAAGCCGCCTGCACACACAGGGCTGCCCAAGGGAAACAGCTCGGGCTCACGGGACAAGAAGACGTATCGAGTTACACTGAAGCTTCTAGGCCCTGAGCTCAGCCACTCCTGAGAGCGCCAGCTATTTCCAGGAGTCAGTGGAACCTGGAGCCTCCAGGAGGCGGCACGAGAAGCTGATTCCCAGGTGGCTGGAAGGCTGCCACGGTGGCTTCAGGGTAACCTGGGCGCCAGGCTGTTTGGGGGTAAAACTTGACTCATTTTTCCATTCTCTTCCTACCCGTGACCCTGGTACTAGGTCCCCAGTAGCTCTGACCATGGGGTCGTCGGCCCTGGCAGATCAGACCGTGGGTGGGACAGCTGCCCACCATGAAAACACCTTGGCCTCATCTTGGATGGTCCTGACTCAGTCCAGAGGACAGCCAAGGCCACCAGGGCGTGTTTCTACAAGGCCTCTTATTCGCCTACAGTCCCAGAGCTCTTTTCTTGTCCTCTGTCCTGTTTCCTGGCTAGTTTGTGCCACGCAGACGAAGGCCACGTATTTTGTACGTGGGTACCTCCTCACTCCCTTGTTCATCCTAACAATGTATTTCCTACTTGGACGATCATATCACCACCTCAAACAACTGACAGTGCCTGTTACTGAGACGTCATGTTTTCTTTTCTTATCATATTGCTTTAGCTGCAACTTTCCGAACCATATGAAAAGGCAAACTGTCTCATTTCATTCCTTTACTGACTGCCTCTGGGGGTTTACCTGAAAGTGCAAGTTGGCTGTTGGATAAAGTAGTGTGTGTGTGTACGTGTGTGTGTGTGTGTGTGTGCATGCACACGTGTGTGTGTTAAGGAAGCAGGCTTCTGCTCCCAGATCAGTCAAGGCTGGAGCATTAAAAATGGAGGTGGAATTTTACCCAACGATTTTCCTAACATTCAACTAGTTTATTATAGGGCTTTTTCTCTGGGCCCTGTTTTTCGCATTTAGCGGGCAGTGAGAAGGCATCTCAGAACATCTAAGCACAGGAAGGAGTTTGATCAGCAGTGTCTGAAGGAGACAGGACTGAGCTAAGCCACGCAGGGCGATGGCTGGGTGCTGCTAAGACCCCAGATGCGCTACTCCCTAAGGGCTTCCTGGCTCCCACCCTCGCCCGGCAGCCCACATGGCTGCCCTCTCCCCTTCCTGGACCCCATCAGAGATTTCCCGCTGCCTGGGCCGGGGGCAGGCCCTCGGCCGGCAGGGCCCTCCTGGTGATGAGGCCTGGCCTCACATCCCCACCTTGCCTAGGTCTCCCCATGCTCCTGCTTCTCAGCTTTCCTTCTCTGTCACCTGGCTGTCACGGCTTCCTCAGGAAGGTCTCTCCAGGCCACATCCCTCCATCCCGTCTCACAGCCCCTCACCTACTCTCCTTTCCAACCCTCATCTTCCTTGTGACAATTTGCTCAACAACAACGTGTCCCCAGCCTGTGGGCTCTGAAGGGGCAGGGCCCACGTCTGGCTTGTCCACTGTCCTATCCAAAGGCTCTGAGACAGCACTCCATGGCTATTCAGAGGGCCCCTGGGACGGCCCCCTCAGGGCTGGGGCCTAGGCTTGTACCTGGGCGGGGCGGAGCCTGGCACCCGGGGCCCCGCCCCCAGCCAGGGCGCCCCCGCTCACACACCAGGAGAAAGGCACACAGCAGGCAATACCCACCCGGTCACCAGCTGCTCAGTATAGTAACAGCTGGGGGAAGTGGGAAGGCCCAGGAGTCCAGAGGACAGAGTGGAGAAGTCAAAGGAAAAACAGGAGAGAGTGTGAGAAGGAACTGTGGATGAAGTGTGAGAAGCAGAGACGTCATGGTGAGGAAACAGCAGTGCACCCAGGAGGGGGACCGGCGTGTCAGCCCACACACACCTGGCCACGGGGACAGGAGCAGGAGGGGGGCCTCCCCAGGCTGAGAACTTGCCTGAGGGGCGGCCCACAGCCAGGGGCCCCCAGCCCGCCCCCAGCAGGACAGCCCAGCTGGGGCCCTCAGCTCGTCTGGGCCTGGGAGGAGCTTCTGATCACACCCCCATTCATTCATTCATTTGTTCATTCATTCATTCCACTCACCTACCATGGCCCCAGCACAGAACAGCTGCTCAATCAACCATTAGTGCATTGATAAATGTTCTACTCTGGTAACGACTTAGCCCAACAGAGAGACCCCCGACAGAAAGACCCTCTTGCCCCAGCCTGCTAGCCCAAGACTGGGCTCTGGCAGGCTCCTCCTCAAGGAAGGCAGGCCCAAGGCCAGGCCACAAGGCTGCCCTCTGGACTCCCACGGGCCCTGCACAGTCCTTGCCCCAGCACTAAACACACTGGGTCTTGACTGCCTGGGTGCACGTCTGTCCCTGACACGGAGCTGTCCTGTGAGGGTGGGGACCTGGGTCTGTGCCTGCGCTGTATCACAGAGCAGAGAAGGCTCACTAGGAATATTTGCTAAATAAACACAAGGAAGTTGGTTACCAACAGTCTGTTATTCTATCTGGCTCAGGCAAAAAGACCTTTGTGAGCCGCCAGAACAATCCGTGTGACGCCCAAGCTCTCTGTGGGGAGGGGCCGATGGAATCAGTGGGCAATGCCTGAGACCACCAGCATTTCTATCTACACCCTGCCGAAATCAGAGCTCTCTGTTCTGGCCCCTTACCCGGGTGCCAGGGAAGGTTCCGGTTTTAATTGACAGTGTACAGATGGAAGCCCTTGAGGTGCTCTGTGAAAGGGTCAGGTGCGTGCGGGGAAGTCTGGGAAGTGGCATGAGAGTCTGTGAGGGGCTCTGAGAAGTCTGGCTAACCTGGCCCTTTCCCCACGAGTGTGACCCCAGGACTGCACTTTCTTCCTTAAACTAACCTACTGGGGTGCCCTGTAGGAGGTGCATTGGAGGCAATAGGGATGGGGCCGCTACTAGCCCAGGAAAGCTTCCAGATACTCTCAGATGGCTCCATGCTGCACCCCGGGACCCCCCGGCCGCTGAGGGAATCCCAGCTTGACCGCCTCCCTCAGGGCCTGGCTCTGAGGGTGGGCACTGGAGCCACCCCTCCAGCCGCTGTCCCGGGAAGTACATACTTGGCAAATCCAATGAAGTCCTCGTGGTTCGTGTTGATGTAGGACTGCTCGATGTCGATCAGGAGGAGGATCTGGGGGAGAGCAGGGGCCACTGTGAGCAAAGAGCAGAGCACTTCCCACACCCGCCAGCAGGGGGAGCCCGGAACCACGCCGCTTCCTAGGCAGCAGAACAGGCCACACACAGCCCCACAAACACCCTGGAGTTGATGGGGGGGTGGGGGGGGGGGAGGGGCCTGGGTGCCTCCAGACATCAGGGCTCCACAAGGAAGTGAGACTGGGCCAACCGAGCAGAGCAGGCAGCCCAGCGTGGGGGCCACGGGTGCGGCCTCTGGGGCTGAGCACCTGGGCTGTCGTGTTGGCTCGGCCACTGTCTGGCTGTGTGACCCCATGCCTCACGTCACCGAGCGGTGGAACGGGGCGCCAAGAGGCCCGAATGCAAAAGGTTAATAATTCCCAATATGTCACGTGTTTATAGAGTCGTGCTTGGCATGTCATTACTGCCTCATTAAAACGACAAAGATTATTTGGCCAGGCGAGGACATTAACATCACACACACACACACACACACCAGTCCGAATGTCATCTCAGACACGGGACAGGCCTTTAAACAGTACCCTGCCCCTTCTTGTCACTTCACTATGCCTGGGAGCCCTCAAGCGTTAAATGGACCAGGCACTCAGATCTTGTGGGGTTGATGGAAAATGCCGGGTGCTCCGTCTGTGGGAGCCACGGTTGCTGGTTTTATAACGTCTGTGGCCCCGGAGCCCGCGACCTAGCCTGGCAGTGTGGACGGGGAGCAACAAGGGGCTGCAGTGTGTATGGGAGGACAGCTGCACTCTTGCCAACAACAACAACAACGTGAATTAGACTCTCTCAGGCTTTCGACAACGCTTCCAGGCTACAGAAGCCACGAGGGAATGAGGTGCTGGGGGCCCTCATTCTGGAATGACAAATGAGCCAGTTTCTTCTCCATCAATGTCAAGGGGAGAGGGACTGTTCGAAAGAAGACGATAGCACAACAAATCTAACGCGTCGGCTTGTTTCGGTTCTGGTTTGAACAAACAGCTGCCCAGAGACCACAGCGGACAACCAGGGGCGGTGACTCGGAGCAGGCGAGGGGCCGCGTGGAGGCGGGGGTGATGGCCTGGGCTCAGCAGGTGACAGGTGTGACTGGTGCTGCGGCCACACGGGGGCGTCCCACTTTCTACCCTTGTGTGTGCTCAGACGGTCTTCACAAGAAAATGTTAAAACACAAAGCACCCCACACGTCCTCCGGCGGGCGAATGGATAAATGAGCTGTGGTCCACGCATACGTGGAAGGGTACTCAGCGATCAAAGGCCACAAACCACAAACACACCACCACTGAGGAACCCCTAGTGTGTCGTCTAGAGTGAAGAAGGTCAGAATCAAGAGGCCACGTACTGCAGGAGTCCACTCACAGAACATTCTAGAAAAGGCAAAACTGTAGGGCCAGGAGCAGCTCAGGGGTTGCCAGGGCCTGGGGGTCGGGGAGGGGTCGACGACAAAGAGGCAAAGGATGGGAATTGTGGGGGTGACAGAACTGTTCTGTACCTTGACTGAGGTGGGCGTTACCTTGCTGCATGCATTTGTCAAAATCTGTACAGTCAAGATTTACGCACGTAAATGATACCTGAAAATGCAAACAAAAGCCCTACCTGGTCCTTGGTTCGCCCCTCCCGTTCCCGGATGTAAGTGGTGACAATTCGCTCCGTCTCCTCTCGCAGCCGGGGGTAGGAGCTGAGCTGGGGGGAAAGCAGAGCGGTGGTGGCGTCGGCTGGGTCCCCGTGGCCCGGGAAGTCACAGCAAGCACATGGAAGACGCAGGGGGAAGGGGGTGACGCGGGGTGGGCCCACCGAAGCCCCACCTCCTCAAGTCTCAGAGCTGCTCCAGCTGGGAGACGAGAAGGGGCCGGTGGGGGGCCGGTGGGCCGGGGAGAGCGCCAGGGGCCCACACACGAGCAGAGATGCTTTCTGAGGATGCAATGATTCAGAGGTGCAAGGTGGCAGAGAAAGCAGGTGGCGTGGTTGCTGCCTGGCGGTGACGGCCTCCCCTGCCCGCCCAGCACTGGGTGACAGCACAGACACGGAGTGTAATCAGAGCCGCCGGGTCACCGAGACAAGGCTCTCGCCCAGCTAGTGAGCGCATAGCGCCTGCTCTAGAATGATGGGGCGGCATCTGAGCATCTGCCTCGCAGGGACCCCCTTGCGGAAAACCATCCCCAATCACTTCATTTGTGGAATCCTCTCCTCCAACGTCCCCAGTGCCCCAGCCTTTGCGGCTGCAACCAAACCAAACACGCAGGGAGCCCACCTTCCACAGTTTGGGTTAAGTCCCTAAGATGCAGAAAATTGAGCGGACATCCAAAACCATTTGTGGAAAACCTCTTAAGTGCCCCATGATGTCAGAGCACGCAGGTCTGCACACTAATGCCGCATTTCACTGCTTTGGGGACAGTCCGGAAACCCCCTTTCTCTAAGGGGTCCAGGAAGGGGCATTGACTCTTGTCCCCAGTGCCTGCTTAGTGAATGCATCTGGCAACATCAGAGGGCTCCCCCACCATCAGGAGCCCAAACTACAAAGGTGGGACCCGCGTGCGACACGACCCTCTCCATCTCGTCTGCCGATGCAAAGTTGAGATGTCGCTAAGGGACAACCGGCCCACAGAAGGGGGTTCCTGCGAGGCAGTGTCCCAGATGCGCAGGTTAAGGCTAACAACGGGAGGGAGACGGCGGACGAATGCGGAGGTGATAAGAACGAAGCCTTCCGTTACCTTCTCGGCACACTTTTTAATGACTGTGGCCAGTTCTGAGACCACGAGGTCAACACACTTCAAACTCGGCTCTTTCAGTTTTACGATCTGTTTTTTCACAATGGCTTCAAAGGCCATGTCGGGAGTGAAAAGCCCCGTCCTGGGTCACGTGGAGGGCGGGACGAGGCAGAAAGACACCCAGGGCCAGTGCAGGCCACACGCGGGCGGGAGGCAGAGAGAGAAGAGAGAGAGTCAGCGGGTCAGTGGCATGCGTGAGGAACTGAGCCCGCATCTGCCCCGGAAGCTGCTTCGGATCAGAGAGGCGGCCCGGGGCCAGAGGGCGGGCTTGCTCTGGGGTTTAACGACAGAAATGACACAGGTTGGTGTCATCGGATAGACGGCTAAGGGTGTGCGGAGGCCTGAAATTTCACATCTGTGACAGCGGGCTTTAAAATGACGATCTCCAATCCATTTGGGTTTTTTTCCATCCTCCCTTTTCCAATCGAAGAAGCTTAAGGAGCAAATGTGGGCTTTTCCAGACTGAGAACAGAGGGCTCAAGCAGGAATTCAGAAGGCCGACCGGGAGCTCCATGGCCACGCGGGCGTGCAAACAACCCGCCCAGGGGGGTCCGGGCCGCGGGCAGCTGGGCGTGCCGCAGCGGAGGGCAATGGCCCGTGGACACCGGCACACAGGTGACTAGTGGATCTGAGGACGGGCCGCCTGGGGGACAGCCTGCTCCTGGGAGAGCAGGGGAGCCGGCTGAGCCAGGCCGACTTTGTCCACCCGGCCCCCGGGACAGAGAAGCAGCTGGCCTCTGCCAGGAGGGGTGGCGGCCACGGAGGCTCAGGGAGCTGGGCCTCCAGCAGCTGATGCGGGGTCCCTCTCTGCTTCCCAGAAGGCAGCGAAGCGACAGCCCAGCGAAACCCCCAAAGCCATCAAACACATGCTAGGCTCGGTATCGGGGTCCCAGGGGCCGCTGGTCTGGCCGGTTCTGGAGGCCTGGCACCCCCGGGGCGCCCAGGCCGACACGCTCCCGCCCCAGCCTCTCGGAAGAGGCCACGCTCTTGGAAACTGAGGCAGTCTGGGGGAAAGGCGCCAGCGGGGCCCAGGCTGAAGCGGCACCGGGAGCCTGATACCAAAGCCCCGTGCCGTGTCCGCGAGGCCAGCACAGCCCGCTGAGGGCCCGATACCTTGCTGGTGCACTGCCTGACTGTGCTGATCAGCTCCTGGATAACCAGGTCGACACACTTCAGACAAGGCTCTTTCAGCTTTACGACCTGTTTTTTCACAATGGCCTCGAATGCCAAGTCTGGGGTGAAAAGCCCCGTCCTAAAACCAGCCGCACCCGGGGGCGGGGGAGATAAGTCAGAGAGAAACAGAGCACGGTCAGCGACTCCACAGGCTCGGGCCAGGCCCCAAGCAAGGGCCGAGGTCGCGGCAAGTCCGGGGTCGGACACCTGTGTCCACTGCCTGGAAACCCCCAGGGGGACCTGAGGGCCCAGGCAACACGAGGCAGGACGGGAGCGACTACTTTTGGTGGAACATTGAGGGGACCCGGGAGGCTCATGGGGGACCTGAGATGGCGACAAACGCTGGGTTCCTCTGATCGTGACCCGGCTCTGGCTCCCTCCAAGCCCCAGGGCAAAGGGGCAGTGAGCTTTCTGAGCCGACCGCGTGACCAGGGCTCATGCCAGCCGACTGGGCGGTTTAACCAAAGTTTAACCCAAGGGCAGCAGACAGCCCCTCGGCCTACGGCAGACCCACACGGGACTGGGTACAGCCGCCCTCGAGCCTTTGGAGACCCACAGGGAGAGACGTACGCTTACTGAAAACCACCCAGGGGCCCTCTCAAGGCCTCACGAGCGGGGCACCCAGAGGTTCGGGGGTACCGACTGGCGGGAGGGTGGCACCGCGGAGGTGAAGGGGACACGGCGACTCTCCCTGTGGAACTTGCCTGACTCCGTGGATGTTCTTAATGGCGTAGCTGATCTCCCGTCTTAAGTCCTTCTCGTCGAACTCCATCTGAGAACAGACAAACCAAACGCATGCAGGGAGGCACCTGGGGCGCCCCCATAGGTCTGTATTTGCAGAATGTCACCTCCTGTGTGCAGTTTGTATTCACGTGGCAGAATATTTAACTGGCCAAAAATTTTAAAACCCAGTTCCAGCAAGGATGCTGTGAAACTAACACTCTGGCTCTCTTGGAGGGAACATGCATTCACATAAACTTGCTTACAGGCTACCTGGCAATACAAATCAAGAATCTCTAACAACATACCTATACCGTCAGCCGATAGTTTCAAATGTTCTAGAAATTTATCTTGAGGAATTAATAAAGAATGAGCTACAATCACAGGATTCTTCAGAACTGCTAAAAAATGTGGAAACAACCTAAATGTCCAATAATGGGAGGCTGGTTAAATGCGTGATGGGACATCCAAGATGTTGTTTGGCCATTAACAATACACAAAATGTGTATGGTTAGTTTGGACAGATGGCCACCATATGAAAAAAGCAGGGTACAAAAAATAAACATACGCCCACACAAGAATGGATGAACATACGTGCTGCATGTGTGCACGCAGGGGGCTCACCCATTTGCATAGAAATAATTCTGAAAGGACACACAACCAGAGCTAAGAGGCGTTGTCTGCAGCTGTTAGGATTATGGGTGTTTTTCTCCTTTTAGCTTTTATTCTTTTATTGAAAAGAACTTTACTGGTTTTTCCAAAGACGGTACGTACTCACTATAAAAAGTCTAAACGTCAAGCAACTGAAAAAAAAGAAAATCTCCAATCCCAGAGCTGACATTTTTGTGAACACCCTTGTGGATCTGTCTATGCACAGACGTACATCTAGAAATGCGTGTACGACTTCATATGGAAGGATGCTATAGATATCTATATGCTATGTTGCATGTGCTGGCTCTGTAATCTGCTTTTCCCCTTCAACAACAGGGGGCATTTTCCCATGAAAAGCTGGGGGCATTTTCCCAAGTGAATTTACCTATATTTTCTATATATTTTGCAAAGAACATGTATTGGTTTTGGTGAGAGGAAAAAAATGGACCTTTCATAGAGTTCTGCCGGAAACCTCTAAGCCGCCTGCTTGGGGAAGGAAGCCCAGGGGGCCGGCCCCCCAGACTGCGCTCCGCCCACAGCGGCTCCGCCTGGAGGAGGCGGCGCTGGAGGCCGAGCAGGAGGAGCCCGCCCAGAGACGGGGGCCCAGCCCCGGCAGCGCTACCTTCACCAGCTCGAAGGGAAAGCGCTCGTGGAAGATGCGATTGATTCGGGCGCCCCCAGAGAGCTCTAGCGTGTCCACTTGGTCTCCGGAGCCCTCGATCCTCTTTTCAAAGTCCACCCCGAACTGCTGGACCATCCTACAAGGAGAAGAGAACCCGAATCAGAGTGGAGGTTTCCACACAGCTCCGCAATCATGTCCCGAGCCAGGCCACAGCTGACTTTCCTCTCTTCATTTTTCAGCAGCAAAATGTATGCGGAGGTCGAAGTAAGTCAAATCCAGGAGCTGCCACGCCTGCTCTGAGGCCCGTTACGGTGACTCATTCATCAAACTGAGGGGGCAGAGTAATTACTCCCACTTTGCAGATGACAAGAGTGAGGTTCGGGGTCCCAGCTTAGCACCCTCTGCCCCAAGGCTTAGCCTGACCCAGCAAGACCAGGGGTGAAAAGGCAGCCCCTCCACACAGCGCAGGTGGCTTCCGCTGGTTCCCGTCACCTCCCAGCCTGTTTGGGTCGGGACACCACCACTGACGGGCTGGGAGGCCTGGGACAGGTGGCTTTGCCCCTCTGAACCTCAGTTTGTTCATCTGCAAAGTGGGTTGATCGTAAAAGCACCTCCGCACAGGGTCATTGCGAGGATTCCAGAAGTTTCTAGATTTCATCAATGCTAAGAAGTCGTCTACCCTCAAATACAATATGATTAGTCTGTGCTCCCCCAAGAAAGAAAAAATGCTGCCAATTAATGGTAGTTCACCTAAAACTTCTGAATTCCAAGAAGTCAAAATGTTTTTTTCTTTTCTTTTTTTGTTTTATTGTGAAATTCCTGCTGTACATTATTGTTTGTCAGTCACCATATAAGTGCATCCCTCCACCCCTTGTGCCCACCCCTCACCCCCTTAGCCCCTGGTAACTACCAAACAGTTCTATCTGTCCATGTGTCGGTTTACCTTCCACATATGAGTGAAATCATTTGGTGTTTGTCTTTCTCTTTCTGGCTTATTTCGATTAACACAATACCCTCCAGGTCCATCCATGTTGTTGCAAATGGGACG